>CM051033.1:19967757-20347757 GCA_027627225.1 Congeria kusceri | reverse complement strand
ATACCTTGATACACTCGAAATATACACATGATGAAAATATAACAGTACCTTCATGTGTAGAAAGTGACATTCAAGCTATATTTCATCTGCAAAGCAGCATGGTGTGGTACAAAATGGACCCGAAAATACAAGAATATCCATGTTAAGCATTTTATTTCATTAGTGATCTCGAAAGACTGATTATATCAACTGTGTTAGTATTTTATGTTAATCATTTCTAAATAAACACACCAAAAGCTTTAAAATCATTGAAAATGTGATAAATATAGTGAAATTACATGTGAACATGCCCCACCCACTTAGTATACCATTTTAAAAAAGAGCCAAATTATACAATATTATTTTAAACATTGACATAAAATTCAACAGAAAACAATTAATGCAACTTCCAATGGAAGTGTCACAAGGTGTTAGTAAACTATGTTAGTATTGTGTTTGAACTTGAATATATCTCAACTGCAAGTGAACAGGTAACTGCGGTTGCGGCATTCACAATTAAGCTGAAATTGGGGAGATATATACATGCATCAAGATGAAAATTGGGATTTAAACCATACTATAAAACAGTTATTGTTCAGTCATATTAAAGTTTGTAAACAGAAACAATAATTGAATCTGAGTGTTATCAGTGTACTGTAATTTTGGAAGGAATTGTTATTGGTTTAGCACAATATGACTGAACAATCTACAATCTAATTCAACAAGTAACTGTTCAATCTACAAGCTAATTCAACAAGTAACTGTTCCAACTCGATTTGCAGCTTACAAGAACAAATCTGGCTTCATCATGAAGCACTACATAAAATATTATTAAATATTATTAATTCACATACAATGTCATTGTATGCATCATTGTCAATGATGCCTTTACTGGCTTACTCAAGTTACTGCCAACTTCAGAAATAATTATTATTAACAGTTTTAAAGCAGGACTAATGATCATGACACTGTAAGTTCAGACTATAAATTATAACTTTGAATTACTTCAGTTCTATAAGAATTAAAGTGTAATAAATATTTTATTAGTTATTTATTATTTTTAATAATAAAATAGATCATTTTCCCCCCATTAATTAGCGACCGAAACTTGACTTTAACCAAGCTGCAAATGCAAATCAAACATTACAATTAAATATATATTAAAAATTGACAACAATGGTCTATTTTTCTTCGATTGCATAATCTACAACCGATTAGACTTTGGTACGAAAAAAGAAGTGACGAACATGCTTTGTGTTTTTTGTGGAATTATAGGCCTAATTAATATAACAAGGCTTTTATACTGCAGAACTAATAAGATATAAAGTGAACATATCTTACGGAACAACTGATTTAATGGAAAAACTGGACAATATTACCAATTTATTTGATTTTCTTCGCTCTAATTACACCGAAAGATTGCCGCCATCATTGAACAAACTAGATCCGGTTTCGTCATGCGAAAATACCCACTTTATAAACGATGAAATTATGGATATTTTACGAAGTAATAAGGTTTTAAACTTTTTTTCTATGCAAAGTTAAATGATTATTTAATTTAAAAACACTAAAATATTCAGCGTAATCGTCGATTTAGAATGAATTAACGCAAAATGAAAACTTAAACTTTTTGTTTGTTTACGTAAAACTGCGAGAAATTGCGATGCTTTGTGAATTACGCTAAATATAGTCATCGGTCAAGGTCATTATGTAAAAATTTCATAAACCCTTGCTGCTTTCCACAATAACACGTAATTCATAGGGACTACGCGCGGGACGCATTTCGACCGAATCACAATTCATACGCAGAATGCGCAGAATTGGTGCGCGGTGGTTGCTACTTGCAGGCAGAAGTTGTGCAGTGTCAGGATTTTTTTTGGTTTCTCTGATTCTAAATAGCCACAGTAATGCGCAATAACGGGAACGTTTCCAATGTTTTGGCATTCATCGTGTTCCGATAAAGCCACAATTCCTCAGAATCAAAACCATGTACAAATAAGTTTGGTTTAAAATTATAGTTGCTCCATTGGCGGAATAAAAATCCTAGTGTTGTGTGCGAGGTAAAGAACCAGCCGCCCGGTTAGCTCAGTTGGTAGAGCACCATGCTTGTGTTCCGGCGGTCGAGCCCCGCATCGGGCACACTTTTCCTCCATGGTTACTTTACTACTACTAGATCGTTATCCTTCAAGACCTAACTTGATAAAAAATTGTTTCACAAAAGGTTTGATATTGATGGAATTTACTAAATGGATACCCCTCAGGTGGAGCTTTCAAGCCTAAAAGGCTTACCTGCTCAGAAAACCAAGAATCAGCCCAAGCAGAAGCAGTAAATGTCACAAATAGGCCTTGTAATAAACCCCAAATCTTGGTAGAAATTCTGTGTGTGAAACTCAGATTTAAAAGCGCTAGCCCGCATACTTATACTTAAGTTTATGCCTAGCAAGGACATTTTGTACTAGCCCGCCTATATCAAGTTTCACTAGTATGTCACTAGCCAGAATTGAATTTTACTAGCGTGGTTATCAGGCTAATGTCAATTTCGCACACTGTAAAATGATTCCTGTGCTCGGTTCCAAAATTGCGTTCAATTGGCCAAAAGCAAATAAAATAATCGAAGCACAAAGTGAAAGTGCACATTGGCCACCATTTTTAAAAAACCCATCTGAGGACCAATGTGGCAATATGCTTTCTAAGCAAGGGTAAATTTGATTTCTATTCATACATGTTGAATTAATCTGGTAAATTTCAGCTAAAATATGTAAATTTAAAGGAAATAGAATTACCAAAAAGCTCATATTAATATGTAATTACATGGTGGAAGTGATGGGGGCAATCGATGGTGACGACTTTGTTTGACAATAAGATTCAGCACCCGACACCGCGAAACCTGCCAGCACACTTTCAGACAATGCAGGGCTTTTTTTTATTCTATAGCTGTAGCCTTATATAGGCTACATCCCCTCAGAAATTTGTTTTAAATTCATGCAGTTTTCCCCCAAAATGAAACTTATATCTGGAAATTTCATTCCCCTACGAGTAACAGCGCATGAAAATTATCCCCAAATTTGGTTTTAACGCGCTATTTTTCCCCCATATTTGAAGGCTAGGGCTGAATGGATGCTTGAATATAGGTACTTAAGTGGAAACAGCACAATTACATTGTAAGTCACTTACAATGTACAAAGTTTACCATACGACGATTTTTGACGAATGAGGTTGCCCTGCCCATTTTCAGGCCCCCCCTTCCATTTTTTCAGTCTGGCTAAATCCCTATATCTGTATAGCAAAATTGGCACAGACATAGCATCAAACTGAGATATTTTAGTAATGATATCAAATATTAAATATAAGTACTGTTTGGTCCTACATGTAAGGACCCACCTATCATGTATCAAACTCCTAGTACTGCTGGGTCCCAAGGACCCACATATCATGTATAGAACTCATTCATATTTAATCACTGAAAATAGTTCTGAGACACAGGAGCTGACCTATTTCAAGATTACTGCATTTTTTAAAATGGCTGACAGTGTGCCATGTGCTCCAGTTGGATACATACATACACAATATTTTAATGTTTTTGACCAGTGCACCATATTCTGTTATGCAAAAAACATAGATTATCATTCAGACTATATTGTGTGTGAAGATCGGAATCCAGATAAAGATAGAACACTGCACTTTGTCTATCTTTACTCAAGGGAAAAGGCAATTGAACTGATTAATTTCATGAACAAATTAGGTCTTAGTTATTCATATGTGAATATAGTGAAAAATGAATAATGGAGAAAAGGTTTTCACAGGGCTAAAATGCAGGTATATCTTGATTATTTTCTGTACTGGTGCTCAAAGGGCCCTGTCACATAATTAATTATAAATAAAAAAAAAAAAACATGAATCCATGTTTATAGACAATGGGTGGAACTAGCTCAAAACGCTGTATAATTTTGGTTAAACACAACTGTAACCCAATGTCAGAAGACTATATCACATTAAATAAAAAGCATAACATCGAAATTGTGATTTTGCATATTAACTGACAGTTTTTTTTCACCTGCAGGGGAAAGGTGGCGGGGCCCTTCAGATGGGGAATTTTACGACAAAAGGGGAAATAGTTTTTGTTTGGAAAGCATAATTAGATGTTTATATTCTAGTTTGTTATAAAACATTTATAGATTGTTTTGCTACAAATGCTAGCTTAGATTATGCACTTACTTTTTTAATGAAAAATTGCTCGGATTGTTTACATAAATGCCTGTATCTTTGTCCGATTTTTGTCCTTTTTTTTCAAAATAAAGCTTACATTCTTAGGGGAATTTTAGGGCAAATATAGGGGGGAAAATATATAACTTTAGCAGGGGAATGGGGCCGAATTTCGGCCCCAAATTGGCCCTAAAAAAAACACTGACTGAACATAAATTGCAGCTATCTTCCACAAAATCCTAATCGCCAGTCATTTATTAATTTTGCCAAGATTTTATATTCATAACAGGAATTTGTTTCAATTTGCAGCCATACTTGTTATTGTTGTATTTTGTTGTGAGATAATACATTGGTACACTCATATTGGCAAATATGCTCATCATGGTACCCTTTATTCAATCAAATCTCTTGTTACAACATAGTGTGCAGACTGAATGGCTGTTAAATAAAGTTTTCAATATAGATTTTGATTTTTAACTTGCTGTACACTCTATAATTGACCTGTGATTGAATGTTTGTTGTAGATTAACACATTTCTTTGTCATTTATTATATGCGCCATTAATTATTTGCGCGCATGTTTTCTAGCAAATCACTCTTGCATTTCATTGGTTACATGGTCGTCCACTTTTTCATTCAGACAAATTCTCTCATATACCATAAGACCAATTTTGATGAACTTCACAGATATGATGTATAGGCGACTCTATCAAAATAGCAAAAATGGTTAGGCTAGAATGAATAAGGTCCAAAAAGGGTTTGAAAATGCACTCTTTAAAAGTGTTATTTATCTACCTGTAAATCTGCAAGGCCTGGAGCTTTCATATTTGGTATGTAGCATCATCTGCTAGGTAAAATCTTTCAACAAAATGTTTGCTGCAGGCTCAATTGAGGGACCCAGTACCCTTAGGGTCTTTGTTTATAATTTAAAATTATTATATGAAAATATTTTTTCACGTTATGTCTGGATCTGTTGCAGAGCTAGAAGAATTCAGCCCAAAGATGCAGCGCTTAATTTCATTAAAAATAAAGAAGATCCAGACTTCTTAGAGAAGTTTTGGGTTGATGATGAAATCCGTAAGTATTGTTTTTATTCACTGGAAGTATTATAGATCATGACATGTTAGGTTGAGTTCCCAAATGAAATTTTAAGTGGCTCATGCATGTCAGTGTACATAATGAATGTGTCAATGTGCAGGTCATTATCATTATTAGTACATGTATAATAATAAGTTGAACAGAGTTTGTTTTTCTTACATAAATGAAGTATAGAAGTAAAAAACCTGTTGTTAAAAAGTCCCCTAAATTGCTGTATCTTAAGAGTTTGTTACATCAATGTTCATTCAAGATGTAAGTCCTTAAGGCAACCTTATTCAAATTGTATGTACCAATATTAAAAAATTTTGGTCAGGATGTTTGCCTCATTGATATTTCAGTCTATTTCAAAACTTGGTCACACCGGTCGAAACTGTCAATAGGTCAAATAATACAAAGAAAAGTTTAACACTGTCTTGGATCAGTCATAAACAAGGACTAGATTTTAAAAATGGTCGGTGCAAACTAAATGGAAATAAACTGATTCGACAAAGTGTTGTTGGATTTTGACGTGTGTATTATTTTGTTTGGATTCTAAAGGCATTTGATTGTAACAAAAATTATGTAATGAAAAAATATCTCTTTGCAGAAAATCTGTTTGTCTTATGAATCTCAGTTGGATGTACTTTAACTTGGGGACTAATTTCCATTATTTATAAATGTATATAATCAATAAGATATAAGTGCACTTGTCTCGGTCAATTCCTTTCACGTTGACTTTGTGCGATAAGTGCAAATTTTACATTGTCATTGTGTGACAAAGTCATATTTTTCATGAATCATTGTATAGGTTTTCTGTGAAATTAAAGTTTATGCATGCCCCCCAATTGTAAACTGCTTCAGATATTTAATATTAGCTAATTATGTTCTTTGAGCAAAAATTCTATACATAGACTGTGATGTCACTCATAATGTTCTATATTTAGTTAGATGTGCCTCACCATGTTATTTTCCAATAAGACGGCGGTTAGAAATAGCGCGACCATTACCATACAAATGGAGCGTTGTTTTAGAAGAAATTGAAACAAAATTTGAATTTGCTTTCATATAATCAATTGATTGTTTATCAAACTTATTAACAAAGGTAGAAATACCAGTGATTTTTTTAGGGCAATTAGGGGACGAAATTCTGCCCCATTTCTCTGCTGAAAAGGTGTATATTTTCCCCCTATATTTACCTTAAAATTCCCATCAGAATGTAAGCTTTATTTTGACCAAAAAAAAAATCGTAGAAAAATTGACGAAGATAGGGGCATTTGCCTAAACAATCCCAGCAATTTTTCATCAAACCAAGATAGTGCATGATCTAAGTTATCGTTTGTTGCAAAGCAATTGATTAATGTTTTATAATAAAGAATATAAAAATGTACTACTGAGTTTTATAAAAAAAAAAAAAAATTATCCTTTTATAGAAAAATTTCAAATCTGAAGTACCCCGCCACCTTTCCCCCAAAGTTATACCTAATGCAAACCTAAACAAACATCTGGGGAAAAGCATGAAAAATTCCACACTTTTGCAAGGTTAAACAAAATAAATTGTGTTTATCATTCCAGAATGTTTTCATTTGTTGTTCCATCGTCTTTTTCATAAATTGCCGCTTTCTATATAATACAACTGATAATCATTCTTACAATAAAGTATGTTTTTTCATTACAAAGTTCATTTTCTGATCACTAAAATTTCTTCTACAACAAAAGGTAGACATGAGGATCGAACCAAAAGTATTTTTCACTGGCCTGTTATTGAATAATAAGACCAATTACGGTGTGTGTGTTGTGAAGACATTTTGTTCATGAATTATTAATTAGCTTGGCTTACAGCGTTTTTAATTGGTCTATGTAACTTCTTGGTCAAAAGCAGTGCGATTAAAAATGAGCCAGATCAACTTTATTTCAAGTTTACAACTGGCTCAAGCCACATTTATTACCTGACATTAAAAAATTTGTCGCTATGAAGTTTTTATAACTTTATTGCCAAATTTTATTACACCTTATGGCTGGTGATTAAATACATGTAGGATGTATAATCTGTAGGCATTATTTCTTAGATAATGGATTGTATACCTGTTAAAGAAACAGAGTACCGGTATACAGAATTCATAAAAAAAAATTTGTACAAATGTAACAGGCAAATGTTTTGCAGAATGGGGTGTTCGAGTGAAAAGGAGGGTGATGCGGGGCGAGTTCCTGGTAGAATACAGAGCGCCACTTTGTTACAATGAACCAGCAGATAGCAGCTTCAAGTTTGAAATTCAGAGTGGCAGAAAGACTATGTGGTAAGATAGTAGTTTTTAACCAGGTTTTAATGAGATTGGGATAGGTGGGCGAGGCCGCGGCAGGGAGTTGACGTCAAACGGGGGTTTCCTGTCAATAACTTAAGTTTTCATTGACCAATCTTGACCAAATTTGTAGTATATATACCACAGCAGTTCTGCATGGTCAAGGTTTTGTTACTGATATGCCTTTCTGTAAATCAATATTCAAATGTTTAATTTGCCTATTAAACTAGGGTTTATTTGCAACAAAATCACGAAGTTTCATGGAATTTTGAACACTGATGTTTTTAATGTTCAAAAATGAATGTCGCTCAAGTCAGTATTGGGCCATAAAAAATGGTCAATTTCATAGTATTCCTTTAGCTATTCATGAGTTTGAACAGTTTTGGTGAATGAAACCCATTTTTAGTAGCATATGGTGGGCCTGGAGTACCAAATACAACAAAAAATGTATGTTAGCATTTATACAATGTGCATTCACCTTTCTTTATAAAGTTTGATTTACATGTAAGAAGAAGCTTTATTCTACCAACTGTTTGCACTAATCCCAGTTTTAATACTTACAAAAGCCTTATAATGCAATTGGAAATTGTTTTTCTTTTGCTACAGACTCGTGATTTAAAAAAAAAATAACCATGGCGAATATTTGAATTACTGTAGTTGAAATATTGTTGGTCGTTTAATGACTTTAATACAGTGCATTAAAGATGGTCTTTTTTCTTTTTCGAAATAATCTGGTGCGCATGCTCAGTTATGTGTGAACAATCAAAACATATTGTTTTTTCTTTCCAGTTAAACTCTGAGGTCCCAAAAACAATAAATTGGTGTAATTTATCAAATAAATCCGCAACGGTAGAAGAAATCCAAATTTAAAAACCTGTGCAAAACTTGTGTCCTTAAGTGTAGTAATATAGTGTTAGTATATGGCAAGCTTCCATGGATAGCTAGGGACTGTATTTGGGGGTTCTCATGTCATGGTCCAGGCCATTGTTACTAACATTAGAAAAACACTTTCGGCTCAATAACTTTAAATAGGACAGAGATATTGGGATGAAACGTTTTATGAAAGTAGCTTACATGGATACCTAGCTTGGTATTGTATTTGGCTTAGAGTCTGGTTAACGTGAGATCACTGTTACTTAAAAAAAACAACTATAATTTGAACATTTTGCAATGAAAGTTAATGGGAAGCTAGGTCATTTGGCTAAAGTTGATAACCGTTGCCGGGTTTCTTGTTTCTCTTTAAAACTAATTACTTTCATGGTTTGTTTCTGTTGTATAGGCTCAATGGTTTTAACGATGATGGGTCTTTGGGCAGACTTATAAATGACAGCCATATCAGGCCAAACTCTGTCGCTAAAGTTCTCCATGTGAACAACACTCCACACCTCTGTGTGTTTGCTGTGCGAGACATGGAGCTGGGGGAGGAGATACGCTACAACTATGGCCAAAACTTGGATTTTCCTTGGAGAGATAAGGTACTTTACATTTTATTGTATATATTTAAGGACCATAATGTATATATTCATCATGTACAGAGCTTGACACTAACATTAACAGTCAGGTATCCCGACTGAACACCTGCTCTGAATCCAGCTGTTCCTTCTCAAAATTAGGATTCTGTGAAATTTATAAGTGATAAAGTTCTTGTAATATTAAAATAAAAATAGCGATAAGAGGAGTTGACAGCTTTGGCAAACACTGCTGTGCAATTCATTTAAAGTGTCCCGACGGAATCATGGCTCGTAGGTGCTGGAGTTTTTGTTCTCTGGAACCCTGGACACTGTTAGTGCTGAGTGCTGAATATATACTGGCGAAGAACGTATTCTGAAGTAGTAATAGTATATATAGAAACAACTTGTTTGAAAGATTGGTCCAAATTCAAAAACTGAACGGGATATTGTTAGTTTGAATGAGTTTAACACCAGATCAAAATCATGTCCATGAATGAGTAATAAACAATGTGTGCACGTATTGTTGGGTCCCATATAAGGCAGTCCTGAGAAAAATAATGGTTAGATTCTCATCAGTATTTTGAAAAAAATGGGGCGCTTTTGGCGGTTTTTATTATTTATTTTTTACTTTAGCGGACAAACATTCATCAAAATGGACATCTTTCTATCTCCTTGACACAAATAAATACACAGTTAATCATTCTAATTGATTATTAACTGTAAATATTTAATTTAAAAATATGATGATTCCAAATTTTGAGTAATTGCCACAGTGGTTTTTTTTATGAAATCAAAAGTGTTCGGGCGTGGGTTTTGAAGGGTAGGCGGGTATAAGAATCTGAAAATATTTCTTCTTCCTAAGTGATAAACATTGTTTGGTTCTATATAAGTAATACCAGTAAACATAGTTGGGCCCCTTATAAGTAATAAACATTGTAGAGTCCCATATACATGTAAGTAATAAGGCTCTTTTAAGTTATAAACATGTTTACACTTATTGTTGGGTCCCATATAAGTAATAAATATTGTTGGGTCCCATATAAGTAATAAACATGTATACACTTGTTGTTGTGTCCCATATAAGTAATAAACATTGTTGGGTCACTTATAAGAGATACCAGTAAACATTGTTGGACCCCTTAAAAGTAATAAACATTGTAGAGTCTCATATAAGTAATAAACATTGTTGGGCCTTTTATAAGTAATACACATTGTAGAGTCTCATATAAGTAATAAACATTGTTGGGCCTTTTATAAGTAATAAACATTGTAGAGCCCCATATAAGTGATAAACATTGTAGAGTCCCATATAAGTAATAAACATTCTTGGGCCTTTTATAAGTAATAAACATGTTTACACTTATTGTTACATGGGTCCCATATAAGTAATTCATATTGTTGGGTCCCATATAAGTAATACATACTGTTGGGTCTCATATAAGTAATACATATTGTTGGGTCCCATATAAGTAATAAACATTGTTGGGTCCCGTATAAGAGAAACCAGTAAACACTGTAGGGTCCCATATAAGTAATAAACATTGTAGGGTCCCATATAGTAATAAACATTGTTGGGCCCTTTATAATTAATACACATGTTTACACTTATTGTTGGGACCCATATAAGTAATAAATATTGTTGGGTCCCATATAAGTAACAAACATTGTTGGGTCCATAGTGTTTACTCCAGGCCCTTTTTGCGCGGCGCAGCGCCATGCCGCCGTTTAGAAGCGCCGCATTGCCCTTTTCAAAGGCAAAAGCCGCCACGCGCCCTTATCGATAACGATCTTAATTGCCTCTTGACCAACATTGTTAGCCTAGATGTCAGCAAAAACGGCGACCATCATTGTCTGTGACGCTCCGACTGTGCTTGATTTTACTCCATAGGCGTAAACGTCTAATCGAGCAATGTAACAGAGTAGATTTAATCAATTACTGCGCTCGATTTATAGCTGTGTTTTATTGATTGTCGCCGGTATATGTGAGGGGGTGTTAAACAGGGTCAATTAAAATGAAGTATCGAATTACGCATAGCATAAGAAACCACATTTTCTTAGAATGAAGATCGATCACAACTCAAGACGAAAGTAGTCGTCCAATTAATTTATTTTAATTTAATTTTATTTGGCATCTGAGAAGCCATCAAAATCCTCGTCCTCAGTGTCAGAATTTTATTGTGAACACTACAAATAAATAGTGCTCATGTATTTCGTGTTAATCCTTTGTCGTCATAAAAAGCGCGCGAAAATTATGCTACACATGTACAACGTCACGTCATCCGCATGGAAAGCGTGGGTGTATTGATTTTTAAATAAAACTTTGTAGCGCAGAGAACATTGAGATCTTTTAATTGTGTGTGTAGTGTGTAGTACATTTTTATTGAGTGCGCCGGGATTTAATTGTATACTGATTGAACAGAAAATACGGACAAAACTGGATTTAGTGTTGGGTGTTGTGAAAACACGCTCAGCAGGTCTATTGACCTATTGTTTAGACTGCGATGTCAGTAAAATCGGTAAAAAAAATCAGTTTGTTCTTAGGACGCTCTTATAAGACGACCCCCCCAACATTATGGCATAAAATATCGGGAAAATTTCCTGTCTTATAATCAAGTAAATACGGTAATTGCTATTGTTTTGGTGTATCCTTTATTGCATAAAATATGAAAATCCTAATAAAATATATCATCAGTTATCTGGAACATGTTGTCTTTCTTGTTTTACACATGATTATGTGTAAGAAATGCAAGAAAGTAAGAAATGCATCTCTTTAACATTATTATATATAATATTATAACATTATAATTGATAAGTAATAATAATCTATAATAGTATACCCATAGCTAATACAAGGACACGCCTACGCCGTTATAAAAGGGCACCGCGCGAAAGAATGCCCATTTTGAATTTACCGCGCGTTGAAAAGCTTTTTTTGAATTTACTTCACCATGCCCCCATGCCCTCCTGGGGAAAACACTAGTCCAGTCTTTAAGCTAATTTTTTTTTACCACTAGCCCTTTGGACTATTCAGAGGGAATTTTTCATAGCCCGAATTACATTTTAATAGCCCGGAAAGATGACTGTAAAAAGAAATAAATTTGTCATGAATCAAATGAACAACAATGGATGCATAGCATTTTAACATTTATTTCTCAAGACTACATTAACTTTATTATCAAAGGTATAAAACAATTACTTTCCAACATTAATTTAATTATAATTAATCTTACCTTAAACGAGGGATAATCAATGTTGCCACAGTGGTCATTTAGTATTCAATGGAATTAATTGCAACCGAAAATCCTCAGTTTAACGGTCTACTGGAAAATAGAGAACGAGTCATAAGGAAAAACCGAACCACACACGATTTTCAACGAGTTGTATTCCGCTTTAAGGAACAGCTGTATTGATTGGTTACCGAGTACTTTTGTCAATTACGGAATTTACCGGTTACCATTTTTATGAACAGAAGTTATTACACAATGGGTGCGGATGTAAATATTTCACCAATTCAGGCTGAAATTTTTAATCGACCGGTCAGGCTATTTTGCTAGCTTTTTTAATCGACGGACCAGCTGGAAATTCGACACGGGCTACGGGCTTATAGGCTAATTTGAAGACTGGTTGGGTCCCTTATAAGAGATAATATTTGTACTCTTATTGTTGGGTTCCATGTAAGTAATAAACATGTGTACACTAAAATGAAATGGTGGGTCTAAACTGTTACCTCATTTACAAAATTATTTTGTGCCATCCAATACTTGATTGTGATATTAACATTTTGCTGTTGACTATTATTTAAATAGGTTGACAAGACAAATCAGAGGAAGTCAAGTGTGTACCTAAGTCAAACTAATGTTTGTTCATGTTTATTTGTTTGAAATTGTTCAATTTTAATTTTGCAGAGACCTCAGAGTGATTATCGAGGATATCAAAATCTACTCATTCTATTAGCATGCAGAAATGAAACTTTGTTGTGTGTACAAAGGAGATTCATTGCAGCGCGGTCCGTTATAATGCGGGATCCAATATAACGTTGGGATGCCTTGGCTCCCAAATTTTCCATATAAGTTTTATACCTTATTAGTTTCATCAAAATATTTAAAAATAATAGTTATTTTCAGCTTGATTGAATCAATTAGCATGCTACCAATAAATCCTCCAGCTGAGAGTTGTGGCCCTTAGCTCAGGTGAACCAGGATTTTCCCTTGACATGTTCAAATGGGGGTCAAAAGACCCCCTGTATGTAGATAAGAAATGAAATTCTGTAAAAACTAAGGTGATTGGCCCTTTAGTGGGTAAAATGCACATTTGTGTGTTCCAGGGAAAACCCTGGTGAGGGTCTCGGGGCCATCATGTCCTTCTTGTTTTTGAGAAGTTGTTATTCAGTTGTTTTGCATGGACATTTCTTGTTTTGTTATTGTTTGAGAAAAATTAATGTTTTGATTTTGTTCATAGATGTGCATTTTTTCCTATAGTTTCCACAATTCCTTTAAGTTTCTGAATTAAGTGACGTAATTTGCAGACTTCCCAAGCAATGCAAATGTCTGAATTCACTGAAAGTTTCACCAAAGGAGTTTATTCTGGTTATATAACCCAAAATACATAAGCTATAAAAGTTAATCAATTTTAATAAAAAACATCTCCTAAACCACTAGGCCAATCTTGCTAAAACCTGGCAGGAATGTTCCCGGCATGAAGCTCTATCAAAGTTGTTCAAAGAATTACATTCCATGCAGAACTCTGGGGCCATGTCAACTGAAAAAAAAACATTCAAATATGTTCTCCTAAACTGCAAGTGCTAGAGCTTAGATATTTGACATGAAACATTGTCTAGAAGATTGTTCAAGTTACGGCCCTGGGGTCAAAATTGGTCCTGGGGGTCATAGGTTTTCCTGATATCTATATAGTAAAATAATAAAAAATATCTGAAACTGCAGAGGCTAGAGCTTAGATATTTGGCATGAAACAGTGTCTAGTGGACTTCTACCAAGATTGTTCAAATAATGACACAACTAAAAATTTTATGTAAAATGTCCATATTTTCTATGAGCAACACATACATGTATAAAAAGTACCACTTTGTAAATTTCATTTCTTTTTCATTATATTCATTTTTGGCCCATTTTTAGACAATTTTTTTTTTCAAATTGATCTTAATGACTTATGTCTCACTCGATTTTAATAAAACTAATCTCAAAATGTTCTCTTAAGTTCATTTCTTTTTCATTATAATCATGTTTGGCCTATTTTTAGAAATTAAAAAAAAAAAAATTTAATTGATCTTACTGACTAATACCTCAACCAATTTTTAATAAAACTAGTCGCAAAATGTAATCAGATATTTGATGTCATTTTTGGTTTTTTAGAAAACTCCTTTTTTTTTCTTTTTTTTAGGCCCATTTTTAGCTATTTGGGGGGTCGAATTTCACAAATCTGAGACACAGTTCCCTCCGAAATGTGTTCTGGA
The DNA here is from genome assembly GCA_027627225.1 of Congeria kusceri. NCBI lineage: Eukaryota > Metazoa > Mollusca > Bivalvia > Myida > Dreissenidae > Congeria > Congeria kusceri. Next base: position 20,333,281 of record CM051033.1, on the reverse strand, counting down.
CATTGTGAAACAAATTTTATAAAAATCGCATGAGATACTCGTCATTAAAATCAATTCGAAACTTTAAAAAAAATATCTAAAAATGGGCCAAAAATTATAATTTCGAAAAATTTGAATTACAAAAGTGGTCTAAATTGCACTATATATGTTGCTTAAAGAAAATATAAATTGTCAATCTAAAATACCAGTTGTTTTTAGAAATAAAATTTAATGGTCAAAGCCAAAGCCTTAAACATTCTTTGTTGAAAAATGCTGAATAGTGTGCAAAAACATTCTTTGACAGATTATCTATGTAATTTCAGTGCCTGTTCACAGCAGCAGTGGCGATCTTTTCTCCAACATCAAGGCATCAGCCGGCCAGTGGACCTGTGATACCTGCCTCATCCAAAATAAGCCAGACCTCGCCAAATGTGTCGCTTGCGGGACACCGAAACTTGGTAATGGTGGCTTTATTCAATGAATTAATGTATTGAACTATCTCTTCCATGATTTAAATTCACATACAATTCTTATCTAATTTAGAGATTTTAGCTTTTGATAAATGTATTTTTTTATTTTTTGACTTAAGTTTTAGCAATTCTTTAGTATTAAATTGATATTCAAACGCCCACAGCCACTACGTCGTCCAAATTGATCACAGTGGGCAGCATTGTGCCGGGCAACTGGATGTGTCAGACCTGCCTCATACAGAACAAGAAGGATGACAGCACATGTGGGGCATGCCAATCACCCAAACCTACAGGTAGGGGAGTCTTCCGTGTGTCACAAAAATTGTGTCTGCTGGTTTTAAGTTTGATGTTGAAAAAACATGTGCTAAAAATTGTGACAGCAGGATTCAAAAAGTAAACATTTGCCAATGAACAGGTACAGTGAACTTTACGAAGCCAGCTGTGAAGGAGGACAGTCTGCTGGCCAAGTTCAAGACGGCCGCCAGTCAGTTGGAGTGCGAGGTCTGCCTCATGAGGAACAAGGCTGAAGACACCATCTGTGCCGCCTGCCAGACACCCAAGACTCTTAAGGTACTCCAGATCTCGGGTGTTAGTATGCAAGAACTCTTTAAAGTACGGTGAAAAATGTAGATGGTACTCTCTGCAGGTAACAATTTAACTTGCTATATTATGGTCAGATAATGCCATTTTTTCCTTTTTAAAGTAATTAATACATTTTCATGCTGTGAATATGTTGACAAGATGTTTTTATGCCCCCCTTCAAAGAAGGCGGCATATAGCAGTCGCACTGTGCGTATGTCCGAAGCATTCTTGTCTTTGCTATAACTTTGCCATTTATTGATGGATTTTGAAATAACTTGGCACAAATGTCAAACATCATAAGACGACGAGTCGCGTGTAACACCCGTCCCCCTACCTCAAAGGTCAAGGTCACACTTAGAGGTCAAAGGTCAAATTTGACCATAAAACGGCTTGTTTTTGACATAAGTGGAGTTTTGAGACAAAAGTGGAAGGGGGCATCTGTGCCCTATGGACACATGTCTTGTTTCTTTTGTAATACTACTGGAACAGTCTTGACCTAACAATTCACATCAATATTTTTTGCAGGTGTTCAATCCCCCATCAGGAGACTGGATTTGTGACAACTGTCAGGTGAACAACAAGGGTACAGACAACTGTGTGGCCTGCAACTATGCAAGACCCTGCCCACACAGGACACAAGCTGGTAAGGCTCGAGCCAGTTTATGGCATTGCTGTTTCTCTCGAAAATATAATGTTGGTTTAATGATAGGAATATGTCGTAATGTATCTGCTTTTCTTTTGATTGTGATTTACTGCTATGATCTCTCTTAGAAAGACAAAGCAGGCTGTTTTGCCATACTGTTGCCGAAATATACAGAAAAAAGACATTTTTGTTAAAAGAGAAATGTTGGTAAACAAACCTTCCATGGCATTGTTGTTTACAGTTCCAAGCTGCGGAAAGGCGTTCTCCATTTCCCAGAATGGCATTACAGAGGTCAAGTCCAGCAGTGGGTTCAGCTTCAAATCCACAGCCAGTGAACCACAGAATTCAGTCTTCACTTTTGGTGTGCCCAACAGTGGCAGTAAATCAGACAATTCCAGCTCTACTGAAGGCATCAAGCTGGACTCCACCTCAACTTCATCTACTGGCTTAGGGTCGGGGTTCAAGTTTAGTGGTGAAAATGTGACAAAAAACAGTGAAAAAGCTGATGGTTCAGGATTTGTATTTGGTAGTTCAAGTAAGAGTTCAAAGGAAAGTAAATCAGAGGAGACAAAAGTGAACACAGTAAAACCTGGTGGCTTTACCTTTGGTAAGCCTAGTGAGTCAAACACTCACAGTAAGAGTGGGGCAGTTAGTTTAGTGGCAGACAGTGATAAAACCTCTAGTTCAATAGATAGCTTCACATTTGGGGCTAGCGCTAAAAAGGATGAGAAAGAGACCTTATCTACAGGAGGAATTAGGTTTGGTAAATCCTCAGACTTTGAGAACAAACCATCAATTGCGGGAGATTTTTCATTTGCAAGTATATTAGAGGCAAGTGAAGAAACTGTGCAAACAAACTCTGTGACACCTGTGTTTGGTTCAAAAACAGACTCGAGTTCAACACCTAATGACTGTGACTCTAGATCTAGTAGCATTGTGGGATTTGGTGGCTTTGCCTCCAATTTATCTGTGGCATCAACTGCTAGTAATGATGGAGTTGCCTTCACTGCAACCATGATCACAGATAGTAGTTCAACAACTAAAGGTACATTCATGAATTTTCGATATTGAAAAACATTACATCTTACGTAGAAATATTTAATCTTGCCTTAAAACTGGTGGACAAAATATTTCCAGCAATACTATAACTGAAGACTTTCAAACTCATTTCAGAAATGCACCCTGCCCCTGCATTTGGTGGTTTCTTATTGCCCAGTAAGCCAGCTGAGCAAAGTATGCTCTCAATAACAAAGCCAGCATTGGAGCCTGCCCAGACTACCTCACCATCCAAGAGAGGCAGAGATGAAGGTATGCCAATGTTTACACTTGAATGTTTCATGAATTTAGCACGCAAAGATACATTTTTTCTTTATATCATAGAAGATTATTGGATTAACTTGTATAGAAAAAATATTTTTAGGGATTTAAATCACATTGCATTTATGTTTAATAAAGCTCAATATTCATTATATAATGTTCATTTGTTTCATCAGCTGATCTGTTGCATGTGTGTTTCTGTCTGGCAGATTCAGGAGAGGCATCAGCGAAGAAGCCTTTCAGTTTTGGCCAGGCCACCGATGACGTTACATCTTCACTCTTCACAGTTGGAGCAGCTAGTACTGGTATGTGTTACGCCACTCTTATTTGTTGTAATTCCTTTTTTTCAGCTTACCTGAGCATGAAGTGCTCATGGTGGGCTTTTGTGATCGACCTTTGTCTGTCGTCCATAGTTGTGCGTCAACATTTTCACGTAAACGTCTCCTCCTAAAACGCTAGACCAATGTTGCTCAAACTTGGCAGGATAATTCTTGGCATGAATCTCTTTCAAAGTCATTCAAAGAATTCCATTTCATGAAGGAATCGGGTTGCCACAGGAACCAAAAAAAAAACTTCATAAATCTCCAAAACCGCAAGTGCAAGAGCTTAGATATTTGACATGAATGTTGTCTAGTGCCCTGGGGTCAAAATTGGCCTAGGCCCAGTGGTCATTATGTCTTTATAGTAAAAACTTTTAAAAAATCTTCTCTGAAACCACAAAGGCGAGGGCTTAGATTGTTCAATTAATGGCCTATGGGTCAAAATTATGGACTGGGGTTATTGGTTTTCCTTATATGTATATAGTTTGTGTGCATTAAATAAATTGTCCAAATCTTTACTCTACTTGTCCCCTCACCAAGCCAGACAATGCCCCCCTACTTTCTAAGTGCGCCTTAGGTGAGCAATCTAGGGCCCATCATGGCCGTCTTGTTGGTATTAACATCAAGCAAATAAATCTTGTTATACACAATAGTGTTCAAGATTACGAAGTTAAAAATTATCATGTTTTAGCCAATTTGTCCAGTTTTAGTTAATCATTAAGGCATATTGTATTTTAAGAATGAATTTAAGTAAAGGCACATTGCAGAAATTTTCCACTATAAATTTAACTGATTTGAGAAATGTTTTGGTATGTTTGTTAGAGTCCATCAGTGCTGACAGTGGCATCTCAAATGACGAAACCACCCCTTCCACATCCATCATGGGCAAGACCGTCAGTAGAAAGAGAAGGTCTGACAGTAGCAGTGATGATACAGACGATTCAAACAATGAAACGGAAATGCAAAACGTGAAAAAGACTGAAACTGGACAGGAAAATATAAATGATGACGATGATTATGATGATGATGATATCAGTAAAGAAGCAGAAAATAACAGTGATGAGAGTGGTGATGATGACAAAGTTGATAATGTTGATAGCAATGAAGATGTGAATGTTGAAGTAAAGACGCAAAAGAAGAGCAAAAGTAATTTTTTAGTTACATGTTGTGTATTTGTACTTTTTGGAATCAATTACATTTAACTAATAATATAATTATTTTATGATTTTATATAAAAAACAATAATTTCATGATCATTCAAGAAGAATCTAGATTTAGTTTTTATGCCCCCCTACGAAGAAGGCGGCATATAGCAGTCGCACTGTGAGTCCGTCCGTCCGTCGGGCCGTTCGTCTGTCCGAAGCATTCTTGTCTTTGCTATAACTTTGCCATTTATTGATGGATTTTGAAATAACTTGACACAAATGTCAACCATCGTAAGACAGCGTGTCGCGTGTAACACCGTCTCCCTACCTCAAAGGTCAAGGTCACACTTAGAGGTCAAAGGTCAAATTTGACCATAAAACGGCTTTTTTTTTTTACATAAGTGGAGTTTTGAGACAAAAGTGGAAGGGGGCATCTGTGCCCTATGGACACGTGTCTTGTTATGCCCCCCTTCAAAGAAGGCGGCATATAGCAGTCGCACTGTCCGGCCGTCCGAAGCATTCTTGTCTTTGCTATAACTTTGCCATTTATTGATGGATTTTGAAATAACTTTGCACAAATGTCAACCATCATAAGACAACTTTGCACAAATGTCAACCATCATAAGACAACGTGTCGCCCGTAACACTAGTCTCCCTACCTCAAAGGTTAAAGTCACACTTAGAGGTCAAAGGTCAAATTTGACCATAAAACGGCTTGTTTTTGACACAAGTGGAGTTTTGAGACAAAAGTGGAAGGGGGCATCTGTGCCCTATGGACACATGCCTTGTTTATCATGCAATGAAAGTAATCACTATAATGTCCGTTTTGTTCACTACAGGCATACGTCAGTATTTGTTAATGTTCATGCTATTCATGTTTATTAATATATTTTTTCAGCTGATGAAGATGAAAGTGATTATGAAGATACATATTGTGATCCAGATTATGTACCAGAGACCGATGTTTCAGATACAGATGATGATGCTGATGATATATTTCCATTGTTAAAAGGCATTAATAAAGCAGGTATGTTTATCTTGTCTCTATTTTTTTAAGAAAGTATGCTTTTATCTTTGTCCTAGTGCCATCACGTGTCAGTGTCTTGTTTTAATTATAAATAAAGTGCTATATTTCAGTGCAACCAAAGTTGATAACATACACACAGCTTTCCCACATCATATATTTTATACCAGTATGTCTTCATCATTAACTATGTTTATTGAAACTTAATTTGAGCGCATTGTGTGAAAAAAAAGAATCTGAATACTTTTGAACGGTTAAAACTTCTAGGTTAATAAGAAGACAGCATAACACCCCTCCAAACGTTCATATTTTTGACACTTTCAAGTTGTATTTTCAAGCTGCACTGTATACCATGTTTATTGTGTATGGGCTACTTATACAATTTAACAAAAATGCAACATATTGATTTCAGGTGACATCTGCCTTTCTGTTCAGCTCTTGTGAGCTATTGTGATAGACCTTTGTCCGTCGTTTGTGTGTCAACTTTTTTAAAATGACATCTCCTAAATTGTTTGATGGATTTTGACCAAACTTCACGGGAATGTTCCTTAGGAGATACTCTATCAAAATTGTTCAAATGGTTCCGGTTCATTGCAATATTAGGTCACAGAAGTTTTTTTTAAGTGAAAACTTAAAAAATCTCTGAAACTACACATGTACATTTACAAGGCCTAGGGATTTGATATTTTGCATGCAGCTTGAGCTAGTGATCCTCTACAAAGATTTTTCAAGTAATGCCTCTTGGGTCCAAAATGGCCCTGCCCGCTCTGTCCGAAGTTTACATAAAGGTATATAGGGAAAACTTCAAACGACTTCTCCTAAACTGAATGACACATATTGACAAACCTGGCAGGATGATCCTTGGGTGACTTTTCTCACAAGCTGTTCAAGTCTGGTCCATTGTATAATTTGGTCAAAAAAAGATTTTAAAAGTGAAAACTTTAAAAATCGTGCTTTAATTTATTTAATTTTAGGCTGCATGGCCTTCTTGTTTAATATGAAAATGTTTTATCGTATACTTGGTGCATTGTAAGGTCCATACAGATTTAGAATATTACATGTATATGTAAAATATATGGTGAACTTTATGGTGAATAAAAACAATACATATTATATGTCTGGTGCATTGTAGGGTCCATACATATAGATTTACTTTATTATATACCTGTTTATAATCTTACCAAAATACGTGCTGTATCAATTGGTGAAATACATATAGTCAGGAAAAAATCCCGTATTATGCTACTCTTTATTTTTCCGATCCCATATTGCCATACTAGCTGGACTATTTTTTAATGACATCATTAGTTGTGTAAACAAATACAATCTATACCTACAATTATTAGTCCTTATTGTAGTTTATATTCAAAAGAAAATACTGTTAATGCACATTTGAAGTTTATCATGGTATATAATTAAAGGAATAGTACACTAGTCAATTGTTCCAAGAGTATGTGTTAGTCTCGTGGCTTGCTTTATTTCGTATCACACTCGAGGCTCCGCCCCTTGTGTGATATGATATCACACAAGCCACTTTACTTATACAAACTCTTGGAACAGTTGACTAGCATAATATTATGTATGTATTGCGTATAGCATGTGTACATATATCTGTTGCATTAAAGAATCCGTAGTCTCCGTACAAACAGTGTAACAATTACTGAATGGGGTGTTTTTCATTCATGTTAAAAAAGAGAGAAAAGGCTATGGTTTTGTATGTTTTGTTTTATTCCGTAAGTAAAAGAACAAAAATTCTTTTTTGCTTTTCAAGTTGAAGGATAATGACAACAGTATTATTTTGCTGTGTTACAGAACAGATCCTGCAGAAGGGCATACAGATTGATGAAGGAAGTGATAACGATGAAGATGACAACACAAGAAGTGATGGTAATATTTTGTGACTTTGCAACCAATTTTGAAGTAAAGGTCTCTTTATAGGATTTCAGTCTTCAAAATTAGCACTTGCCTGATCGCTCTGGGGAATAAAATAAAAAATCAAGCAACCTAAACATTAATTTCTTCTCGCCTAACTGGAACATAAAATTTCCGATACAAGTGTGTTATGAGGATTGTGTAGAATTTACAGGTCACAGCACATTTTTTTAGCCCCTAGTTAGACTTTTTTTATCACTGCAACATTAAATGAAACATGGGTCGATTAAAGCTAATTGACTTTGAAATTTTACACGTTCTTTAATATAAAGAATTAACCGGTCTCGTTAATATGTCGTAAATGTTGAGTTGTTTTACATATAAAGTTATAAGCTAGCATTAATTTATCATCTGTAAAATGTGGAAATGTGTTAAATTAATTAAATCATTCATTCATAAATTGCTCACCAATATCACTTAAAATATGGATTTTTTCAGCTTTTAAATACTTTGCTCGTCCATATGGAAATTATTCTGGCAGCTAGTTGTAAAAAATCTTAGAAAACTTTGCATAATTGCTTTTTTACGAGTATGTTATGCAAAAAAAAAAAAAAGGCATGAGAGCTCCAGAAAAAGATCCTGTCACAACACTTGTATTACGGTTTTTATTTTCTATAACGCAAAAAAAAACAACATCAAAATCAGGTAAAGTAATTGGGGCAAGTAAAGTAGGTTTCAGGGGAATAACTCCATGAAAGTTACGGGCCCAAATTGCAGGTAAGTTCAACATGTTAATTCTGAAGACGGGGACTAATGTGTGGTTTCCATCCCATAGTGAGAACTCTTCTTTCTTAGCTTTTCTGGCCAAACTTCTTTTGAGTAGGATAAATGTAAACTGATATTCAACTAAAATAAAGAAAATGATCAATTTCATCAAAATGCATTTAATAATTTATGATGATATTTGTTGTTATATTAAAAGCAATACCAACTAGACGTTTGCTTTCGGAACAAAAACATTGTATGTCTCCCCCGACTCCAGCTTTAGCTGGACTATGAGTTAGCTGTTTGTAACATGATGTTGACTAAATATCTTCATGAAGACCAATCACCATGTGAAATATGAAAGTTCTAAAATTATTTGTTCTCAAAATATTGAGCAAAACCCTTTTTTTACCAATTTTTACCTAAGTGCCCCTGTAACCTTCACCTTTACCTATTGAACCAACAATCCATAAGGCTATTTTCTTTATAAATAACCAATCAGAATAATTATGAAACATCAAAGCTCTACAGTAAATAGTTCTCAAGATATTGAGCGGAAACCATTTTTTACAGGAGATATAAGGCTGTCAGACAAAATGTTGTCTGATAAGGCTCTGGACATATGATATCGTCTGAGGAAGCTGCTTAGTACCTGTGCATAACTGAAATACTGTTGAAAAAAAAGTTTCAGTGACTTAGCATCAATGTATCTCTTGTTTTTGTTTTAGCTCAACCTCAGTTGAAGTTTGCTCCTCGAAATGGCTGCAAGAAGAGATATGACAAAATTAACGTCTGCACCTTCTGTGGAAAACAGAATAAGTCAAAGATTACTAGACACTTATTAACCCACAAAGAGAGGGCTGAAGTTCTGAAAATAAAGACTCTTCCCAAAAAATCCCCAGAGAGGGCAGCTGCCTTTGCTGTCCTGGTAAATGAGGGAAATTACAAACACAACATATCAGTTCTCAAGTCTGGAAGTGGTATTTTTATTACTGCTCGACGTGACAGCACAGACAATAAAAAACACACGGTTGAAGACTATTATCCATGTGAATTTTGCAAAGGCTTTTACGTAAAGAATCTTTTGTGGCACCATGCGAAAAATTGTAAGGTTAAGAATCTTGGAAGCAAAGGTGACACTGACCTAGAGGAACCAGAACAGACCACAAACTACTTGCGCAATTCCAGAACATTATTATACTGTTCACTACTTGACTCTGATGAAGAAGATGTTATTTTACCTGTTCTAAAGCGTATGAATGATGGTGAGGTGAAAAGTACATTTATGAAAGATACTATAATAAAAAAATTTACAGCTGTTCAGGTCAAAGCTCTTGGACATGAAAGCATACAAAAGAAGAACGATATTCACAGGGTCAGCCAAAATGCTAGATCACTTGCAAGGCTAGTAGTTGAAGCACAAAAAGAAAAACCACTGACATCTATCTTGGGTCTTCTTGCCCCTCAAAACTTTGATTTAGTGACGAGATGCGTAGGTCGCATGTCAAGAGACAGTGCCACCCTTCCAATAAGGATGGGACATCTCATCAGCCATTGCGTAATGGCAAAGAGTGCTTGGGCCATCAGAATAAGTAATGAAATTATGCTGAAGGAAACTAGAGATTTCAAACAGTTGTTTGATGCGGAGTGGCGGTACATAGTTAATGCTCCAGCAATAAAAAGACAAAATATAAAAAGTCAAAACAAACCCAAGGTCATCCCAGAGACACAAGATCTTGTTTTGTTAAGAAACTACCTGATGAAGGAATTAAGAGACACTGTTGACCAGATGAAACAGAAACCAACTGCAGCAGGCTTTCAGTGGCTGGCTAAAGTGACAATGTGCAGACTTATACTGTTCAACAAAAGAAGAGTTGCCGAGGTGGAGGATTTGATGGTCCACAACTTCATAAACAGGCCTAGGTGGACAGACTCGGAAGAGTTCCAGCTGTCTTTGTCTCACATGGAGAAAGAGTTGGCAAAACGGTAAGACTGCCTTCTTTTGTATTTTCATGTTCGGTTCTCCTTATATTACTTGTTTGTTTGTTTTTAAGATCAGTTCAACACCATGTAAGATCACTTTAGTTTAAGACTGTCAGATAGTCTAATCTTTTTCCTGGATAATTAACCAGTGCTAGACCATTTTTTGCAACTCAGTGACATCTTAGCTTGCATCATATATAGAAGACTACCTCCTTGGTCTAGGGGTAAGCGTCCTGCTCTTGTAAACCGCGAAATCTCAGCGCCATAAGTTTGAATCCAGGTGTGTGTTTTTTTTTACTAACAGTGATCTTGACCTTTCTCTGGGCAGCACCAAAATGTATAGATGTTTTGGTGTCTTTTATATATATTTAATAGGAGTGAATTGTGTAAAAAAAGTGTTTATAAGTTATCACAGCACAAATACATCTTTTTTCAGTTAAAATGAACTAGACCTTTGTTCTGAGGAGCACACAAAGGCATTGATGTGTGCCTATTATTGTGTATTACCTATATATGTAATATGAATGAATTGTGTCATAAAGTATTTGAGTTATCACAGCACAAATAAAAATCTACTTTTTGTAACACACATTGTGTTTAAATTTTTTCGAGTTATGGAAGCACAAAGTGGAGGGGGACTGACGCACAGACAAAGGAACGGACAATGTGATTACTCGAGGGCGCTCGCATATACATATGGGGCCTTAAAGGGATAAAAGGATAGATTTTGAAAATTGATGAGATGTGTCTATTGATGTGCATAGAAGTCATTTATGTTATGCTTTTTAATATAACATGGGATGCGTGAAAATAAAAGTTAAAATTTGACACAGGTGTTCACTTTTATTATATAGGCAAGATCAATTTCACGAAAGAGATGTCAGCTTTTAAAACATATTTTTCAATAGAAATGATAGCAAAATAAAATGCTTGGGGGCTAGTTTAACAGTGGAAAGAAGTAAAACTTTTCACGGTTTGAGTTTAATTTTGATGTTTTTAACTGTGCCATAAGCAAAATAGGCTTTTATACCTTTAATATGATCATATGTTTGTAAGATGGCGAGTCCTATTAAGGAGATATTATACTGGAAAATAACTTTTCTCTAAGGCTCCTGGACACTTTGGAAAGCTGTAACTGTTTGATATTAAAACCCATATATAATGATGTTTACCGTTCATGTGTTTTGTATGTACTCGTTGAATTTTGTAGAATGGACCTAATGGAGAACGTTGCCAAATCCAAAAAAAATCATCACGCCTTTGTCCTTATAACACCTGAGGCAAGAGAGGCAATAGAGCTTCTTATAGAATCAAGGGAAGCGGTCAGTATTCCTGAGAGCAACATATATATCTTTGCAAGGTTAAATGCATCAACTCCACTGTCTGGAGGGGCCTCTCTGACGGAAATGGTACACAACTGCCCACATTTGAAAAACCCAAAAATTATAACTACAACAACTTTGAGAAGATACACTGCTACAGTCTCACAGGTATGTCATACTGTTGCTTGAAGTTTCATTCAGTAATTATGTCTCCATACTGAGTTTGTCTGTCACAAACTTGTTTTACACATATCCCCAAAAGTATTTGAGACAGAGTCATGAAATTTACAGGATTGTTTATCAGCATGTGAAGTTGTGCATAAGAGGTTTTAGCTTAGTCGAAGCCAGAACACTTGGAAGTTATCTTGATTTAAATTTAATTTTTGCATTACATATATAGTTACATAACTTGTGTCACGCATATTTTCAAATGTGTTACAGGAATGTTTATCGTAATGTGAAATTGTGCATAATGGGTTTTAACTCTGCCAAAGCCGAAACCGAAACCCTTTGAATTAACTGCCCTTTAATTGGATTTTGGTATTACATACATAAAAAGTGTGTGCTGCATGTGATCTCCAAAGGTATTTGAGATAGGATTATGAAATATTATTGGAATATTTGTCACTGCATGTTGTGCACAAGGGTTTAAAAGGTCAAATAGCCTGGAGTTATGAACCATTAACTGAGTATATGTTTTACATATAGAAATACTTGTGTCACGCACATCTTCACAAGCATTTGAGACAGAGTCATAAAATATTACAGGAAAGTTTGCTACCACATGTTTTAGTGCATCAATAGTTTTTCTCCAATGGCGTATGGGCCTTTGATTTTGTACCGGCATTAAATATAGTACAAACACTTTTATCCCCCCACCCCCCTCTAAAAGTAGAATTATCTTAAAATATATCCATCTTGTGATTCTGATGTAAAGTGTTCAATGACCAGAATACTGGCTCTTGTTAATTTTATTAATTGGTCACTTTCAGATTCTTGATATGACATCTAAGGAGCTAAGACTCCTAGCCAAACACTTGGGCCATGATGTGAAGACACACAAAGAATATTATCAATTGTCTTCTGCAACTTTGGAACTATCAAAGGTAGAGATTTATTTGAGTTAATTGCTTAATTTGATCTATAACAGTGATCAGTATTAAACAAGCTTCCAAAGTCTGTTGCTGGCCGTAATGGGAATCAAACCCATGACTTTCAGATTTGTTCGTGTCTAGTGCGCTATCAACTGCGCTAGCCAGACCTATCTTCTATAGTGATTATAGGATGGTGAACCCTTACCAGCAGATAAAAAAAAATTATGCATTGATTTTATACTGTCTTTGATTTATAAACTTAACTGAGAATATATTTGTATTTTATACCTTTATATACTAAACAAATATTTTTTCTCTAGTGCAAGGAAAAGCTTTAAATATTATGTCAGAGCTTGAAATAAGAAAAATGTCAATTCATTAAGTAATCACAGTAAAAATGGACGTTATACTTGGCTGCATATATAAAATTATGCTTAGTCCAAACTTACCAAAGTGTAGGTAATCATTTTTTCTTTTTCTGAAGTCAACGTTGAAATTAAAGTTTTTAAAACTTTAATGTATGTCATTCGTTTGCACACAGGTGTCGAGAATGTTGATGGCAGTGGAAAAGGGAAATGTGAATGAGTGGAAAGATAGACCCATGAGTGACATTTCGCTTGATGGTAAGTTATTAATGCAAGAGATTGATCATTTTAATCATTTGAAGTAAACTAGCAACAAAGATTGACCCCACCAAAGCAGAAAAATCATAAGATCTGTGTTTGCCATGGTCTCATTTTTAGCTCCCTGTCGAAAGTCTGCTTTTTCATGTAGACATTTTTTTAGCAATTTGACAATTTCCAAAAACCAGATCCTGAATGTTCTCACACACATGTGTTTTGCATATTTGAACTTCTTGCAGAACTGCCCTTGGCAGAGGATGAGGAAGATGTGCCTCTTGATCAGGAAAAATCAGCGGATAACCAAATTGGTAAATTGACGCCTTTGCTTACCATAATAATCAATTGCACATACACATTTAGAAACATTTTGCTATACCCTGGTAAAAATCCTTAAAATATAAATAAGTTTAAGAGCTTTAACAAAGTAGCATTGTTTAGAGATGGCATCGACCATTTTTTTCTTGCAATAGTGCCTAACGGATGGAAAATGTGTGATGCTTTATTTATTATTCCTTACTGAAAGCAGTAATATTAACAAAAATTGGTGCTGTCCCTGCAGTCGTTTATCTGTCCATCAACAACAGTATCTAAAGGTCTGATATCCAATACCTGATGCAAGTTGGAAAGCTGTCAAGTCACTATTCAAGATCCGAGGAAAAGCTTAAGTGCTACATCACTGACACCCCCTAACATCGCCTTGAAAATAACTCCTTTTTTTTCCAGAATAGAACATATATAAACAAAATCCTGAGGAACCAGAAAATATGTTAAAGCTACACTATAATGAAGCTCAGGTTATAGTTTGATATCACTAAAATAATTTTTGATGCAAACCATTTCAGATATGGATCCTCCATTGGTGCACACGTCAGCAGACCAGGGTCTTCAAGCCAGTATGAACGATACCCTGGTCATTCCTGGAACGTCCAATCTTGGGGCAACAAGCATAGATAAACGTAGGTTTATTAAACAAATATATCTCTATTTTTAGCTCACTCGAGCACAATGTGCTCAAGGTGAGATTTTGCTATTGCTCTGTCGTGTGTCATTCGTTGTTTGACGTGCGTCGTTAAGTGGCGTTAAACGTTTCTTTAGACAATATCTCCTTTTGCACCAGTGGCTCAATGCAACCAAAGGTTGCAGGAATGTTTCTTGGCTGGTCCCCTTTCAAATTTTTTCCCCCCAAAAAAAAATTTCATTAAAAAATCTTTTTCAGAAACCTCAAGGCCTAGAACCTCGATATTTGGTATTCAGTATTGTCTAATAGACCTCATCCAAGTTTGTTCAAATTATTGTCCCAGCCGTGTGGGGGGGGGGTAACTTGATTTTACGTAGTCTCATAAACCATTAAAAATCTTCTCTATAAACTGCAAGGCCTAGAGCTTAGATATTTGGTGTGGAGCATTGTTTAGTGGACCATTACTAAGGTTGTGAAAATCATGACCCTGGGCATGGCCCCGCCCCAGGGGTCACTTGATTTTATATAGCTTTATATAGGAAAATCTGTATTAGTCTTCTTCTCTATAAGTGCAAAGCCTCGAGCTTAGATACTTGGTGTGTAGCATTGTATAGTGGACCACTTCCACTAGGTAAATACTAGACTGGTTATGTGTGTGTTATACAAAAGGTATTCACGTTAATTCATCTGTGATCTTTTGTTTATAGCCACAGTCAGGCGTGGCACAAAAAGACCATGGGAGCCCGAGGAAAACAGAATATTTTTTAAACTCTTCACCCAGGAAATTAAGAACAAAGAAATGGCACCAACCTGGAAATTACAGAAAGCAGCAGACACACTTAAAGGCAGAACTTTAGTCCAAATTAGGACCAGAGTACACAACATCATCAAAGATAAACAGAAACTAAAACACTGATTCTACATTAGAGTTGTTTTAATGTTAACCTGCATGTTTACCCAATGTATAAAATCAAATTTTGGTTAAATGTTACAAAATTTTCAAAAAAAGGTTAGTCCAGGCTGCATTAATTGTTTTACTTTTGAAAAAAAACAAGATATGTTACCTAAGGAATTTTCATTATCATGAGCAATGGAAAGATAATTGTAGAAAATATGTTTTACAATGTTAGATTATCATGAAAGGTTTATATTTGTATATAAACATTATGGCCTTATGCTATGATTACTTAATTTTGAATTATGTTTAGTTATTGCAACCAGACACGTTACCAAGCAGATAGTTACCATGTAATTGATCATTAGGTCATACGTTAAGATCAAATTGATTTCTATGCATATATAATCCATAATGGTTGATGTGTAATAATATGACATAGCAACTACATATATCATTGTTACATTTATTGAGGATGAAAACCGAGTTTTACACATACAAGTGCATATTTGGCTGGTATATTGATAATTTGTTTGTAAACTGCAACACATTCCATTTTAGTGAACATACTGTTATTATTCATGGTTATTTATGATTTTCAAATGACATTGCAGAGCTTGTTTGTATAATCTATCCATTTTAATAGGCCTGAAGAAATAGACGATATTGTCCTTGGTGAAAAATATAGTACCTGTAGGTAGACTTAAGATTTCCAGTCAAACGCTAAACTGACATGAGTAGATATTAGATATAAATTAATAGGTATCATGTTATGATATAGACTTTTCTTTTATGGGATTATTATGATACCTTAAACGATCTAAATAGTGTGTTCTTACTCTGAAAAGAATAACACTCGGCTAATTGAATCGTTGATATATAAATGTATCTTTATTTTATTATAAAAGAATTATTTTGACACATTTGTTTCATGTGTTTGAATGTTATATTTGGTTTATTAGAATAAATATATAAGGTTTGTTACCTACAGAACAAGGGCAGCAGTAACCTTTAAGATCTCAATGTGACTATTGATTATGGTTTAACTTTCAATCTGCAAAAGGTCCTTCAACCTTTAACATTTAAGTTTATTATCAAATATTTTCAGTGCTATTTACAACCATGTTAGATAAGTTTCGTGTATTTTCTTACCAAACGCTTACAATCGACATAGAACTACTGTGGAATCACTTAAATTTGCGGGGTAAAAATTTTGCTTATTTGGGATAGCGGATATAAATTTGCTTACATCTGCTTTCAAAGAGTCACTTGTTAAATGTTAAGTATTCGCGGTGGTCATAAATTCGTGCAAAAGTGGGAGCCTCCGCTAAAGGCACGAAAATTAGAACTCCGCGAAAATTAGTGAATCCACAGTAACAATGAGACATTGAAATAAATGTTATTTTTGTGTGACTTCTCGACTTGTGTAGTGGTGTCAACAAGTGTGAATTAAGTAATATTTATTTTAAATGTCGCATATTATTATATTTGTACCGTTTGAATTTGTATTGTTTGCTTTAAAACAGTTTGGAGTGTTGACCACTACAATTATTTCTCATACATACAAAGAACTTATCATTTTTAATTTTTGAAGAAAAGCTTTAAGCCATATTATTCTGATTAGTTAGATAGTAGTTACAATTTCAACAGCAGTGATTGTTTACAGATGATAAATTGGCATGTTTCTTCCTTTTGCAGTTATGAAGATTTTACAATCCTGTTATCTGCTTTTACTGGATATGTTAAAGCATTCATTGTGCTAAGTGCATATTTTGTCAAATTCTTCCTCTTGATATTTATATATTTATATATTTTGTCACATCAGGATAAACTCACCATAATTGTTTATTTCTGTGCTTTTTATGCCCCCCTTCGAAGAAGGCGGCATATAGCAGTCGCACTGTCCGTCTGTGCGTATGTCCGAAGCATTCTTGTCTTTGCTATAACTTTGCCATTTATTGATGGATTTTGAAATAACTTGGCACAAATGTCAACCATCATAAGACGACGTGTCGCGTGTAACACCCGTCTCCCACCCTCAAAGGTCAAGGTCACACTTAGAGGTCAAAGGTGTTTTTGACATAAGTGGAGTTTTGAGACAACAGTGGAATGAGGGGGCATCTGTGCCCTATGGACACATGTCTTGTTTCTAACTGTTTTTTTATAGCTTTATATTAGGACATATTCTGAAGTAATTTCACAAGTCTGGTTTCAAACCATACTTTTTGTTTGAAAAAAAAATGGAGCTTTAATGCGGTTCCGCATTACTACTTGTTCATTGTTGTAAATGTGTACTTTGACAATATGCAAATTAATAAACCATTGTTTTTTTTGTATTCATTTGTTGTTGTCTTTTAAATTCTATAATTTATGATATGGCAAACCATTGCAAACCATACACCATTGAGACATCACGGTGTATACCATGCATGATCAGAGAAGTGATGCTGTGGAAATTTAATTTAATATATAAAATTTAATATATAAAATTAAATATAATAAATGCTGTATACGAAAATTTAGTATCTCTTGCGTTCCATCATACCTATATAAATCAAGACTAGGTTCATAAATACCCCATTGGGCGCAGGAGAGCTGCTTATTGCGCCCAGGCTCGTTTGATTTGCGGTCCAAGCATGCCAGTATTCGGTCTATGCTTGTTTGACCAAAGAAGCTTCGATCATTCACATCCCACCTCGACTTAACGTGGGACAGTTTCCAGCCACTGCAGTGTTATACAGGAATTCCCTCATTTTAATCGATGTATAGATATATATCAATAATCTAGGTATATTCTGTAAGACTGGTGTTGACAGTTTGGTAAACACAAGCAAATAATGCCCTAAACAGGAACACTGGCGTCTGGATTTATTGATATCACATTAATTGACTTAAGTTCCAACAAACTGACATTAGTCAGGACCAATATATAATGCTATATAATCCAACAAAAAGTATATAGTTTTATTATAGAGATGGGACACAGTTGGGTCCTTAAAGACCCAGTAGTCATGTTAAGAACCAACAAAAAGTATATATAGAGACGGGACACAATTGGGTCCTTAAAGACCCAATAGTCATTAAGACCCAACAAAAAGTATATAGTTATATATAGAGACGGGACACAGTTGGGTCCATAAACACCCAACAGTTCATAAAATGTAATTGTTGAATATATAGCTCGCATATAAAGATGTATGTAAAACGAAGTAATGTATAACCAGTGTGAAGCATGGCAGTTGTATCTTCATATTCGAAAGCTACTTTGAACACTGGAAATAAATGGACCCAATTGCAAGGTACATAAAATGGGACCCATTATTTTACCAAGTGTGAGTATATATATATATATATATATATATATATATATATTTCCAAATAAGTATTTTTGTAAGGTACAAAAACGGTGCAATCAAACTTATGATAGAAACAACATGTTATATGAGATAAACATCACACGTTAGACAAGAGTCTGCTACCTTAGGTTATGAAGCTTGAAATCTGCTTTTTAAGCACCATATTGTTTACTATGTTCTGGTCTAATTAGCAGAATGGCACGTTTGTCTTGATCAAAAGGTTACACTGTGTAAGTGTGTTTGCTGTAAACGTGTTAAAGGCACAAAAACGAAATTGTGTACGCATGTTTACAGATCAACAACGTCTTCATGATTTCATTCAGGAAAATGCTGTATGTATGCAACCTCAAGTAGCTACTAATGAACCTGTTGTGAGTATTCGAGATCACGATCGTGAACGGGGTAAGTGTTTTAATTTGTTTGTTTCCAAAAATAACCAGAACATTGTACAGATAGCGCATAGGTACATACCAGAATAATAAGCTGCTACTAGGTAAGACCGATATACACACTAGTTCATTGGACTTTGTTGGTATAAGCAATCACCTATCTTATCTTACAAGACAGTCTGAATATTTAACAAATTGAAATCACTTTATATCAACGAAGAACAACTCTATTGTCTGAATTGAATTTAAAAACATTGATCGTAAGTATTACGTGCACTGAATTCAAAACTCCTTATGTACTTATGCACGATTAATGAAGCTTGAACATGTCTGTGTTCAATAAATATCCCTTTTAATCTGTATTGTTACCAATGTTCATATGAGCACAAAATAATGTTTATTTATTACATCCCTTACAACATATAGTAACAAATTTACGTTGATTTGTACCGGATACGGTATTCAAAGCGCCAGGCATACACATTTGGTGTGCCAAATACGGGTTTTTCTACTTCCGGTGTGCCGAAATACGGGTATTTTGGCATACGATCGATTTCTCGTGCTGTCGTTAACGGCGATTGCAGTTAGCAACGTAAAATGACAGCTGCAGAGCTCTTGTTAAAAAGTATCTGGATGTAACATATTAATAAAGAAAAAAAGAATAAACTCCAAATCACAAAGCGTTTCGACTTCAATAGTTTTCATCAGGTATTGTGGTGTAGCGTGCACTGGCGACGCCCACAGGCATGACACGCCCATTGCTTGAATGCCTCTGCGATAAGCAAATTACGAGATAGCGTGACGTATGGGACATGGGAGAAAATGAGCAAAACCAGTTCATACATATCAAGGATGAACTGTGTGTAATTGGTTACTTAGAATTGAGGGTTACGCGAATCGTTGTCCCGCGAGAATTACGCAAGCGCGTGTTAGACTTAGGTCACATAGATCATCCAGGAATCGTGTCTATGAAAAGCAATTTGAGGACAAGAGTATGGTGGCCAGGTATTGATAAAGAAATCGAAAATTATTGTAAGACGTGTTATGGTTGTCAGTTGGTAAGCCAGCCATCGTCTCCCGAACCAATGACAAGAACAGAACTCCCAAATGCCCCGTGGCAAGACTTAGCGGCGGATGTGTTAGGGCCGTTACCATCGGGTGATCACATATTTATATGTGTTGACTATTACAGTCGATATGTTGAGCTTGAGGTGACCAAAACTATTACGAGCGAGAAATTGGAGAAATGTTGAGCAAATGGTTTTTGACTCATGGCGAACAGACAATGCAAGTAGTTTTGTATGCGAGTATTTCGAAAATTTCTTGAAATCACAAGGCATTGAACATCGGCGAAGTACCCCTTTGTGGCCTCAAGCAAACGGGGAGGTTGAACGTCAAAACCGGTCAATTCTCAAGCGTCTACGCATCTCTCAAAGTCAGAATCGTAATTGGAAATTAGATCTCAATGATTACCTGATAATGTATCGAAGCACACCCCACGCAGTGACTGGCATGTCGCCTGCTGAGATGCTGTTCGGTCGTAAAATCAGAATGCGTGTTCCTGAAATTAATACATTTAGGCGAGAAGATAGTGAAATCCGTGACCGTGATTCCGAACAAAAGGGAAAAGGGAAAGTATATTCCGATGCGCACCGAAATGCGAAAAACAGTGAATTTGTGTCATGAGACAGAGTGCTTTTAAAGCAAAATCGAAACAATAAACTTGATACGCCGTTCAGTTCTGATAAATATACGGTAGTTAGTAAGAGCGGAAATAGTGTTGTTGTTCGAGCCGACGCCGACGGTACCGAATACCGGCGGAATGTGACTCACATGAGAAAACTGAATGAACGAAACGCGCCTCAGACAGACTCAGAATCAAATGTTTCAATTAATGAAAATGATCAAAATAGCGAGCATTCAGTAATAAATTATGGAAAAGATAGGCCGAATAGGGTTCGAAAAAATGCCTGAGAACGACTATGCCATGACTTAAACGTTCTGGTTAATTAGCGTGATAATTTAATGTTGTAAATCAGAGACTGCGCTGTGCTTGTAAACACATTGGAGCTGGTGCCAGTAAATTTCATTTAGACTGACATTTGCATCAGCGTTAGGGTATTAAATGTGCTATAAAATGAAATTGATAAACGGTCAGATGGTTTGCACGTTAATGTCAGACGAGGTTTAATGCGAAATGTATTAGAACATTAGACTTGCTAGCAGCATTGTTTTATCTTGTTTTATCAAATGTGAATGCATTGTATATATTTGTTTAATCATGTGTTTGTATTATTAATGGCTTAAAAAAAAAGAGGGATTGTGGTGTAGCGTGCACTGGCCACGCCCACAGGCATGACATGCCCATTGCTTGAATGCCTCTGCGATATCAGAGAGTTAGAATTGTATGCTCGTGGAGTACGGATGTGAATAAAAAGAGATTTACCTTCAATGGTGTTCAGCCTTTCACTAGTACCTTAAAATGGTGTTCCTTAAATGGTGTTATTAACATTGTGTTCTTACAATATAAACACTACAGGTATGAATGTAAATAAAACACATTTATAACGTCATCATGACGTCACATTAAGTAACGTCATTTTTGGCGCACTTTTCACGTAGAAATAACTTATAAAACATTCATTGAATAGAAGTTGATACGTTGCATGAACTTATGCAGTGGGTATATTCCTTGTTTATTGAAAATAAATCTTTGCGTGAAAGGAATGTAATAAAAAGGTTACAACACGTCTATGGTGTGCCAATACGGGCCCATGGCACACCATAGCCGTGTTGTAACTTATAAGTACAACATCTATATCCGAACAGTTTCGTGAATTTTTACAATAAAAATATTAATATAGCATTTACAACTTGTTTAAATGATACAAACTCATTACATTCGAACTTATGAATACATCCTGAAAATCAGCTAATCTCGAGGGAGTATTTAAGGATTGAATTTAATTTTGGTTGCGTTCATGCGATTATGAACGCAATGGTCAAACTGGCAAATCCATGATGCGCGCTAGCATGCTTTTAAATGCTTTAAATCCACACTATAGTATCAAAATCTTTACTCGGCGAGAAACAATCCACAAATGACATCACAAAACAAGTGATGACGTGTAAGCTAGGTCATCGATCAATAGCATCCACACGGGCGTATCTAAGCTCTTTGCTTTGCCTGGATAACATTTTAATTTAAATCTCAAAATGCATTTTTTTTAAAAACAATTCATCATTATTAACTGTGATATAAATGCACAGTAAATTAGTCGATCTACATGCATCTAGCAAATAGACACATCAATGTGAAATCAATTCCATTTCAAAGCTACGTTCGTGAACCGATGTTACGTCATAAAGATTTTCTGTGGTTGCTTCTAAGAAAAGTAATGTTAACCTAAAATACCATAACATGTACACATCATATGCTAGCAAACTGGCTTTGTTTAATAATAACACTTGTATACCTTGCATGATTGAATCCTATCCAGCAAAAGTGAAAAAAAATGTCAAATTGATTCTTGTAGAATTAGAACTGGAAAGAAATGTTCATGTACACGTATTAATTATTAAAAAAAATGTAATTAAACGTTAACAATAAATGCAAAAAAGAGTAAAATTTAACAGTATAATACATCTTAGCTCATGTAAATATTCTTGTCAAAATATAATTTGCTTAAAAATAGGACACGCTGATATTACTACGCCGGTGATTAGGCATTGCGTTCATACGATTATGAATGCATACCCCTTCTCTATTAAAATGCTTATGCTATGTATATATTCAAAATTTAACACGGCTATAGTACCTTTTAGGGATGCTTATTAACATCATTATGTATTTTTATTGCCTTAAGCTGAACGTTCGGGTCATGATCTCAGTGAATCTGATCTGCCACCTCTACCACAAACCAAATACCCAGTCACGTTACCCGGTGAGATTGAATTTTATATTATTAAGTCATATTTTGTGTGTTGAAATAATTAGTGGATGTGTATGCGTTTCGTCTTTCCCAGCAAACGGGTCTCATGGGCGTTACGTGTATTTAATCCTCAGTACGTTACCGTTAAGGTTTTGACAAGACGGAAAACAACAGCGAAACAAAAGTTTTGTCATGAAAATCATAATTTGAATTATGCTAATTACATTATTTTAGTTTGTTACAGGTTAATATATAAACTGGAACTGTGTATTGTAACAATATATTTTACAGCGATCCCAATAGAGATACTTATGAAAGGATGTAGCGGTCCTCAAAACCAACGGATTTCAGAACTTATTGTAAACACCGTCAACAACATTGATGTGCCTGATATTACTAAAAATAATAGAGATGTCATTCAACACGCATTTACTGATGCAATCACTGCTTTCGGAGGTATGTGGGTTATTTGGTTGTCAGTTCGCTACTGAAATAAGGTATAATTAGACCAATGGTAAACTCTAATGCAAATGGCAGACAATTCAATAATATGTAGGGATGGCAACGAATACCAACATTGATATTCTAATAAACGATTGATAAAGTATTCGAATATTTGAATATTCGATCGTCGGATCAAGTAATTATTATTATGGTAATGTTAAACAGATTTAAGTCTGCGATATTTAGTTACTACAAACGTACGGCTAGAAAACCGCGGTCAATACACGGACAAAGCGCTACGTATTAGAACTATGTTTTGTATTACATTTGAGAAAGACTTAGCCTTCGATTAATGACATGCTTTGTTGACACTATGCTGCCTGTTCCCACAACTTTCAAGCATGCGTTCAGAGTACCACAAACCATTGGATATACCTAGGGACGCGATGCGTAATTTAAGAGCACATGTACGCAGTAACACCAATTGGCATCCACAAGACGCGTTAATTTCCTACTAATGACAAAGAGACATAATGGGATTAAAATACAGTGACAACATATTGTCATCTACTTAACTATAGGGTACTAGGTTTACTTTGACATCTAACCTGCGTACTAGAGAAGCCAAGGTGACATGAATTCTTGAATTCTTGACATATACTGTATTTTGTATGCTAATTAAAATTTAACTAATCGGACAGGAATGTATTCGAATACCTTAAACATATTCAGATATTTTTTATTATTAGAATATTCGAATATTCGTTGCCATCTCTAATAATAGGACAAGGGCACATTTTAATTGGCCATAGTGGATGGTGTTTTATGCATATTCACGTGTTGTTTGTCTGTAGAGTTAATGACGTTATTTAAAAAAAACGTTTACATTTTTTAGTATTTAACGCAAGACAAAGGTGCATTCAACTTCTAGTACAACCAACCACCATCCACGACGTGTTTAAATTGTTTAACGACTGTATCAACGGGGTCCTTACTAAGAAGTTGAAGCCCGTTCAAGATTTGATACGCACCTTTCCTGGTTGCGAAACATACGAGCAGGAGGCTGTGCTGTACAAAGATAATTACGATTGTGTGATGGACAACCTAGGTAAAACAGTCACCGCTACTTTAGTGCGAAATTATTAACCTGACACTAATTAATCTTCGTGACAAAGCGTAATTGTGTTCGGTTGTTTGCATTGTTTTGGACGAGTATCTGCTATCGGAATTTATCTTGGTATATATTTAAATATGGGGTAGCGAGAGTGATATTTAATAGTTGTGTGGTATAAGTGCTAGCGCCGCACGCCATCGAACTGAGTTCAATTCTGTCCGACTGTGACCTTTTCTTTTTTAGATGTTATGAGTTATTCTTACAATATGCAGATCATGAGATATTAAATTTAAAAAAAGTAGAATAATTTATCGTGTTACTATTATTTTTGAATCATTATATCATACTTTGTTATTTACCAAAGTTTCAATTACAGTTACACACTCAATGGATCAATTGTCAAAACGTGAGTACCAACCCGCAACAAAATACGCAAAATAATATGATTATGTCGATGCCGAGAATAGAACTCAAAATTTCGCAACGCAAGCGTGGCATCTGTTCCACTACACCAGTTGCACTTTACGATATCTATACCAATACGATATAAAATTACATTGTAGTATTGCCTATGCTATGCTCGAACCATGTCGTGGTATATATAAATGAATACCGATTGCATACTTAACACTCAAGAGTGTCAGGTTAATAATTTCGCACTATATAAAGTTGTTACAATAGCAACAACATTTCGCAAAAAAAGTTGTTTAAAATCATAACATAAAAAGTGTTGATGTCCCCAATTTATGTTATGTTGCATTTCTGTTCGCCATTTGTAACATCCCACCAACACATGCTTTGTTCGGGGCTACACGGAACCTGTTGACCGCACTAACGGTTGCAATGGTGTAATGGATATTGTGTCCTCTTTTCAATCGTGATGTCGTGAGTTCGATCCCTACTTGGAGAGCCTTTGAATGAACTTTCACAAAATACACCAAGTACTGGTTCTACCCCAGGAATCGGACACGAAAATGTCTCAATAAGCCTCTGGCGTTCGATAAAATCGAGCTTAAATAAATAGGATTAAACTAACCTTTGACCCAATATCAAATTTCAATTGACAAACGAAATTTATTTGTTCGAAATGCTGATTTTGTTTTGTATGTTTTAAATACATATATTGTGTAGAACATTTATTAGTACTTAAATAAATACACGATTAATTATCGTACTTTTCCATGCAGCTAGGCCATTAATGAAGGAACTGGAAGTTAAAGGCTACAACTCCGCGCCAAAGCGAAGAGTTACTGTCGAGGAGTCCGACCACAGCACTATCCTACTGAATGTAGCATGCCATTCACCTGTTGATCGTGAATACTTCAAGATCGCCATCATGACTGGACAACTGAAGCCGACATTTGATGTTCTTCGACAGCAGCTCCAACTGGTTTATCCCGACGTTTCGTTAAGTACAAGACTGCTTGATACAGGTAGATACATTGTGAGTTAATTTTAAAACGGGGTCACGTCGTTAATGCAGATTCATGCAAGCACTTCAATCGGCATACATAGAGAATATCAGGTGAGTGTTTAAAAAGATGAAGCTTATCATACGAGGCTGAGAAACAGATGATTTCGAGGCTTGCCGAGCACACAAATGTTTCGTGCCGAGCATAATAAACTTCATTTTTATACAACGCTCACGTAATATTCTATTTATCCTATTATGCTATGATCATAAATCATTCAAATGGCGTGAAAAATGTCCGAATTAAAAAAAAAAGTTGGTTCCCCAATTTAAACACTGTTTTTTTTTTGTTTACTACAAACGTCATCAAGTGAAATGACGTCACATTAAAAATACTTAGCGTTCCAAAAATAACGATCGAATAAACGTCCGTTAAAATAGCGATAGGATAAAGCTAAAGTCTATACGATGGGTTGTTATTTGATCGATTGGGCTGTAGTTATACGGTAAATGGATGCATTCTTTGTTTTGCAGAAGTTTTAAAAAGCAGCAATGAACATCCCAAGAAAATAACTGTTCGGTAAGGAACTTAATAAATACCTCTATTGTGTTAGTAAAACGCAAAGTAAACTTATCATAGGCAACAAAATAGTGACCTCTATCTTTCAAAATATTATTCACCAATTTAACGTTTACATACATTACAACTTTGCTTTTTACTTATTAAGTTAATGACATGAAATATTTAACTAAGAGAACGAGTATTTCCATGTAAATTAATATGAGTTAAGTCATATTGTTGTTTTACTAATGCTCACATATGCACTAGTAGTTAGTCACTCAAAGGATCATTAACTCACAGGATCAACCCGAATGTGACATCGAGCAAGACAAAGATTACATTCTTGAGGGACATTGATCTTACTCTCCCATCAGATAATACAACGCCTTCTGTGACAGGAATTTCTCTTAAAGATGATGGACGACTGGTCGCTGCCGATTTACGCAATAAATGTATAAAATTGGTTGACACAAAATCCGGTAAATGTATCGGTGGATCTATTCCAACTTGCTGTACGCCGCCCTGTGACAAAGACTGTAAAAGAAATTATCATCCATGGAATGTAACCGTCATCGACAACAATCGCACAGTTGTCTCTGTTCCAGCCGCATGTAAACTCATCTTCGTAGACATCAAAAATGATCAGTTATCAATAGTCAGAGAGTTGAATAATCATAAGCAATGTCGAGGTCTGGCATATTGCTGTGGTAGTTTGTATGTTACATATGGGTCACCGGAAAGCAAAGTACGGATAATGAACACCGACGGTACAATTTTGAAAACACTCGCGAACAAGCACTTTTCTGACCCATGGTATATAACAGTAAATGCAGATGATAAATCCATCTTTGTATCAGAATCATTGAAAAAGTGCGTCATCCATCTAGATAACAATGGTATTCCCGTTCAAATTATGGACTTAAAACAAGTTTTAGATGAGTCTCGAGGACTTGTGTTTGCAGGAACGTCGAGATTATGGTTATGCGCCTATCGATTTAATGGAAAGGATGCAATTGTCGAAGTCAATTTAGAAAACGCTTACTGCAATGATGTTGTTGATGAATGCGTAGAATGCCCAATTGGTATTCAGATAGATAGAAACTCGGACCTTGTTTTCATCAGCATGTGCAAAAACCGCCATCTCCGGGTGTTGACCTTACAAACATAAATTAAAAACTGCAATGTGAACGAACAAACAAGCAGGCCAACCTCATTTAACATCGGTATCCAGATAAATAGAGAAATGGGCCTTGTTTTCATCAACATGTGCAAACAACCCAATTTCCGCGTTTTTATGTTAAAAAAATGAATGAAACATTGGAATGTGAACAATCACGGAGGCCAATCTCATTGAACATCGGTATCCAGATAAATAGAGAATTGGGCCTTGTTTTCATCAGCATGTGCAAACAACCCTATTTTATCTCGTTTAAATTTCAACAAAGTGAAACGCCAGCTGCAGCAGCAAGAGAGAACTCGTATTAAGTTACAAAATTAAATTTAATTTAGAAATTGTAATGTGTACAAACAAGGGACCACTCTAATGTAAATCATCTCAAGCCTTCTTTGTCCGCTGAATAGTTAAAACGTTTGGAGCAAACCTTATAAATTGATATAAATGTGATCGTCTTCAAGGCGTTCTACTACACATAAAATAACATAAAATGATTTGAATTTTTATCTCAATTCATAAGACGTTATCTTCACATTGTAGATTTTTTATTTTTAATCAGTATGCGTTGATATCATTTATTATCACTCGTTATTTAAACAACGAAGATTTTACCATTTATATTTTCACTTAAAGTTTTATATAAATAAATACATGTAAGTGCATGATTTACTAATTGAATTGTATATAAGTGTAATAGTATCCCACGAATTACTTACTCATAGTTTCATTAAAGGAGGAACTTATAGTAGTCCTGTTATTTCAGCAAATAATCAAACACATAAAGAACTATTGAGCTTCTGAATAAATAACAACAACATAGACATTTTAAAAAATGGACCTTCATATTTATAAAGTTGTACATGTAATCTATAACAATAATACATGACGGCCACCAAATCTGAATCGCTGCAAACAAAATGTAAATTGTACTCAGGAGCACCAAAGAAACTAAATGCAATTATACTAAATGCCCTTTTTGCAACTATTTATTGAATAAAAAGTAAACCTCGTATGCATGTACTATTAAAATTGTTGTTTATGCATTATATATATTCGTCAGGCCGGCGATTATCGTAGACCCAGGGAGTCTGGCATGAAGAACAATTGCGAGACCTCTCATCACGACAACAAATTTGAATAAACACCTTACAGTTTGTTTTCAAAAAGATACAAATTACTTTTCATAAACTATTTTTGGACAGTTGTTAGCTAGGTTAGTAAAGAACAATATTGTAATGATAACATTTAAACGTAGTTTCCCTTTATAACTCGTTTTGTTTGACGTTTAACGTCATAAATGAAATGGCATACTGTCTCTATGATACTATATTTTCATATATGATTCATATTACTGTTTTAATATTTTAATAATCTGCATTCATATTTATTCTATTTTTTGAGTTGTTACTATTACATTTTATTGAACTAATTTGTAATGTGAACTTTTTATTTGCTACATATAATCACGTGCGCGACTAGTCTAGACTTTACAGCATGCAATTAAACGTCCATTCTCTCGAATTACCATAATAATCGTCATTACAATTCCTAATCGTCAAAACAGAAACAGAACGTCGAAATAAATGTTCAATGTGCATTCATGAAATATTCCCCGTTCCAAGGCGGCGCCCCCAGTTTTATCATTTTTAAGTTTTGTTTTGTTTTGTGTTGTACTTATTGTCCTGAATTGTATAGGTAATTGGTCACGTGTCTAAAATAAATGGCCAGCAGATGTTAAACGGAGTTTCTCTCCTGGTGATGTCACTGGAGTTTCACTATTCTTATACACAATAATAAAATCTTTATTTTCCATTTTTTTGTTTTCAAACTCTTCCATTTATATAACGAAACAACATCCTTTAAGTACTAAATCTAACATCCACTTGATTTCAGTGGTTGTGTGCAATACATTATATTTTTATATTCGTTGTTTTGGAGTGATTTTTTTCTTCTGTGTAGTATTTAGTTGTGAAGCCAAAATGCTTTCCCATATTTACTGTTAGTAAATAAATGAAGAATAAATTTCTACAACAAGCATTACCACGTCTTATAACCCATAAGTAAATTTGGAAGTTAATAATGGTAATGCATATCCATGTAAACGGATAAGTTAACTAACTCTGTTAATTTTGAATATGAATGACTTTGTAAAAACGTCTATTGTTTAAAATAATAAAATGACTGTGATTATGACATAGAAGATATTCGTTGATCACGGAGTCGGATGGTGTTTTATTTTATGAGTGGCCATAGAAAACAAATTGTGGTAAAATTAGAAATTAAGTCGCTATGTTTACATAATGGTTTGCATAGTTATGTGTCATTATACATGTATAATACTTTATCATACCATTCATTTATGGTATATTGCACAGCATCCTTTATTTCATGAAAATCACATAACTTGTTTCATAATTAGTAAGGATACTTTTTGAAATCCTAAATCAATCAATGTTATTATCATATTACTAGTTTTGCTAAGTGCTGATTTCATTGTTTAATATCATAAGTAAAATTTTTCTAATTATCATTTATTAATTCACTTTAGGGACCTCTGTGTGTAAAGTTATGTCTTTTGTGTTTATGCTTTAGATTACTATGCTCATTTTCTTTTCAATTTTCAATGATTTGTAAATATTTGTGTCTATTTTCCTGTATTTGCATAAACTCTGCATTAAGACTGCTTATCAGTTATGTCAAAGGCTTAGTCTGCATGATTCTATTTTCAGATAAGCATCATTATAGTTGCTACCCTCTGATAATGCCTGATTCAATACCAACTTATCGTCAGGCTGTTTTTAAATTTTCTCATGATATGGCATTGTTAAATGCATCATATTTTCATGTTTTGATTATGTCAAAAGTTATCTTTTTATATTTATTGATTTTTATTGCATTCTGACTTTAAACCATTGTGTATTAAAATAATTGTGTGTTTTTACTTTTTTTTATGATAGCCAATCAGAATTGAGATCACAACAACTAATCAGTTGAGATAATACATATGTAAACAGCTAATTAGAAGACATGATTAAGATATTGCGATCTGCTCTCTGTACGGCTATAAAAGCAGCATTTTCTCTGTGCTCAGTAGATGGACTCCTCATTTTGAACAGATAACATCTTGAAGTAAATTGTTAAATTATCTTAGTGTTAATATTTTGGACTTTTCTGGTAATTATACCCCCAAAATCGAAGTTTAGGGGGGGGATATATAGGAGTGAGCTTGTCGGTCCGTCGGTCGGTTGGTTTTTGGTTTCCGGATGATAACTCAAGAAAGGCTTGACATATTCAAATAATTTTCGGTACACATGTGTAACATCATAGAATACAGGTCAAGTTCTATGTTGGTTACAAACCATTTATGTTGACAGAGTTATGGCCCCTTTTCGACTTAAAATTCCCTAAGAATATGATTTTCGGATAATAACTCAAGAATGGCTCTACATATTCAAATAATTCTTGGTATACATGTGTAGCATCATAAAATACGGGTCACGTTTGACTTTGGTTAAAAACCACTTAATTTTGACTGAGTTATGGCGCTTTATTTGAATTAAATTCCCTAAAAGCATGGTTCACTGACGATAACTCAACAATGGCTTGACATATTTAAATTATTATTAGTACACATGTGTAGCATCATTAAATACAGGACAAGTTCGGCTTTGGTTACAAACCACTAAAGTTTGACACAGTTATGGCCCCCTTTTTTACTTAAATTCCCGAAAAACATGAACAATAACTCATGAAAGGCTTCACATATTTAACTTATTTTTGGTAAATAGGTGTAACATCATAAAATATAGATCAAGTTCAACTTTGGCTACTAACCACTTAATGTTGACAGAGTTATGATAAGCTCCTATTGAAATTAAATTTTTCCAAATACACTGTTGACCATTCACAAATTACAGCATTCTCTCTGTCCATTTTCTTCGAATGGATAGCATAGTTTTGTGACAAGGCCATATTGTGGGGGTATATCCGTCAGTCATGTGACAATTTTAGTTATCTTTAGTTATTTTTGAAGCTGATTTATTATTGTTCCTTAATTGAGAAATACGTCTACACTGTTTTAATATTTATCCTTAATTGAGAAATACTTCCACACTATTTAGAGTGCACCATTCTACTTGCTAGTATTTGCTTATATGGTTTATATAAATAAGAGATTGTAGTTTTGGGAGTCTTTTTATAGTTCAACAAAATAATAATGATTTCCTGTGCAACACCTTAATTACATTTTTAAATATTACATTTTTGATTATTAACTAGATAAGTAAATTTTAACAAATTGCCAGTATTTGCACATATGGTTATCCATTTAATATTCAAGTAAATAAAATGACTAATAAGACCATTACACAAAGAGCCAGCATTAGAATACATGATATATGTATGTAAGGGCTTTGAGTCTTGGTCATTATCTTATAAAATAAGTAATTGTCCCCATTTACTAAGTAACAGGGTCCTTCTGACCTGTTTACTTAATCTTTTTTAAGTAACACACATAACTTAAAGCTTTTTAACATCTTGTTTTGATACTTTTTATTCTGTGGCCTTTTGGATAAGCTTTATTAAGTGTCATTTTTAACTTATTCATTGTAACAGGTCTTTTGATCTCGTTTCTGTTAAACGTATTCAATCTTACATCTTACAAACTTAATTTATAATCCAGAGAGAAATGATAATGTTTACAGTATTTTTTGCCAAAAATGTTTATGTAAGCATTCATGTATGGCATTGTTTACACTGTAACCAGATATCATGAAAGAATTATATTTTTTTTTATCGATTTTCAGTTGTTTATCCGTAAATAAACAACGATTTTAAGTTCTAATGCGTATGAATTAAACAACGAGGGCGTTAGACCGAGTGGTTTAATATATGCTCACCAGAAAGAAAAATCGTTGTTTATTTACAGATTAACAACGACAAAGTGAACATTATTTTGATTTTAATATAACCAGACAACATACTATGCAATTACAACGCGAACTATATTTTGCAGTTTCTTTTTCGAAGTTGTTTATTTGCAATTTAACAATGGACATTTTGGGCGTGTCATGTTAGAATAGTATTTCTCTACTGACGATGATGCTGGTGTTGTACTGTGATATGTTGTCATATGTACTGTGGTGTGCAGTTGCGTAGTTTACCATATTTTAGATACTACTTGTGTCAGGTATTCATTTGCATATATTACATAATACCATGTGTTTGTTTGTGCTTGTCTATGTTGCAAAATGACACTTGAAATAAATACATATTCTTTCTCGTTAGATTTCCCTTAACTCCATAAAAAGGCAACATGTTTCAATTTCTATCGTCGTTGTCTGCTCGAATATTTAACAACCCATTGATAAATAAAGGGTGCAGAAACAGTATCTCTAATCTAATTGTTAATTGTACATTATATGCGCCCATAACTTAATCCAACCTTCCCTGAAAAGTTCATTGAAATATCTACATAAACCTGTGAGAAATGTATTTTTCAATCTACTGAAAAACCTAACCGGGAGAAAACATAATCTCTTTGGCTTAGGCAATGAGTCCACCCATTGTGACTCTTTAATCGTTTTAAGAACGCAGACGACCTTCTATAGTAATGAATATAAATACTCTGGAATCATTGTTACAAGGAAACGCCCTTCTTAAAAAGCATAGACAATGAAATTGTTTAGTTTGGGGAAATAAATGGTTAAATGCAACGGATAATAATCAGATTGGTCTGTAAGCACATAACCTAAAGTTGTTTGGATATCTAAGTCAAAGCTTACTAGTATTCTTCATATACGACTTTAACATTCAAACGTATAACATATTTCAGCGAGTTGTCTTTGTTCATCAGTATTCATATATTAACTGTGAAATAAGATCGGTAAATTTGGGCGGAGCCTAATATGCAAGCCTGTTGTATAATAAGTATCGTGCGGTATATTGAACTGCAGTTGTAATTTATACGCACGCGACTTATTGCACTGAACGATTGCACTAAATGGACCCATTGCGACACGCATGGTTAGCACGTCAGACATCACGTGACGTCTAGGAACTGCCGATAGGGATCGGCATCGTAGAAAGTTGCGATGCGATTGGTATATTTGGTATAAAACGCTTGTAGCACCCATTGACCTCAATATGTTAATAATTATTTATTTACTAACATATTTCGGTCAAAGAGTGCTACAACTGTTACATGTACGTTCTGCGGATGCCATTATTACTCTGTTAAGCCTTGCAAAAATATCAGACATATATTATATAAAATTTAAATCATGTTTTGATGCAGGAAATAAAGCGTATGTCGGTTAAATTTAAATTACATAAAGAGGAAACTTCCAATTATAAAGACAAAATCCAGCGTGTGAGATATAACATACTGAGTTTTAAATGATATCAACAAATTCAATCCTTTTACTTAAGAAATAATTTTCGATTTATCGTTGTTTATCGGCCAATAAACAACGATTTGGAGTTCCGATGCGTAGGAATTAAACCACGAGGGCGTTACCCCGAGTTGTTTAAAAGCCACTAATCAGAACGACAAAGAGTTGATTATTGGCCGATAAACAACGATAATGCGAACATTATTTCGATTTTAACATGTTTTTACATATATTTTTGCAGTTGTAATGGAACCACTTTTCAATATGCTTCGCTCAGAATCGTAACTTCTTTTTGCGTTGTTTATTGGGTAGTTTAACAACTATACTTTTGTTAATTGTCTATGAAAATTATCGAGTATCATGTTAGAATAACAAATACGTTCAGTATCGTATTTATCCATACCGCTTGTTAATTATTAATAATAATATTACAAAAACATATATTTTTTAAATTATCCGCCATTATCAAGATTTCATAGCATTTCAAATACAGGCTTTATTGAAGCTGAATGCAAATTGTTTCCCAAAATGTTAATAATAACAGTGCTGATAAACTACCTTCAGTGCATGGCAGAGACAATCAATGACCTCGTGTATATGAAACTTTAATAAAACGTAGATAGTTTACCCTAAATAAGGATATAAATAATTATCACTGAATAGTAAGTAATGAAATGCTTAATGTTATATCTGTGTATACTAAATTGTACGTTTGTTATGTCTGAAGACATTTATTTCTTATGTGATTGTAACACAATATGCTCGTAATACCGTGCGACGATACCTATTTTCGATTCAAACACACCTCTCAGAATGTGTAACACTATATTATATCAAACAAAAGGTGGGTTTATTGCAGTGCGTTTTTTTTATCAAAATGTATGCACATACCCTGATTAGCTTTGAAAGGTTGGTATATACGATATCGACGAAACGATTGGTTGCTTTGGTTTTAAATATACCATTTGATCGATAAGAGGGCCAATAGAAAATACAATTATGGATATTAAACATGACAATGATTATCGGTTGGTGGCAAGTACTTACTGAAAGATTAAGAGGATAAATGTATTAATTCAAATGCTATTAATGCTGATGTCTATTTACATACAATATTATACAAAGACGCAGATTTCCTTTTTACATTTTTACAGAATAGTATTGACTCTACATTAACATAAATGTTAACACTGCACAGAATAATTGATTTAAATAATATTTCTGTTTTGTCTTATGTGTTTTCAATATCACGAATTAGGTTTAGAATGTGCTGTCGTAATTGTTAAATTACTAAACAAACTGTAATAACCGAAATGACTTTTCGCGTTTAGGTTAAGAATATTTTAATATTACAACGTTCGTTTAGGAATCGTACTCCATAAACATCTTAAGTTTATCTTAAAACATGTTCCATTACGTTCACTTTTTGATATTGTACTATTTACAAACTTACAAGTAGCTTTGTTAAATCTCTTTACAGTGAACTAAACAAGAGTGAATAATATAATTGATAATAAATGATCATTAAAATGCTTATTATTGAGTTACAGATATTGTTTCACACCGACTGTGAAATGATGTAAACTTTGGGAGATACCCTGCAATAACGCGTCATGTAATCAAACTTTATTGCGTCTAGTTTCAACGCTCAACATATACCAAGACGACGGTTATCTGAAATTAACATTTTGATTGAAAAGTATGGTTTACTAAAGACAAAAATTGCATGCATAACCTTAATACATGTATGTCATATTAACAACTGATATTAGTTTATTTAAATCACATGACATTAACTTAAATTCATACAAATAACAAATAACTGCACTGAAAACAAAATTCATTCACAAATTACTGTGTGGTTGTACCTTTTCCCTGTTTTACAGAATTAATTCAACAGAAAATACCCTCAAAATAAATTTAACAATGAATATACCAAGGAAGCTTCGCACACTTAGAAAAGATACACAGAATATTAATAGAACAATGAATATCAACTTACTGAACAATGCCATCTGATATCCCCAAAATTTATATTTTTTAATATTCATAACACACGACCCGCTTGTTTCAGAGCCCTATTGTTTTCTGATGCTTTGGGCGACTTTCTAAATGGAGGGAAAATAAAATCCATATTTATCCATAAAAATTACTTCATATTTGACCAATGAAATGATGGTATATAGCCCCAACAACCGATCTAAATATACCTCTTCCCAAATTTGGAGACTGCTGACACACCATAGAATGGTATGTGAAATATGTTTCGCTATCAACAACAGAGAAGATGGCTATTTTTAATCTGTCAAGTCCAATTAAGATAAACCAACATTCACACACACCCCAGACACTGCTGTAAACAGAATATAACACGGTCAGGTCAACCGTAGTCTCGTAACACCGCCACCCAATGAACTCTTCCACAGAAGTTCATTCAAATACTTAAAATAAATTCAGAGACTAAGCTCAAACTCAAAACCCTTTCATTATCGTCATTATATACCCCTTTATATCAGTGTACCAGAATACAAATAAACGCGTAAGACTATACTAAAAATACATACTTATACAAGCTATTTACACGCGAACCTATACTGCTCTACGGTAATCAGTTGATTGCATACAACTGAATCTATGCAACGTTTTGTTCTAACAAACACAGCCTAGCAATCGGCCTCACCTTTTCTGTGTCGTTTACTCTGACTCTGCATGACCGCACAAGGCCGTCTCTTCATTTGCTTACCTCTAATACAAGTCCTAAAGGCCAATGGCCACGTGTCGAAGTCTCGTCGCATACGAGAACAAGATCGTGTACTGCAAGATTTCTTCGACTGTTATGCCATTTCTGTCGTGCCTGTAAATTTGGGAGGTACTCCTCAGCCACCGTCTCCAGAAAATGTTTTCCAGGTACTGGACTTGTCTCCACCATCGCCGACAATAGTTATCTGCCTTCTCAAACATTCCATGGAGGGAAACACACATTTAAGCGCAATAACAACAGTTTGTTTGGCGACAGTGGTTGCGGATCACGGTGATAATCATTTACCTGGGTAATTGGTCTGTCATTTAAAATCTTTTCGACTTCCGTAGCCAGAGTTGACAGAGCTTCATCGCCTACCAGTTGTTCGCGTACTACAGACTTCAATGCGTTTTTGAATGAACGTATCAACCGTTCCCAAACCCCGCCCATGTGGCTGGCGTATGGAGGGTTGAAGTGCCAAGCAATGCCCCTTTGATGCAAATGCTTTGAAATTTGGCTTTGATTCCATTGTTCTACTGACTCGCGCAGCTCACTTTCGCCAGCCGTTAGATTTGTCCCAGTGTCACTGAAAACCTTTTCTGGGCGACCTCGACGACTAACAAATCGCTGCATAGCGCATACGAACGAATCAGTATTAAGACTGTGTGTGATCTCTATGTGTACTGCTCTTGTACACAAACATGTAAACAAACAACCATACCTCTTCAGCTGCCTCCTGCCGATTTGACGAGCATTGGTCCAAAGAAGTCCACGCCTACGTACGTAAACGGTGGTTTGTCCGCCTCCAGTCTTTCTACCGGAAGTTGACCCATCTGTTGAGTTTCAGGACGTTGTTTTTGTCTCTTACAATTCATGCATTTACTCAGAACAGACTTAATTGATTTAAGCCCTGGCACTATCCAATATTTCTGTCTCATCAAAGATAAAATATATTGGGCACCCATGTGAGCATTCATTTCATGGTATGACCTGATCAGAATTCTTGTAATGTGGTGGTTACCGGGTAAAATTATCTGATGCTAGGTATCACTGCGTAAGTCAGAGTTTTCTAGACGACCGCCTACCTTTAGTAGATCCTCTGTGAAAACTGGACATAACTTGGCCAAGGAACTTTTCTCTGAAACCCGTCCTGACTTCACAACACTACAAATCTCGCTGCTATACTCATCATTTTGCACTAGCGACAAAATAGCCTTAGTTGCGGCTCGTATTTCACTTACCGTCAAGTGCTTTACCTCTAAGCAGACCTTCACTTTTCGCTGTACAAATCTCTCAATGTGATATGTCTTGAATCTGAGTAACCAAGCTACTGAACGCTGTAGCCGATACCAGTCGGAATGCTTTATCAACAAGTTATCAAGCCCACTATCGGGTTTCATTTGTGTCGCGTGCGTACTACGCACCTGCTTTATTTCCGTATCGTCTTCTAGACTGGCTACGGGTTGTGAAATCGATGGCCAGTCTGACTTACCTGTCAACAGGAAATCCGGTCCATTCAGAGACTTCTCAACTTTTTCTGTTTCGTGAGGAAACAATCACATAGCGGGATTCATGTCGGTCGGAACGTACCTCCAGTCATTTGGCGAAGTGACATCATGTATCACTGCTAATCTATTCGCTACAAATGTCTTAAAACGTCGAGTTTCATTTCTTATGTATCCGAAAACTATCATCGAGTCTGTCCAGAAATACCTGCCATCAACCTTTAAGTCCAACTCTTGTGACACCAACTGATACAATTTCACAGCCACAACTGCTGCAGCTAACTCTAATCGTGGTATCGAAATTGATTTTATTGGTGCTAGTCTAGACTTACCCATTACAAGACTGCATTTGCAGCTACCGATGACATTGTATATCTTAATATACACTGCTGCCCCGTACGCTTGTTCTGATGCATCACTTAACATGTATAATTCAACTTTTGCCGAAGAGTCATCTACCCCTTTCAGCTGCAAGTATCTATCAATACTTACCGGTGACGATGCAGGTAAACATTCTAGCCACTGAGACCACTTTTCAATATCCGTGTCCGACATCTTCTCATCCCACTGTAGCTTTTGCCGGCAGGCATTCTGTAAAACCAGCTTTGGAATCAGAGTAACAGGGGCCACAAGTCCAAGTGGGTCATACAGTGAACTAGCTACTGAAAGTATACCTCGACGGGTGTGGCATTTGTCCGGAAGGTCAACATCAAACATAAACCTATCCTTTTCTACATACCAGTGCAACCCAAGAGCGCGCTCAAACCGTTTGTCATTCTCAAGGTCCACCTTTGTGCACTTACCTGCACTCGTAGATTCCGGAAATTTGTCAGAGACCTCTTGATTGTCAACCGAAACCCACCTTTGGAAAGTATGTCTCTGAGTTCTGAAGACAACTCAATACCCACCTTCGCGTTAGGACCGGACTTCAACAGGTCATCAACGTAGAAATTTCGTTCTACTGTCCTAACAGTTTCCTTACTAAAGTGTGAAGCATTCTCCCTCGCTGTGCATTTCAGACTATATGCTGCACAGCTGGGCGATGACGTCGCTCCGAACAGATGAACAGTCATACAGTATTCAGTCGGCGGTTGCTCCATGTTACCATCTGACCACCATTGAAACCTTAGTGCATCCCTATCCTTGTCACCGACCTTCACCTGATGAAACATGGCCTCAATGTCGGCAACTAAAGCTACTGGTTGCTCCCGAAACCTAATTAGCACGCCCACTAGACGATTCACTAGATCAGGCCCTTGTAAAAGGTTGTCATTCAGTGTCGTACCTCGGTACTAGGCGGCACAGTCAAAAACGATCCTTACATTTCCAGGCTTATTCGGACTACATACCGGGTGATGAGGAAGGTACCACACCCTACCAGATTTACACTCACCGTTGTCCTCAACAGGCTTAGCATACCCCTTCTCGATGTAACTTCCCATGATCTCTCTGTAAAGAGCATGCAAATTTGCATCATTTGAAAGTTTACGTCTCATTTGTTCTAAACGTGTGACAGCTAATGTCTTATTATTTGGCAAACTAACCTGTTCGTCACGCCAGGACAGTCCCAGTTTGTAGTGTTCTCCAACCTTTTCTTTAGTGCTTACCATTATTGACAATGCACGGCGATCTTCTTGTGACATACCTGCCCGATTATCTAACCTACAGTCAGGAAAATCAGTATTCCACAGTCTTTCAACCTGATTATGTACATCTGACATATGTTGAAAGTTCACATTACACTTAGAAGACGAGGTCTTCCCTGTAGGACCAATAATGCTCCAGCCTAGAATTGATCGTA
Source organism: Congeria kusceri (assembly GCA_027627225.1). Lineage (NCBI taxonomy): Eukaryota > Metazoa > Mollusca > Bivalvia > Myida > Dreissenidae > Congeria > Congeria kusceri. The sequence continues at coordinate 20,293,469 of CM051033.1, read as the reverse complement.
TTGCGTACGGCTCACCCTGGTTACCTCTTCTCTCTTCCTCTACCCAGAAGGCCACTCCCTATAAGCAAATCTACTTGTCCGGCACTGATCTTTGGCAGTTGTATTCCTGCCAAATGCGTCCACTTGCCAATCTCCGCTCCTGTTGGAAGAGACTCTAGGGATATTGTTTAATGTTTTACAGACCATGCTCTATTTATGTCTATACTTTCGCGACCATCAATAGAACTTACCTTTAAGTTCAACTGCGTACCAGTTCTACGCTGTGTAGACTGGTTTACAGCTGTAATGGTAAACTCGCGAAAAGTACCATTAGCGTCTAATTTTCTAACTAAACTATCGCTACACAACGTGATATCACTGCCTTCATCTAACAAAGCATATGTTTCCGTCTGTCTGGAACCATATTTCACAACAACAGGAACAATGCGTAAACTTACCTTGACGTCATCTGATTTGGTACAACAATTGCTATGCCCTAAAATATCATCTGCTCTCTGACCTACAGTAGCCACGGGTCTATGCAACAAAGTGTGATGTTTTTGTCTACAGCCAGTCACCTCACAACAACTACTCTTTCTACAGAACTTAGCAAAATGCTTAAAATTCAGACAATTTTAACACATTCTGTTCTTTCTTATAACACCTAACCTTGCATCAAAATCAATAGACTTGAATTTGTCACAGTTTATCAATTTAAGATTTTCCCTGCAATAGACACAAGGTAGACACTTTAAACGCCCTGAGCTTGACTCATCGCCTACGCGAGCCATACTACCACTATCAGCACCTGTAGAAGATAGAGTTACAAATTTTCCACGGTTTAACCCAGAATTGGCTGCAGATTTCGGCTTTGAATGAATTTGTTGGATTTGCTAGCAAGATCCTGACCATACATTGTATTTGCTACAAGGGCCCCCTGTTGTACAAAGGCAAGGAGATCTGTAAATGCGGGTTCAAATACCTGTTCAATCAATTTACTAGCTTGATCTGCCCATCTAGCCCGAATATGCATCGGCAGTCTCCTAACAATTTTCCTTAGATTTTCTGTATTATTTATGTCTGATGTGTAGCCCAATTGAGACAAGGTAATTTGACATTTCTCCATATCAAGCGAAAGGTTCATTTTCCCCTGTACATCATTTGATTTAATTTGGTTGCCATTAATCAGACGTTCAACATGGGATCTAGCTACTAAATGAGGTTTACCATAGCGACTGAGTAATATTTGTTTTGCCCTTACATACCCTTCTTCGGGAGGTAAAACCACACAGTCCTCGACACTACGTCGAGCATCACCAGTACAGTACTGGATTAAATAGCTCTGCCGTAGCCGATTATCCTGCACTCTACACTTTATGTTTGTTTCGAAATTCCGAATAAATTTACAATAGTCAACAGGATTGCCACTGAATGTTAATATTTCCGGTTTTGGTAAATTTAAACTCTCCTGTACACTCATTGTCATGTCCCTGAGTCCTTTGTATAATTCCGTCTGCTGGTCCGCTGGCACGAAATGCTCCGCTTCCGCGCGTAGTCCCGTGGTGTAGTCCCTAACATTTTCTTCTGCAGTTAGCGCACACCCCCCCCCCCCTGGCAACCCAGGAACATCCTGCTCCGATGCATGTTCCCCACTATGTCCAGAAAGTTGTGTTACGGAATCGGCACATATTTCGGATCTCGCCAGTTTGTCCTCCAGAGATTGAATCTCAAACAGCTGTTTAATATCTACCTGTTGTAATTCAAGTTCGAGGCGGCGTCGCTCAAGTTGCTGACGCCGCTTAGCTTGGGTCAATTCCAATTCGGCCAGTTGACGTCTCCTCAGTACCGATGATTTGGTCTTCTCGCTGTTGCTGCCATCGCTGTCTACACGTAATGGTGTGATTGTTTTGTCAGTCAGCCACTTTTGCATATATGCTGACAGTGCTTCATAGTCACTTTTGGCCTGATCGAATATCCGACACAGTTTAAAACGTTCCTCGAACCTGAATCTGTCTAAGTCCGAATAGTCACGTTCATATTCATTCCAGCTTTTCCCTAATTCCACTTCAAGATTCTTCACCTGTTCAATACTCCCATTTTCTGTCAACAGCTCTTCATTCGTGACCTTTTTACGACGATGCTGTCTTCTCCATCCATCATTGCAGTTTTCACAGAAAATGTTCAATAACTGTTTCACACCGACTGTGAAATGATGTAAACTTTGGGAGATATACTGCAATAACGCGTCATGTAATCAACCTTTATTGCGTCTACTTTCAACGCACAACATATACCAAGACGACGGTTATCTGAAATTAACATTTTGATTGAAAAGTATGGTTTACTAAAGACAAAATTTCATGCATGATCTTAATACATGTATGTCATATTAACAACTGATATTAGTTCATTTAAATCACATGACATTAACTTAAATTCATACAAATAACAAATAACTGCAATGAAAACAAAATTCATTCACAAATTACTGTGTGGTTGTACCTTTTCCCTGTTTTACAGAATTAATTCATCACAATATACCCTCAAAATAAATTTAACAATGAATATACCAAGGAAGCTTAGCACACTTAGAAAAGATACAGAAAATATTAATAGAACAATGAATATCAACTTACTGAACAATGCCATCTGATATCCCCAAAATTTATATTTTTTATTATTCATAACACACGACCCGCTTGTTTCAGAGCCCTATTGTTTTCTGATGATATGGGCGACTTTCTAAATGGAGGGAAAATAAAATCCATATTTAACCATGAAAATTACGTTATATTTGACCAATGAAATGATGGTATATAGCCCCAACAACCGATCTAAATATACCTCTTCCCAAATTTGGAGACTGCTGACACACCATAGAATGGTATGTGAAATATGTTTTGCTATCAACAACAGAGATGATGGCTATTTTTAATCTGTCAAGTCCAATTAAGATAAACCAACATTCACACACACCCCAGACACTGCTGTAAACAGAATACAATACGGTCAGGTCAACCGTAGTCTCGTAACAGATATGATTTCACTTAGTATGCTTCTGGAATAGGGACCAGTGCATGATAACATGGTATTTGCTGTAGTGTTTAAATGTTGAGTATATCTGATAAAACGTTACACTTTAAATCGATTTTATTGACAAATAGACTGTATTTACTTTAGAACTGGATAGTATTTTACTGCATTTCATCGGTGTTTGAACTGTCGTGAAAATTACGCCTAATTTGCATAAACTTCGTTTATGCATAAATTAGGCGTTATTTGACAGACAGTTCATTCACCGATGCAATGAAGACAAAAAATATTCAATTCTTATAATTTCAGCAAAAAAAGTATATAAACTTTACTTTTAACTGTCTTGGGGCCGACACTGACGTGTAGCCTCCGGCGTAGAAATCCCCGTTTGAGATTCTGTTTCAATTTCGTAGAACGGCATTTTCTATATCTCGTCAGATATTTCAAATGTCTGCGGATCATTTTGGAGTTGACTTTCTGGTAAACAGTTACTAAACATATTCAAATTCCCCAATATGCGTTAACAATTTCATCGTCTGCAACACGGCAACCGATAAATCAGTCGTTTTGTTTACGAACGATGGTGTATACATCGTCAACGTTCGCGCAAAACAATGACGTCATTTCGCAAATAGCGAATGAAAGTAAACATAGTAAAGGTTCGCGCAAAACAATGACGTCATTTCGCAAATAAAGAATGAAAAAGTAGTACGGCCATGAATAATAAATAGGTAATTAAAATACTCAGCCGGTTCATCGGGGTATGAATGAGATGTCACGTGAACGGATTATCCAATCAGAATGGAGCTTTTAAGCAAAAATGCAAATAGTTGTAATTATTAAATATTAAAACGTCTTAAAGTTATTCTTTTGTTGTTAGTTTATTGATGGTTTGCATATTCTAATTCATATTCAAAGTGGCAAAAGTATTGCAAAAGTATTCTTAAAATACTTGCACATAGATCTATTTAGCAGATGAGCGCTAACAGGCTATCCCCGAAAGGTAGAACGAATTGCTAAATGATTTTAAACTAAAAACTCAATTGCCTGTTTTGTAAAACAAATTGTTATCTTATTGTAATTAGTTTAAAATTAAGACGTTTTTCTATTACGACATGATATTTATTTAATTACACATCAGAGCATATTATATGAGATTTCAAAAACATAACGAAAACATTGTGAACTTCAGCCAGTGCTTTCAAACAAGAAGATTGTCAAAGTTTTCAAGATAGCCATATAATGGAATATTGCCCCACACACTGGCGGCCATGTTTCTTGAAAATCAATAGACTTTAGTAGAGGGTCATCCGATGAACATTTCTGTAAAATGATTTCTTATTTCGACCACTCGCCCTATGTTCACAAAGGATTAACTGCAGGATCAAAATCAATCTTAGCTGATCTTTATCTTCCAGCTCAACTGAGCCGCATCTGAAAAAATATTGATATTCTTAAATAACTTTTTTATAGATTAAATAAACATACATTTTCTGTTACATTGTGATTAAAATCTTCATATCTGCAAGAACATATATGCTGAGAAGAGTTCCTAATCATGTATAATACATATTTGACCAATAATTACATTTGATCCAGATTTTTAGGGAACGCCATGTTTGAGCCTATCCTGAAATATCTGGCTCATGTTGATTTTGAACCTGAAAATCAGGATCAACTTGTTTTGTGAACCCGGGGCCAGGTGTCCAACTAGATGTTTTAAAATTTCTCCATATAGACCTACTAGGAAAGCTGCACCGTCATGTTTATTAACTGAACTTTATATGTCAAGTCAAGTCAAGTCAATACATGTATTCACTCAATTTCATGCAAAACATGAACAAATTATTGGTATTGCAAAGATACTGACAATAAGAGGCTGTCTATAAATGTATAAGTTATTGAAAATTAACGATATCAATGTTAGCAGCGCATGTTAGTGACATGGAGAGTCATACATAGCGTACATATACAGTGATGTAGCAAGTACGACCATTTATTATAGCACACAGGTATAAGTTAGTTATACTATTAATAATAACAAATAATTGCATTTGTAATATAACCAACATATAATGCATAACTGGTATGTTTGGGCATTAAGTTTGTGTTGAAAAACTGCTGTGAAAAGTCACAGTCGGACATATATATACTATCATTACTCAAACAGCTGCCATACATTGAACGAAAGAGACAGAGTAATACATATATTAATACATATATGGATATACACTTAGTGTAAATATCCTAAGGGATAAAAATATATATATTTTTGATGTGTATGAACTAAACATATTAAACATAATTATATTGTCAAAATATATTTAGTCTATACACATGACAAATGTAGTTTGTAAGATATTTTTCATATTTTGAGAAAGGCCAATGCGAAACGTCAATAAATAGGAGAATGATCATAGTGATATTAGGATATATTTATTTAATTTTTTATTAAAAAGGCATTTTAAAATGTTAAAAGGTTATGCTAGCTTACTTTGCTTGATAATACTGTCAATATACACAATTATTCAGATGTTATGTAGTGAAAGTATTAAAATATGTTTCTTCTGTTTATACCTATTCATACAAGTTTTACACGTGATTTGTAGATTGAGTGTCCAGTAAGAACAGCTATACTGGTCAGTGTTACTTAAACAATTATAACGCAATGAAAAACAAACCATATGCAGTAGTACATAACGTATTTGGTTGATCAACTGTTTAAAAGTGTCACATATTGAGACACTTGGTTTTAGTAACAACAATTACACTGGTATTACACAGTTTGTTTTTTCTAACATAACTATAGCTAAAAGAAAATGCAATATAAAACAGTTATAATCAGCGTAATTTATTATCCATCTTAGTTTTGATAATTATGCAGCTTAATGTTATTTTTTTATGCAATGGAAAATATAGAACTAATACAGCTATATATAAGTAATGATTGATATACTGTAGTAGAAAATAATTAGTGTTACACTATTTAAGACATATTTCAAGAGCATAGCGTGTGTACACATATTTTTCTAGCATTTACTATAATAATATCACACGTTATAATCCAGTGTTTGTTAAAATAAATTTTATAAATTTATTAAGTTTTATAAGTTCCGTTGTATGTTTTGTTTGGAAGAGTTCGTTTAGATTTAATGTATTTGGATGCGTGTAGTAGTAACGTTTTAAATGTGCATGGTGCTCATCGACACATTTGTGACATTCAATCAGGTAATGGTACTCGTCACTAAGTTTATTTTCGCAAAGGTTACAATATATTTTGTTGAGCAGGATGCCATTCCAATTTCCGACTTAAATTGGTAGTCTGTGATTTCTTTTACGGAATTTTGACATGTAATGCTAAAGAGATTTTGGTAGTTTTATCAGGTAGTTTTCAAGTCCAAAAGCGGGTTTAATTAATTTATAAAACGACCTGCTGGAAGAGTTTTCGATTAAAGAATACCACTCGGTAAGGAAAACGTCTTCAAGTTTTTTTATTTATTGCGCGTTTTAACGATTTATCATTAAGTTCTTCCTGTGTATTCCAGACTTTCAGCATACCACATTTAATAATCATTTGTTTTAGTTTGGCAAACCATGGGAATTGTTTGGCTAAAGTATTATCATTTGGAAGTTGGTTCAAGACATACTTATTAATAATTTAGGATAATTTATTAGAGTTATCACCTTTGATGAGTTTTAACCAAACTGTTATCATTTTCATTTCAATATCTAAAACAATCGGTTTTGTCCCAGATTCACCGTAAACCATATAGTTAGGCATTGATTTTGTTTTGGCATAGCTATTTTAACCCAACTTTTGACCTTCCTGAACAGAACATCCAATCAAATGTTGTGAAAATGTCCCGCCTGTAGTCCCGAATGAATAAATACTAACTTTCCATTGGCTAATTTACGGTAACTTCCCACTACACTAGTCATAAATACGTAGGTGCAACATCCCGACAACATAGAGACGAATTCGTAACAGGTTTGAAATACTTAATATGGCAAATTCAATAAGGCAATAACAGTTCGCACAAAATGAGAGCTTGTGTATATGCGCAACGCTTGTTTAACGATTTGGCCTGATATTTAGGCGCGTGCATACTTCGAACAGAAATGTACTAGCTAATAAAGTTTCTTGCCGTGTATGTTCCGGCTTGTCGATGTATATATTACCGTTATGCATCAAGTACTGTGTTGCTGAATATATTGTTTTAATTTCATTACATAACCCTTAGTTAATCAAAGAGCATATATAACATTTTGATGTTATTTAGGAACGTATATAATAATTTATATAATGGTATGTTAGGAGGCGTAATCTACAAGTATTTTTTAGTATTTGAGTATTAGATATTTGAGTATTAGGTGCCATTCGGATCTAGTCTTAGTTACATTGCTTTTAATATTTATGCTGAAGTTTAATTTAAATTCCTTATTTGCAAAATTACCACAGACGCCGAATTTCTTTTTTAAAGATATTAATTTTCTTGTTTAACTTAAGAACATATTTGAGGTATTTTAAATGCACTCGTTCTATAATGTCTACATTTCCTGTACCCCCTAATGTCGCTACCGTAAAGCAAAATAGGTTTGATAGTTTCATTGAATAAATCTATTTGGAGATCAATCAAAAGATTTAGACGATTTGAATTTCTTAATAAACTAAACATAGCCTTATAGGCACATATACCCAATGCACAGGACCTTATTATACTTATGCTGTGCTGACAGGATAAGTTTCAGTTCTAGTTATTAAAGATCATGCCATGTTATTATTAGGAGATTCATGTCTTATTATGAGATTCATTCACACGCATTACCACGTACTATGTGATGCAAATAGAGAATATTAAAGGGCCTATGACGTCGAAAAATTGCATTTCTATTCCACTATAAATGATATTATAGTATAGAAATGCGCTTTATAAAGATATGTGCATCAAATAAATAAAACATTATATAATGCACAATAAGATATTTGATAAAAACAAAGAAGAAAAAGTGTGAAAAATTAAAACCCAAAGCAAGGATCGAACTCACGACTTAAGAAACATATGAACAAATGACAGTAGACAGCGCTTTAACTGCTCTATCATGCTTGGTTAGAAGAAGAGCGTAAACTATGGTCATAGAAAATAATCACAATTATTATGTCAAAACATAAGAAGGGCCAAACAAACAAGACCTATATTATAACTTGATTTTTATCTCCGAATGCGTGCATTCTTTTTTCATTATCTATACCCTGTTTTAACCATTATTATGTGTCAGTATTATTATCTGAATTTCATAATTTTAAATAAATTGCCCCATCAAGGCCCTTTTCGATTACATAGTCCCTTTAATTTATAGGCAACGAAATAATGTTTTGAAGTATCGATAAATGTGTGTTTTCCTTTACGTATGACGTTAACAAAAAGTCATATATAGCTACTTTCTTATTCTTTATTTTCATTAAAATTGACAGAAAATGCATATGCACAAAATGCACATTGTTCTTATTTCACCCATTATAGTAAACATAACTGACCTTGCGTGCAACAGTGCGATAAAAAGTAAACCGGGTTTCTAAAAAACAAACTGTGTAAACCCTACATAAGGTTTACACCACGGACTGTTATCCAACGGATTTCGCTGTAAAAGTGGCATAAACTAAGTTTTCAGTCATTTATATCCCCGTATTAAAATGATATCACACCCTGTTACTGTAAATTCATATGATTCACATTTATGAAAATGTCTATTGTGATCAATAACAAACTATGCCTGTTATAATTACTTACGTTATGTTGCTCTACTTAGGATACATATTGGGTTTGCACATCTGTGATGTTTGAACATTTGAATTTTGTAATAAATTATGCGTGTATGTAGATGTGTAGTTTACCATCTTTGATCTACTATGTGCCTTCTGTGTATGTATGTATATGTTTAACAATACTATTTGTATGTTTGTGATTTTACTGATTGTACTTGTCTATGTTGCAAATTGAACATCGAACACCAACAAACACAAACAATAAATCTTTATCGTAATATTGTTCTTGTGTGTTTTACATAGAAAGCCTACGTATTGCAAATTCCGCAAGAATTGTCTACACTTATATATACAACACAGCTAAATAAAGCGCGCACTATTGTGTGCCCTGATGTAAGAGTGAAATTACTACAATAAATTCACGATTAAAACACTTAACATCATTGAAACATCATTACAAATCATTTCAATGTTAGTCAAGTCAAGTCAAGTCAACTTTATTGGTATATACCATTGTACATAACCAAAACAATCAAGAAAGAACATGATGAACATAATAACAGTGTAAATCAAGATGAAAAGTATGTTACAAAGCGGATATGAGACACTCATAAATAATATTCCAAACAAATTAGGTAGGTAATACACTCGTGTCACTCAGTTGTCAATAATCGGTGTTCTGTATGGCAAAGTCAGTTTTTCAGAAGTAATCATATGTTATTCTAAAATGTTAAAAAGTAATTGTTCAATGTTTTTAATGGAAACTCTATACTGAAACTACTTACACGCTAAACTACATTTAAAAATCGTACTGACAACAACAACAACAAAAAAGTTTATTTATATTATTTTTATATTTTTATTTATTTAATTTTATTTTATTATTTTTTTTATATTTTTTTTTATTTTTTTTAAATTAATTTAGGGTACATATCCCTCTGGTAGATTACCTAAATTAATGGATAGATAATCTTGAAGGATAGATACTTAGAATTGATAATAAATTAATAATTTACTAATGAAATAAAAAGTAAGACTTAGTTCGAAAATCCATCCCTGAGGATCATCTATACGAAACGAAATTATAGGTGATCTGGAAGGAAATATATTTTCACAACTTACCCAAAGTTTAGTAATAATAATGTAATAACTTTTTAATACTGTAATCTAAAGAGAACAAATATTAAAATGTCCAAAATCACAATATATATGTAATATGTTTCAAATCTGACAATTCAATTAGAAGAATGGCAGTAAAGTATAGACCTTATGATTCAGCTGTAAAACACAATATTATGGACAAAATAACGGTACAAATTCGTGATCCTATTAAACAATTTATAATTTTCACAACAATCACAATGTATAACTATTTACTGGAATAATAAGTGTTACTATTAGACGCATTATATTACGCATTATTATTTCGTGACTCAAATGCTAGGCGGATAAATTTTCCGAGGTTAATGATAGTCTTTGAATTCTTGGTTGATAATAAAATTTTAAATTTTGACAAGGAGGGCCACCTTTGATAATATTTAGGGAAGTATTGATTTCTTAGATCTCTATAATATGGACATACTAATAAAAAGTGATATTCGTTTTCAATGACATTCATATTACACTTAGTACAAATTCTTTCATTTCTAGATATATTTCTAAATCTGCCTTCTTCAATTAATAGTTTATGCGCTGAACAACGAAACCTTGACATTGACACTCTATCCTTATCATTAACAACAACATCTAAATACTTCTCAAACTCTAAGTTGTCTTTAAATATGCGATAGCTTTCAAGCTTAGTGTGAATTACAAGTTGTATTATCAAGTTTAAAGATTATAGAATTATTTATAGTGTTATGTATTAACCATAATTAAGTTTACATTAATGAACGTTTCAAATAATGCTGCCATAGCTGTCTTAATCTTCATTATGTGTCTGTAAAGGTCGCTGTTTACTATTCAACAATAGATGTACAGTAGTGTCTTTAAATTACACGTTCATCTAACCACACCAATGTAAGGTTAATCAAAACCAGCATAGCACACGTTAGTATGATTTATCTTTATAGATTCGATTTGCAAAAGATTTACACAGTAACAGTGCAAGTACATGATGATCATAACCAAAGTGAAAAGGTAAAAATGCATGTGTATAAACACTGACTTATTCTAAGTGTCTTCAGTTATTCCAAGAACATGTCGAACTGCGTTTGCTAATTCAAAATGTAGATAATGCAAGTCAATGAATACAATAAGTCATTATTTAATGCGAACAACAATATATTATGTGAGAAGCATATTTGAGATCAAAATAGAATTTGGTAGATAAACAGTTTATTCAAGAGTTGTACAATGTTGCATATAAATAACGAAATACGGCCAACATGGCCCCTTATCTATGTAATACATACATGTAATGCGTACTGTGTTTCATGCTTTACAAAAATTAATTTAGATCTGTAATGTATTTCATGCTTTACAAAAATAATTTATATTTAAGAAAAACATACAAGTAATCCTTACTGTATTCTCATGCTTTACACAAATAGTTTCTAATTAAGTAATACAAACCAGTAATATGCTTTACAAACAATATGTATATAGTCAGCACATTAAAGTTATATGTATTGTACATAACGTAATAAAATAGTATTAAATGACGATTATCATATATTGAAATTGGTTCTAATTTGAAAAGCTATATATGCATATACAGCTAGTAACGTAATAGTACTTGGATTCTGTAAGAAACATAACCCTTTGACTTTCAACACGCTTGGCGACGTCTGTAATATACTGGTATGTATTTTTTCGTATTTGTAAGTATATGTTACATTCAGCAATACAATGACATTCATATTCAAGAACATGGCACACTGGGCAAACTCTAATATCAGTATTATTCACCTTCCCGTCTCAATCTGTAATATGTGTGACAACAATCGTAACTTGCTTAGTGCAATCCTATACTTCATGATGTTAACACATTTAAGGTTATATTGAAGTTCAAAACAAAAAAGATTTCTGTAGAATAATGCCCTTGAAGAGCCATTTTTTGCGTTTTTCTTCTCGCCTTGGACAAAATTGTCAGTAATGTGTTGCTTATACACAGAAAAGAAACCATTAAGATCATCAACACCTTGTATCAACCAGACATAATAGAATCCCAAAGAACGAAGTATAGATTTGTCTTGACTTGCCCAGTTACTTTCAGTTTCGTGTGACATACACGATTAAACTATGCGTAAAAAGTATACTGCCCATGTTTAAAAAGGCAACCGAAAATAGTATTACGCTACAGGTTTAAAAACTTGCCATGTGCTAAATAGTGAATCGCAGCTAAACGAGCATATAATATATTATGTGAATTATAACGGCATTATTCTTGCCAAAACAGGCTATAGTGGTATTAGTTGTTTTATAAGACATATTTACCTAACCATAAGTTGATTTTTCTTATTTTCTGTTACAAGATGCTAAAGTAATGCAATATATGAAATGTTTCAGTTAAATATGGAATTGTATAAGTGATACAAAATTATATATTTTTACTGCTGGTACAATAAATACATTATTTTGTATATTGTCATACAAAAAAACAACAACAACCGGGATACTATTTTGTATAAATAACAGACCAGTGATGGTTTTGCTCCCTTGGGAATTGTATTTACATATAACCGTTGTCTGCAAAATGGAAATCCAAAAGGAAAATTTGGATTGTTTATTTGTCAACATATTTGATATTGACAGCTGTTTTAACAGACAATTACATAAAAAACAATAACATCAACAAAAAACTGACGAAAACAATGTACATGCAACGAAACAATTCAATTGAAGGTCTCCAACAGCAAAATTTCTGTCATAAATGAATCTGAGCTGTACAATTGCCGTAAGGACTTTGAACAGATGAATCGTTTTCTGTTTTTCTCATTAAAAATTTACTAGAGTCAAACTCTGAGAGCGCATAATTCCAGATCCCTCATCCAGTCCTTGTGGGTAATCTACACGACCAACTTCGACATTTGGACTGGGGTTTAGGTACTTAGAATGTTTTGGGGAGATGTTCAGCTAGTAAAATCTTATAAATAATCTGAACAATTACAGCAAAATTAATGCAAACCAGGCCAAGAGGATTTCCAATACCCTTTCGGATAAGGCCAGCGTGGACTAGAGGGTTTGTACCGTCATCGACCAGCCTCCATGTCAAGGCAAATATTCAAAGGTGTACTGGGACTTAAAATCAAACGAATAAAAGTTGACTAATCACAGAAAAACCAACGTAACATATTTATAAAGAACAAATGTTGATTTCGGTGAATGATCGAATTTAATTTCACTCGTGATCATAGAAAATTACATGTGCACGTTTCTATCACAACTATAAAATTCGATCATTAACCGAAATCAGTACATATCCTCTATATCGTACGTCTGAAAGCTATGTATATTTTAAAGATACATAATAAAGCATTATATTAACTATCCGAACGTTTATTGGTAATTCCGTGTTACATACTTTACCAACGTTTTAGAAACAAAAGTAACGTAGGAACAAGGTTGAAAATAACAGCTGTATACGGTATACCGTATGTGAAAACATCCTTTCCTGGTCTAAGATAAAAACAACACATTACATGCACAAGGAAAATGCACTAAACTAATACGTAAATGGTATAATACATAACATTATACAATTAACATTTATTAGCAGGTACACAATGTATAAGATCATTGCATAATCATAATGGTCACACAATTGTAAAGCAAGCGGTAAACTTTATTTTAAACAACGTCTGGAAGATGTGCTAATGGTCACACAATTGTAAAGTAGGCTGTCAACTTTATTTTACACATCGTCTGGTAGATGTGCGTTAAATAATCCTCCTTACAACCGTGTATTAAAGATCATATATCATATAGAAACAATTTTACCTTTTTCAAAACATTACACGCATTCCAAATGTCTAAATACATACATGTGCGATATTGAATAATTCACGTGAATAAAATTAACTTGCACGTTTTTATCTACAAACTGCGCCAAGAAATAAATTAGTATTTTATTGGTTAAATTTCTAATTGTTGCCGTATAATTTAAAAACCATTGCTTCCTTTTGCTTCCAATTTTACACAATCTTAAACTGCATGATTCTTGATGAGTTGTACTCACTAAGCAGCAGTGAGTCTTTGAATCTTTGAACGCAATTAGGTCGTTCAATCTCGGAATACAGGATGACATGGCTCTTTCCAGAGTGAATATCGACTTCATATACAAAGTCTTCCTTCTTCTTCGGACCTCCGTGCCCTACCAAAAATAACGTGGACGAGTCCTTGAGTGCTATCCCCCTTTGCGTATTTATAATATAGTTTGTGTTGATAATTTTGACAATCTTTCCATCTTCATCTAATTGGTATACCCTTGATTGCATTACCTCAGAAATGTACAATGACTTTGCTTGGTCATCAAACGCCATGTACCAAGGACTGTGGAATTTGCCATTGTTTATCACACGGATCTCTTCTCCATTGATTCCAATAACTTTGACCTGACATTTAGGATGCTCATATCCTACATACAGTCGGTTGTTTGCAAATGTAAGTCCTCTACAATGATCGTGACCGATCAGCTCTTTGTACAGGATTAACTGATTTTCTTTTATTTTGACAAAAATCAGCTTTCCAATATCAGGTACGGACACCACAGCCTGTTTATCTTGCTCGTCTATCATCACTACGTCCCATGGTTTACAAGATCTACAGCCAGGTTTACACGTACTTTTGTTGCACATTAGAATCGGCCGGCCTGTTGCTTGTTCAAAGTCAAACAATTTGATACAGTTGTTTGTGAAGTCCGCACCGATTACATAATTCGGTGGAACGACAGCAAATCCGGTGATGGAAGGTTGTGCTGAATCGGTTGACATTTTAACATTTATGTCTTTAATTTTCTTTGGTGCTTTCAACATGTCAGAGTTTCCAACGTCCCTTCATAAAAAAGAATTAAGATTTTGATAACATTATTACATTGTACAGGGATCAAAATGCATGAATGTAATTGTTCAGTTGGTTATCTATCGTATTAAAATTTGAACAGTCTGCTTAAATATGCAGATATGTTTTAGTCGAATTACTTTCTTATTCCGTTATATAACAAACATAATTATAATTATTTACCTTGCAACAATATACTTTGGTCCCTGATCTGAAATGGTATTAAACAGTTTGATAGTTAGTACCTATGCTTAGCACATAGCACCCGGAACATACGGTTAAGTAAATGGTGTCCATCGACATATTTTGATCCATATAATATAAATGAAGTACATCTAAATCAAACCATCCATTACTCTGGATACATTGTTCGGTTACTAAACATTCGAGGAGAAATTGCATTCAGGTTCATAATGTAGCGGTGCAATTAAACCTATACGAACAATCGATTCAAAGCGTTGGTACGATCAAGTCTATACCTTCAGAATGTATCATGACGTCCAGGGAAACATTGTTGTCAACTCCTTGCAGCAATGTATCCAGTGGTTTGAAAACCTTCCGAAGCTGTCCATTTTTGACACACCTTTCAAACTGTGATCGATCATCTTCAGTCAAACATTCCACCTTCAGTATCAGCTTACCATTCTCTGATATCATTGGTTTTGAAGGCTTCCGCTTCGGAATCGTTAGTCCCTTTGCCTGAGCATGTTCTGCCAGCTGGGATACTAGAAACAAATGGTAAACAAATGATATGCCGAAACAATCGCCATGCAATTATTCATATAAATAATGAACGACATATGTTTATATTGTTTTACAAAAGCAAATGTATATTTTGTCATACCCAAATTTTCCATTATACAGGTATAGTGGTCGCGGTACAAAATAGCCTCATGTTCGTAATGTTCGCATCCGGGCACTGTGCGTATGATATCTTGCAGTGGTTTCAATTTTGCCGTGAGGACACCTTTGACGCATGCGTTTAACAATCGGAAGAAGTTTGAGATATCCAGCGGATGTACATAAATTCGTATGCAACCGGGTTGTGCGTTAAAATCTGTAAAAATAGGTTTAAGCAATTAAAAAAAAATAGTAATGACCAATAAGTTCTGCTCAATTCCTGCACAGTCACGAGAAAATAAATGAAATGTTTACAGATATATGTACGTATCAAGCATCATAATTGACAAACGCGTTTAAAAATGCAGTGGTATATATTATGTTACAAATAACATTGATAAAGGTAAACTGACGTACGCTCCGTGTCATTTCGATTATCATATTGACAACTGTCGGGATAATAAAGTTGTTAGTCCATTGCGACAAAAAGAAGCACAATACGGGAATGCTCATTTACATTTCATAATATTGCCTTAATAAATACCGTTTAAACCAAATTACACTAAACCCACCTCCGATGCCCGACATAACGTCAACGAAGACTTTTTGGACAGCTTTTCTGTCTCTCAGAAGTGGCTCATAGCCCGCTGGTTCGTCCTGTTTGTTTACAATGTTGATAATTTCTCTAATAAGACGAGAACGTTTCTCCAGGTTACCACAGCAGGTCATTGCGAGTTCAATCACAACCGGCATACAATCTGCAGAATTATGAATATATTCTTATATTCCGTAAAATGATTACATAGGCTATTGTTTGCTTTTTTTCTCACAGAGTTGGTGCTCACTAGGTCTATATTTTATATTTTTAGTTTCGAATATTTGTTAAACATATATCTTAAACACATATGGACACAGTGTCCTGCCATCAACTGTGCACAGAATAGACAATTCATTATTGGTAAAATTCAGTGTACTCTTATGTTTTCTTTTCTGTCAATTTTAAGGTCATGAAGATTTTGTGGAAAACATAATATTTATCAGATAGACAAGACAGAAGAAGACACTTTGTATATGTTTTGTATATACCGAATAACATACTTATCAAATTCGGTGGGTAGTTTTGTTCTCGAGGTGGTAAATTCCGTTGCGCTGTAATTTAATCAATTCAAATCTAAAACAAGGGAGAGTGGTAATTTACATTAGAATATAACCTTCATTTTGAGCCAATGAAATAGCAAGATTGCACCCATTAGGTGAAACACCAGCATTAAGCGCATGTTCTTAACCGATGCCAGATTTTGATTTTGATTGGCTAATTGGATCCCCGCCTTCTCAGAATAGGTAGTAAACATTACCATATGGGTATATAATATACACATGTGCCAATGATGTACATGCTTACGACAATCAAAATGTAGGTTATATTCTAAGTTAGTTAGAACATAATTAGTAAAATCTTATTGGCTAAGAACAATAAGTTTCTACTTTAATTTTGATTCAACGCAACTATAGATCAAATTACCTTCCTTATATTGTATAAGGTATGTGAAAATTTTAAAAATACGTATATTATGTTATAACACACAATAAAGCACAGGTGATCTCGTATATTCAGAATACAATGTTCTAATACCCAGAGATTTTAAACATTGTTATTTTACGTTCTACTTACTCTTCTTATCGGACCATTATAGACGTTGTTTTTTTTAGTTATAGTAAGTCCATTTATACTGGTTTTGACATAAAAATTATTTGTTCACTGGCATGTAAATTATTTGAACAATTACGAAATCGTATAGGACTTAATGCTAAAACCAAGTATATGTAGCTATATAAGTAAACTACTTGGTTTAAGAATACTGAATTGAAATGGCAATCAAATCAAAATGTATTATAAACCCTTGATTACAATGTACATCGGTTTCTGCGTAAATGTTACCCAGCATACATTTAAGTATAAGTAGAGTTTATTAAGATAACTTAAGAGAATAAAGACGCCCTGACTGAGGGGCCGCAGCACACTTCTCCATTACGTCAGACTCAAAACAATTCCTAACCATGCCTTCAATATCCTTTTCGCGGTAGATTTACATTTATATCATAATGGACCATTACGCCTCGTACGGGTGTAACGGCCCAGAGCTTACATACTTATTGCTACGTGTTGCCTGAAACAGAAGGTTCATGCCGTTATGATTATGATTGGAATCGTCCGAATTGGAACGTAGACATTTTAATCCATTTCCATTTTTCTTTGCAAAAACAGCCTATGGCAGTTTTAATCAGCATGACTAACGACTTTGTCATCTGTTAATAACGCTTAAATGTATATCTTTGTTGGGATGGATGTTTAAAAAAATATATACCTCGCCATCAGCAATCCAAGGTTCAGCACGACAAATAAAAGCAATGTACGCTGATTGCAGTGAATTGTTAATATAAGAATAATGAAACACCAGAGACATCACAAAGAGAGAAACCCTTATTAACATCCGCAGGTCATTTATTTAAGACAAGTGACCAATTGCATATACAATACAGGAAAACACAACACAAGACATAAACATGATTAAAAATTAGGTCACCGCCTTGTAATATCATACCTCGGGATAAATCATCCAGGTGATGATGCTCAAGAACACTGATGACCTGCTCCATTCTAGCATGGTAACGCTCTTCCTCTGTGGATATACATTTAATAATCCTTGTTTAATTTGCATGCGATAGAGTCAGCAAGGTCAGGCAATTTACTCATATATGAAACACATGGATGCTTCCAAATGCACTAATAGAGCGATTTTTTTAATAGAGATTTTAATGCATTTGTTAATGTTGGTGGTAAATAATTAACCAGCATCCGTGATATAAATATTCATGCATACTTGGTATTTCTAAATGCTAAATGCTACAACATGCGTTTAAATCTCATTGTAGTGGTCCTAAATTTCTAAATAATAACTGACACACAGGTTTGATATGTATAACCTCCTTACCACTGAACATTTGTCTTTTCTGAAATTTAATTGTCTACGATTCCATGTAAAGGAATCATTCAGTAAAAAGCTAATACTCACATTTATGTTAGTTTATATTAGATAAAAAATGTCAGCACTGATATTATAAAGACGATCCTACTCATCATATGATATCCGATTAATACAATATTCTACGTACTAAGCGCTATCAGAAACCAAAAAAGCTCATTGGTTAACACAATTTTTAATTGGCTACTAACATTTCTTTAAAAAAATTGGCATATTTTCACACTTTCCGGGAAAAAAATTCTTTGCAAATAACATATTAGTTTTCCAAAATCACAATCCTTGGGTACTTATTTACATTTCTTAGTGCCAATCTAGTAATAGCTGCTTCTTTTACCTGGGGTAAACTGTGTTATGTTCTCTCGATAAGCTTTCTCCGTTTCCTGTTGCTCTTGGAATACATTGATATTTTGTGGATCATGAGGAACGTTGCCGCGTACAATATCTTCTATTTCCCTCTCAATATCTCTTATGAGGTCTGCATTCCGAATATATTGGCAAATATCTTCCATTAAAATCCGAAGTTCCCTTACATGAATGTCATACGAGTCGTCGGAAATATCCCACAGAGCGTTGTACAATTTAGCACGATGTGTGGACATCTGTCGAACCTTTGCCTTGATTTCAACGGACACAACTCTATCCTCAGCAATGTCTACGATTAAAAATGACACCAAATACAGCGGCCATAAAGACGTGTTTGCTCCAACACCAACGCCAGGTACTAACAACATAATATTCCTTCGTCCTATATTTGAGCTTGTTATTTGTGTCAAATTATTATGTACAAAATGATATATCGTCCATGCTTCTGTCGGCGTATCTGATGGTCTACTTTCGGAGACAGCGAAGTCGAGCAGTGGTAGAAGGACCCTTTTAGAAATCCTTAAATGTATATCGACAAGGATATTTGCCTTCGTGCCGGCGCCTTGTGCCATTTCAGAACTAAGTATCTAAAAAGTTATTGAAATTATATTCACTTAATCAAACAAACAACAATGAAATTATATATAATTGTCGTATAGTATATTCCATATTTCTTGTTTATATAGAACTCACTAAAATTATTTTAATAAACACCTGTCAGAAAAACTTTTTTATCTCTTTTGTATGTAATCCAATAAACCATTGAATAATATATACAGAACAACACTAAAATAACAATAGTCTTTGTTTCGATATTTCACTTCATATCTCGCTAACTTTTATATTCAGTCTGATCGCCGTGCGTTATATTGATTTGCTTTGCTCATGCGTGTAACATTTCGATTGACAGGCGTCTTGTATTTTCCATTAATTATTCAGTATTACTGAATGGTAAAATCGATAACAATATCCTCAGTCTAGTGAATTCATAATTCTTAATTAAAGACAATGGCCTATGTGAAACATGATATTCTAATAAACAGCTTTGGAACAAATCGATTAATTGCGTCGAAAGAAAATTATTAACCAATATGAATACATTTAACGAAAGGCATATCTTAAAATGTGTTAAGTCAGTGCGGAAAAAACATAACAACATAATGAAAATTGTTAAGTTATCTTTATTGTTTTAAGAATTTCAGCTGCGCCATGGTAAACACGAACTGCTTTCGTATTTTTACCAAAATATGGGTATGAATACATGCATGTATAACACAATCAACGATGATGTTTCAAGATGAAATTGTCATAAATTAAGAAATTACAACAATTTTCAGTTATTATTATTTGATGCGTTATAAGGTTTGTTGAATGTACTATTATTTCGGGTGTTCTTACGCCGAACACTTTCCTGCAATATGATAACACTATTTAATGTAACACATCATGATCTATACATGTGTAAGTAGGTGCGTTTTATTTTTAGCGGGGTTTTCATGAAGCCTACTCTTCGGCGCAGATTTTATCGGCGTCGAAATGCGCGCCGAGTAAGCGCCGAAAAACTGTTTACTTGTGAGCGAAACCCGACGCGGTTTTTGGATAAAAACGCATGTGCGTGTATTAACCTTTTATTGAGAAAACAGTCATGGTGCTTACAAATCGTGGATTCTTCATTCATCTTTTTGGCTATTTGTTTGCAAATATTTTTCTGTAATTATGGTCTTCATTCCGTCAAGAAGGAATCAAAAATATATATTTGACTCGTCTCTATAAGCTTCTCATATATTTGCACACCAAACTTCATATTAATTTAAATTGTGTTTATATAATGGTCTGGTGTTGTTGATTGACCAGGAAACTGAGGAATTTACGTAATCGTTTAATCTCTTTGTCATTTTCTGAGCCGAAACTCAAGAAACATCGCTACCCGAAGCGATTTTTTCGGCACCGACAATGTTCAGCGCCGAAAAACGCGTCAATGGAAACTTCATTATGCAATATAGACTGATGCATGTTCGGTGCCGACTATAGTCGTTCCGCAAATGTTTTATGCTTCACGGAAACCGGCCTTAGTTAATTATTATAGCACCGAACACGGGCAGTATTAATTCGATTCATGCAGCTCTGTGACGACATAATACAATGACAAGCATGGTATTGAAATACATTATGCATATTTCTACTACTGTCTATTACAGAGCTTAAAGGGACCTGTTCACATATTAACGAATTGAAATTTTCATACCTCTTTATATCACAAATTCCAAAAATAATATAAAACAGTAAATAAATGAGCGAAATTATACGACTGATAGAGAAATATACGGTAACTTCCGTTCGTTAAATTATAAAGCGGACTACGATATGGCAGTTCGTGACCAACAATCCGCGATACCATGCGATGATGTGATATTGTTGTCCAAAGCACGAATCCACATATTAAAAGAACATGCCCTTTTTAAAAATACTAATCATTTCATTATTGCATATTAAAAATCTTTAAACAAAACCCATCTTTTAGAATAAATAAATCTGGTTGTATTTTAAAGAAAATAAAACATTTTGAATTTTTTACTTATAACTGTCAATTGTTTGACCATTGTTGTTTGAATGTTGGATTTTTAACAGTCATGTCTATTAACAAACTTTAAGTACCATGTACCATGGAATGTACATTTCAATGACTACTAATTTCTACTGAGATGTAACTAAATGCATTATAGACGCATTCACACATGTCAATCATATTGAAATTAATCTGCAATATTATCCAATCATCGCACTTGAATATCACGTGTTTAGAGGATAAATATTTCTTACAAAAGAACACGTGCATAATGTGTATGATATTTAAATGAGCACGAGGTAATTTTGTGATTTTGATGAACGGAAATTAATCCTTTAACAATAGCTGGGGAGAGGTTTCAACTATTCGTGGCAAAACCCGGATCGGTCTATTCTCCGAAATCCTGAGCAATACAATCATCTTCAGCCAATATAGACGTTTCCACAAAAAAATGTCAATCAAATGTAAATTAATCTAAAATTGCATCCAATCATTGCACTTATATATCACATGTTTAAACGGTAAATTTATAATACACAAAAGAGCACCTGATAAACCTTGTGTTTTGTTTGTGGTGTTATATGAATGGAAATTAATTCGTTAACAATAGTTGGGGAGGAGTTTAATTAATTCGTGGCAAAACCTGGAAAGGTCAAATGCAAATGAAGGCTATCGCTTTCGATTAGTGAACCATGTGACATCTTTTCGTCCGCGACACAGACGAACCTCGTTTGCAAGTTACTTTTATTCAATATGGACGAAAATAATTGTGCACTGATTGTTCTGAATAAATACGCGTGACTAGTAGACCCAAACAAAATTAAATGAAAAAGAAATGTGTAAGAATTGAAAATGCAACCTGCAGATTTTATATTGAGAAATAACGATGAGTAATGATGTACCATAATAACTTATTACCCTAATGATACTTATTAAGAGTTTCGCTGTAGTTAGGCTGTTAAATGTTTACAATGTGTAAAATATCTCTCACGAAATAACATTTCGTAACGGCACACATAGGTTGCCGATAGTGACAACGTTGGAACATATTTTTGGAATAGTTTATACGTATGTTTGTTTTAAAATTGAACTGAAACAAGTTGGGTAAATGTAGTGATAAAAATGTTGTGTGCATTGCATATATAACGTGACTATGTGCCTCGACAGAAGATGACGGTCGATAGCTTTTCTAAATAGAGTGAGCGTGACGTTTTATTTGTGTTTGCACAATGAAATCCCAGTAAATTAACATGATTTAAGCGTAAAACGCATATACATTTAACAAAACAACAACATGCAGTTGAAGGTAAAACGCGTTAAATCGGTTGTGGAATCTTTGTTTATGTTGCTGTTGCTGTTGTAGATGATTCTGTAGTTTATGATTATGTTGTTCTTGCTGTGTCGAGCACGAAATACGCAAAACGGAAAACACGCACTTAAAGCCAATATTTGGCGATAGCATACAACTGTGGTCGGAAATGTAAATGGTTATTTATAATATAACTTTGATCATAAGGACTGCGTTTTCTGCAAACGATTGTTATAAATATTCACTTGCTTGATTGGTTTTGCGCTATTTATATCCTCAATATGTTTCGATTTCCCGATTTAATGAAGTGGTAAACGTTGACAACATTTACTCGTATTGATGCAGCTATCCATGAGATCCTATTCAATTAACAGATATTAAACATAAGGTGCTTTACATTTGTATACTTTTATTTTTAGATAGCCATTTATAGGCATGGATAAAAGTATTACGCATAGCATTAACCGTTCGTTTTTTTTTAAATCTCTCTACCCATACATATGAATGATCGATTAATTGTGCAAGTTCCATGTTCCTTATTGTTTTGATTGCAACATTGTACATGGATCATTTGTTTAATGATGTAATGGTATTTCGCCTTCACAAATTCATGTTTGGATTGCAACACTTTAAAATTTATGTGGATCACTTGTTCAACGATATAATGGTATTTCGCTTTTACAAAATCTTGTTTTTATTGACACACTTTAAAATTTATATGGATAACTTGCTCAATAATATAATGGTATTTCGCCTCCACCAAATCGGTTTTTAAATGTTTATTTAGAATCCCCGTATACTATTTACTAGAAATTAGAGTACAATGACATTGCAGATTAAGTGAAGTATTATATAATGAAGTAATCATTCATTTGTTTAATGACAGTGTGCATACGATTTACTACGGTCTATTTTATACGTGTACCACGTATTAACCTGGTTTTCTTTGATTTATCGTACATGTATGTTGAATCTTCGAACATGTGTTCACATCTAAGGAGGGATTTTCCCGAATGCTAAAGACAAAATGCCTTCTGGTCATGAGTTTCTGTATGTAACAGTGTAACTGACATTGTACATTGCCATCATTCTTTTAATAAGAATGAATACTTTTTGGTTTAATCTGTATTTTTAGAAGATGTGTTGGTTTGATTTTCGAAAACAGTAACAGATGGTCATTAATATATAAATGCCGTGTGAGCACATTCAGTGGATAAGGCTAGCCACTTAAGCAACCTTCTATCACGAATATATACTTTACACATGCGTGAGAAATAGGATCTCATTTTTCACAGGTGTGAACATTGAGATATTATTTCCCACACATTATAGTCTTATTCCTAATATTTTCTTCGAAGTTTGTGATCGCATGCATGTTTTTTTTTAAAAACAAATCGGTTTTACGACATTTTATCTCGCAATTACGACTTTTTATCTCGTAATTACGACTTTGTATCAAGTAATTACGACTTACTATATCGTAATTACGACTTAGTATCTCGTAATTACGACTTCTTATCTAGTAATTACGACTTTTTATCTCGTAATTACGAGATAAAACTGTATAAAAGCCAAATGTGATAGAAGCAGTATTTCATAGATTGAAATAGTATCGTGACCTTACTTTATTCGGACGAATTGATATGGACCTTCAAATTCGATCGTTGTTCGAATTGGGCATAATTTATTCCGAAATTCTACGATGTCTTGCAGTAGGGAATGATCAAGACCTAAATAGCAGGGTGCAGCACCCTGCTCCTTTTTGGTTCCTCCCTGCTACCCCTCTGGGCAGGTCAACGGTTGAATATCTTTCGAAATATCATATATTTTTGCCAATATTCAATGCCAAATTCAGAGTCTAAGACCTTAATTACATGTAGAAGCATTAAACTGATAAAATACCTGGATTCACCTAATCACTAGACATTTTGGTTAGGCTTTCCCCCCTTCCCCTTTTGAGCAGCACCCTGTACCTTTTCTGAACCTAGATCTTTCCCTACTTGCAGTGAAATGGCTTAAAAATTAGCAGCAGCGGTAGTTCTTCTTCTTCTACTACTACTACTACTATTACCACTACTACTACTACTACTACTACTACTAAAACACTACTACTAATAATAATTTTACTACTACTACTACTACTACTACTACTTACAATAATAATAATAAAAATAATAACTATAAAAAAAAATCTTTATTCAATGAAGGTATCAACATTAGAATTCTATCTTTTTTTTCTTCAGACATACAGACAGAGAGGCAGATAGTGTACTATTAGTACTATTTCGATCTACAATAGCCTGCTTAAATCACACTTGGCTTATGCGACATCACTACCCTCTTAAGTCGTAATTACGACTTTTTATCTCAAAATTACGAGATACTAAGTCGTAATTACGAGATACTAAGTCGTAATTACGAGATAAAAAGTCGTAATTAAGAGACAAAAGTCGTAATTACGAGATACAATGTCGTAATTACGATATAAAAAGTAGTAATTACGAGTTAAGTTTTCTAATATTTAGTATTTTTTATTAATTTTTGTATTTACACCTGGCACCAGGACGCTTCCATATTTTACAGTTCGTTCTCATCAACTGACAAAGCAAATTCTCGGGCAGAATGCATCCGTTTATTGATAATTTAGTTATTATTTAACTTATTATCCAAGTTGAGCCTGATGTTCGGGTTTAAGATGAACTTGTGACAGCTATTTCAGGATCACACTCAAAAACGGCGTTCACAAAAAAACTGGATAAATTTAAACTGTTTGTCAGTTACATATTATACATATGATATATAGGAACATGTTCTCATTCATTTGCTTCTGATATAATGGTATTAATCCAAAACTTTGTTTCATGTATTTAATTTCGAAAAGAAGTCATTTAAATAAAATAAAACATTGTTAAATGTCTGCTCTTTTAAACTAAAAAATTAAAATAAGCTAAGACTGATTTTGATATTGTTGATACTTCATGAAACGGAGCCAGATGTATAACCATTAGCAGTTCATCGGATTAAAACGCAAGATCACACACACGTTAAAAACACGGATTCGTGCGAGCACACATATGTTTTATGATCATCATATATTAAATAATATTTCTATATAAAAACGTAATTCTACTTACCATTCATCAAAGTGAGTAGTCCATTTAGATTTAACCATACTGAGACTTGTTAATACCGTCAATGATTTGCGCATTAAATTCGAACTTTTCCTTGCGATAGTAACACTATTTTGTCGGCATTTCGGGAATGAACACATACACTAGTTGACATTCAATTATACCCGTTTTATTAACATGATTCACATTTGAATGCGCACAGCTCTGACTGGAAACCTTGTGTGAAAGTCCATATAATTGCATTCAATTATATCAAGTGTGAAGCCCACAATGCCTTGTTTTTGTGTATCATGCACTTAATAATATGATCAAACTGCAGCGAGCGACGGTGTTTGCAAATACATCAACCGCATTGTTGCGAAACGAATGCGCTGTTAAATACGATACCGTGATCTGGTTTGATTTGCTGTTATGCACAAGACACCATGTTGCAGCGAGTACACTATTGCGAAACGAATGCGCTGTTAAAAACGATACGTATCTGGTTTGTATCCTGTTGTTGGGTTTGCAAATAATAGTATATACAGTAGTAAAACAGCGAAGTAAGATGCACTTAAATGCTGTGATCCAGGATATGTTTTTTTTCGATCTACTGTGTACGTCAGAATTGTGTTTTGATTAGCATTAATGTAAAAAAAAAAATGCATATATTTTTTTGTATATGTTCAATTAAATTTTCTCAATTACACAAATTGAAATTAGACGACAATTTGTTTAATGACACTTGCTGTTGTTGTTGTTTCGGGGTTATAGTCCTTCCGCGCACGAGGCTGCATTATGTGAGGACTTACATCTGTGGCTCGTCAGACGGTAAATTTAGATGTCGAAACTAAAAGGAACCAAATGATGCAAGAAATTTACTGTGTTATTTATGCATTACGGTTTTTATAACTTTTGTATGTTTTGTATTTGCCAAATTTGTGTGTACCGGGCGGTAGTAAGTTTGAATGTTTGTAATTGTATATGATTGTTATTTCCGTTTAAAGGAAAACGACAATATTGTTTGAAGACTTAATAAATGTGCTTGTCTCTCACGATAAATTTCCGTAATTTATTGATTTTAAATATGCGCGCTATTTTCAAGATAAACCAGGAAACTATCAATAAAAGTGAATCTACGGTTTTCTCGTTTGTTTTAGTGCTTCGTTTGATTTATAGATGGATGGATTATACATTGAACATTTTAATGATATTTTTTTACTTTTCAAAAATTCCCACACGTTTATGTTCATATTGTATTCTTTATTTAACTAAGTGACGTTGGGAACCCTTATATTTACAAAGCATCAATGAAAGTATAAGACATAACAGTCAAAAATGTCAAACGACTCTGCCATTCCTTCTATCAAAGGGTTTGTTGTATTGCTACCTAATGATGTAATCGACGCGGAATTAACAAACAACTGTATTAAAATGTTAGACTGCGAAAAAGATAAAGCCATATACAGGCCGTTTCTTAGTGCAAAAACCCTACACGTAAACCTGGTTGTAACTCGTGCAAACCATGGGACCTAATAATGATAGACGATGACGATCTAATGGATGTAAGCCGATTATGTCACGATATATGAAAATCTATTAAGTCAATGCAAAGAGTTGGACGGCCATGACAAATCGCAAACAAACAGTTAGGATATGAACATCCTAAATGCAAGGTCAAGGTTTTTGGGACCGACGGAGAAGCAATCCTTGTCATCAATAATGACAAATCTTACAGTCCTTGGTGCAGTGCGTATGATGACCAAGCAAAGTCGTTGTTTATTGCTGAGGTAATACCAAGTAAGTAAGTCTACCAATTAGATGATATTTGTCAAAATGTATCACAACAAAACAAAACAAATTTTCATATGGGACAAACAATTAAAAACATACATTAATATGTACCAGAAAGCACTCGGCAATATAGGTAACCTAGTTAGACATTGGACATTCATGATTATAAATCTCACTTACATTATCCACCAATACTAATCACGTATTCATTGTCCCAGTCTTCGCAGAGCATGTCATGCAAAACCGTACATAGTTGTTCTTTTGCTTAAACATACTAACAAACAAACGATCGAATAGACAGACAAACACACCAATGGTGACAAAAACAAAGCCATCTTGGCGAGCTTAATATACTCATATAATAATACCTGTAACGTATATGCATTTAAAAGATGGCAAACATCTACAGCCATTTGTGTTAAAAATCTTCACCGAATAGGTTGTAAAGGTGTTAGATGAGTGGTGGATAAATCATAACCAAATATCTCTATCTTATCATCCAACAGGTAAAACTAATGTTTGGAGGTGACCCCAGTTTTAATCATATGTGTTTTTTGTTGTGTGTTTTTGTGATGTGCTGTGTAGTTTTTTTGGCAATTGGTCACTTGCCATAAATAAAGGACCTCGGGCTGCTAATAAGAGTTCTCTCCTCCTGTCGCAACTGGAGTTTCGCTTTGTTTATATTTGGAAACAAACTTGAATAAAACATATGGAAATAAAATTTAACATTGATGACAGCTTCAATTTCAAAATGGAGCAGGTCTCACTTTTCAAGGTTTTGTTAGGCTCGGAAATGGATTTTTCTTGACTTGACACAAAATAGGAGGCGGATCCGTGGAACAATTTATAACAAAAAAAGACCTTGTAAACCACATTCTATTTTATTAGACAATTTATTCAACAGTGCCAGGTACAAATAGCAGTTGCATCGCCTGTAAAAGACACTTATTCTAACAGACACTGTCTATTATTAAAAATCAGACATTTCCACAAAGGCTATTCACATTCTAATAACCAATTGCGTATCTACCCGATTTACGTGGATACCGTTTTATTAAATGTCAACCTCACGCAAAATGATTGTGACAAAAATGTCTGTTTTTACAACAGCTTAAGAAGAAATTACTAACAAAAACTAACTGAACATCTGTTTCGGCTATATAATACAATACTACTCTGCAGACATAATTAGCGTCAAAGATTTATCATAAAATATATTCTGTAGGGGTCTCTCATTTGTTGATTATGAACAGATCTCCAGTGCCTGTTTGACAAATATATTTATATTCATATATTTCATAGCACCTATTGCAAACTTGTGCATAAATAACAATTTTGATATCACATAACATATGAGTTGTTTAAACATTTTACTATTAACATCGATGAATTTTCGTCAAAAGCGTATAACAAAGACCGCATCTGGGGTCATTTCATTTCGCTCCTGGGGTTCTCGTGGCGTAATATAGATTAAGTAAGCAGTGTTTCAGACAGAGGCAGTTTTTTTGCATTTTCATATTTTTGTAGATCTGATAGCACTTTCTTAAAGAGAATGTCCATTTTTACATGTTTATGTTTATTCATCTTAATTTCAGACTGCTAAACAGTTCTCTATTTATTGGATTATGTTTTGAATAACATAAACAATAGTACCTTTTCTTTACTGAAACTGAAAGTAATTCAAGTTCGTAGGACACTACTCGTATCATATGTATATTTATTTAATTATTCATTCGTTTACATTGTTTTTATTTACAATTTTAAAAGCAACTGTAAATGGAATAAATGTCACGCTTCATGTCACGAGTGAAACGAAATGGCATCAATAAATACTGGTTAAAATTAAATATCTACATCTTAATGTAAACGTCAAATGAATTAAAATAAACATTCGTTTAATATTAGGTATCTCATGCTTAATAGTACGTCTAAATGTCAATCTAATTGAAATCAAAACCAAACAGTTGTTTTAAACTGATGTTTAATGAGATAGGTCTCATCGTTTGTTCACATTGCAGTTTTTTTATTTATTTTTGTAAGGTAAATACCCGGAGAAGGTGGTTTTTGCACATGCTGATAAAAGCAAGGTCAAGTTTCCATCTATCTGAATACCAATTGGACATTCTATGCATTCATCAACAACATCATTGCAGCAAGCGTTGTCTAAATTGACTTCGACAACTGCATCTTTTCCATTAAATCTGTAGGCGCATAACCATAATCGTGACGTTCCTGCAAACACAAGTCCTCGAGGCTCATCTATAACTTGTTTTAAGTCCATAATTTGTACGGGAATACCACTGTTATCCAGATGGATGACGCGCTATGTCAATGATTCTGATACAATGATGGACTTATCGTTTGCATTTACTGTTGGTTCAGAAAAGTGCTTGTTCGTGAGTGTTTCAAAATTGTTCCGTCGTTCGTCATTATCTTTACTTTGCTTTCCGGTGACCCATACGTTACATCTAAACTACCACAGCAATATGCAAGACCTCGACATTGCGTATGATTTTTCAACTCTCTGACTATTGATAACTGATCATTTCTGGTGTCGACGACGATGAGTTTACCTGCGGCTGAAACAGAGAAAACTGCCCGATCGTCATCTATGACAGTTGCATCCCATCGATGATACGTTTTGTTACAGTCTTTGTCACAGAACGACGTACAGCATGTTGGTATAGGTGTACCGAGTAATTTACCGGAATTTGTATCATTCAATTTTATACATCTGTTGCCTAAATCGGCTGCGACAAGGCGTCCAGCATCGATAACAGAAATTCCTGTTACTGAAGGCGTTCTCTCATCTCAATGGAAAGGAGGGTCAATGTTCCTCAATAATTTAACCTTTGTCTTGCTCGATATCGCATTAGGGTTGATCCTGCGAGTTAAGTATTCTTTGAATTACTGATTACCAGTTCGAACATTTGTAATACAACAGTACGAATTGATTTATATGTATTTTAAATATAATGTTCCAAACCCTGAACGTTTGAGATGTAAGATCTACTAAAATTAAATTGGTTAAAAATAAGTTAGTGGTCACTATTTCAAAACCTATGACAAGATTGCTTTGTATTTAACTATCACAATTCAGATTTTTTTTCAAGATATGTTTTTTCCTTACCGTACAATAGTTTTCTTCGGGTTTTCAAAGCTGCTAACTTGTGCAAGACAAATAATGCATCTATGTATACCGTACTTTTGAAGTGTATATTTATCCTATAGTTACAGCCGAATCGATCGGATAACAACTCATCGTATAATCTTGAGCTATACCCGATCGTTATTTTTAGCACACGTTAATTTGATTGCTATTTTTAGAACGCTATGTATTTTAATATGACGTCATACCAAATGATGACGTTTGAAGTAAACAAAAAAAAAAGTGTTAAAACTGTGAAACCAACGTTATTTATTGTTTTTACATATTTTCACGCTGTTTAAATGATTTATGAGCATAGCATAATCGGGTAAATAGAATATTAGATGATTGTGTGATAAAGATGAAGTTTATCATGCTCGGAATGAAA
This sequence comes from Congeria kusceri, assembly GCA_027627225.1. Classification (NCBI taxonomy): domain Eukaryota; kingdom Metazoa; phylum Mollusca; class Bivalvia; order Myida; family Dreissenidae; genus Congeria; species Congeria kusceri. Next base: position 20,262,131 of record CM051033.1, on the reverse strand, counting down.
CTATGAGCGCTCGGCAAGCCTCGAACTCCTCTGTTTCTAAGCCTCGCCTGACAAACTTCATCTGATATAACAAACCTAATATTCTCCTATAGATTAATGTGCATTAACGACGTGACCCCGTTTTTAAATTAGCTCATACTGTATCTACCTGTACCGAGCAGTCTGGTAGCAAATGAAAGGTCGGGATAAACAAGGTGGAGCTGCTTCTGAAGAATATCAAATGTCGGCTATAGTTGTCCAGTCATGATGGCGATCTTGAAGTCTTCACGATCACTAGGTGAATGGCATGCTACATTCAGTAGGATAGTGCCATGATCGGACTCCTGGACAGTGACCCTGCGATTTGGCGCGGATTTGTAACCTCTTACTTCGAGTTCCTTCACCAGTTGCCCAGCTAAAAGACACATTACGACAGTCAATCGAGTATTCACTTTAGTACTAAAAACACTGTCTATGAAGACAAATACTACATGTAGATAAAAACGAAGGTTCGACATAATAAAGTTTGAATCTTTAGCTCCAGTAATGTTCTACACAACATATTTGTTTAATGCATACATAGTAATATCACCATTTTGCAAAAATGTACTACGTCTCTAGTTCGCGAGCCCCCAAAACAGGTAAACAAATGTAAACGCACGTATTTATCATGTATTAATTTTACTATTAAGTAAGGGACAAACTGCAACCACGCAAACGCGAGTTTAATAGGTAGAAATAAACAGTGATACATTGTGCCAAATCAATATTGCTCTAAAAACACAACTGAATACATGTTTGCTATTCAAATATTTCATTTATTATAAAATTATTTCTTTGTTAACTTCCAAAACACCACAAAAACCGTAACACAAAAATGATCAGTTTGCGTCATTTTGGCATAGTTTAACAAATTAAAAATATGTATTTCATCTTACCCAAATTTTCCATTACACAACTGTAATGGTCCTTGTATAAAACGGCCTCATGCTCGTAATGTTCACATCCGGGCACCATGCGTATTCCATATTCAGTTATGTCGTCAATTCGCCCTTGACACGTGCGTTTAACGTGCGGAAGAATTTTGAGATATAATGGGGACGTACACAAATTTGTATGCAGCCCGGTTGTGCGTTCAAATCTGAAAGCAATAATTTTCATGCGAATCAGACATGTACTTTATTTATGCAGAAATTTAATGTCAACTGAGATACTTGAATGCTGCAGTGGTGTGTCTGCTGTTACTATGAAGATACGAAACAACAAAACACCATTATTTTTCTAAATTACATTGATCTAGATTGTCTGACCTAAGCTCATATAAGTCATCCTATATCAGGATTATATTAAGCGTGAAAGACAAACCTGCATAACACCAAACGTTCTTTAAATTTCACCTAAAGCACCGGCAGTGCTCGAGAGAAAGAAAATGTTTTATCTGTCCTTGTAGAAAATAAGCACAATGCAATATGCTCTGTTTAGCATTTTTTTACTACACTGAATTTACTTCCAATGCCCGAGAAGACTTTATCCAATGCGTTTCGGACTGATTTCTGTCTGTTAGAAGTGGAACATAGCCCTCAGGTTCCTCTCGGCTGTTTACGAGGTTAGTCAGCTCTCTAATGAGACGACTACGTTTGTCCCGATTACCGTAGCCGGTCATGACAAGTTCGATCACAGTCGGCATCACATCTGCAGTATTATGTACATATTACGGTTAGACATGCTAAATGTTATGTTTGTCCAGGACAGCGTTAATATCAGGTAGGTATATTTAGTATATATAATTAGTTTGACATGTTCTTTATACATTTGGTGTGTATCGGTATGGGCACAATGTCCTGAAAAACAAGCATCAACTGTCGTACAGTATAAAAATTTGTTTGTTGGTCAAATCATTTTAGTATGAAAAAAATACAATTTAAATATCTGTTTATACAGCTTAGACAAATTCACCTGACACTCATTGGCTCTTAAAGCATTAATACGCGCTTGATTTTTTTCTATATTTATACCCGGTTTTGCTTATGCGCATTGATACCACGGTGGAAATCGCTTAGTTTATGACGTTCAAACCTAATAATTTATGTTAGATGGTGTCAAAAGCCTGAGCCTTCTTGAATATAGGAATAATGAAACTCCAGAGACATCATCAGGAGAGAAACCCCTATTACCATCCGTTGGTCCTTTATTAGAGGCAAGCAGGGGTGTGGAAATATCAAAATCGTTAACTTGTCCACGGACAAGTTAATTGCAAATATCTACTTGTCCGCAGACAACAGTCTCTTGTCCAAACAAAAACAGAGTTTTTACTCAGGCCTTCCTGATATATTTTTTCATAAAATTCTAAATAAAACAAAATTTGTCATTCAAATTTATAAAGGTATTATAATACGATGATTAGCTTCCAACTTAAAGATCATTTTACAGCCTGAAATTATACTTGTCCATGGACAAGAAGGCAGGAAAATATCACTTGTCCGACAGTAAAATTACCCATGTCGGACAAGTCGGGCATAGGATTTCCACACCCCTGGAGGCAAGTGATCAATTGCGTATACAATACAGGACATTACATACATCAAAACACACACGATAAAAAAATGATTACAACTGGTATCACCGCTTTGGTACGGTCAATGCAAAGCATTGGGGGTTTAAAACGGTTTAAAGGCACGTCGAACCTCACACATAGCCCAGAAGAACTCACAAAACACGCAATTGTAAATAAACTTTAACATCATAATATTGCAATTTAAATTAAATAGTAATCAAACTAATATTCGAATACTGGTAAGGTATCCGGATACTTACAAAGGATCCGAATACATTATTGAGTGAGCGACAATGCTCCTGTTGTAATGCATCACGTGTTCATAACCGACGAGCCATGTTTCTTGAGACGTTAATCCGCATAACGCACATCATTGACAGACTGACATATATCCGTTAATTGGTTGTTCGCACCAAGGGGCGGGAGCCTATAACCGTACCTTATCACCACGTGGTAATTGCCTAATTGCCCACACAGGCCTATCGACCTTGTCTTTGGCCGCTCTTTCTTTCCGATAATTGACACTAATTGGCATGATGGCTCCAATTAACGGGCGTAACACTGGCACAACGCTGCGAAAACGTTCACTGCCCAATCATATTCAACATTTCATAAAGGTGCCAATCAAAATTTTTCTCTAATAAAACAAATCACAAATTAAGTTTTATTTCATTAGTTATCCTAACTAATTACGAGTGTACATGTGTTTCATAATCAAGGATTAATCCACGTGTACGTGATTATCTGTGTAATTTATTTTCAATCATTTTGTGTGATTCTGATTACTGGACGTGGATAACAGTGATATAGTCTTTTTTATTTTGTTTTCAGGATGTATTAGACATGCTTTGCTAATCATTCACATTTAATGTGTTGCTTATACATCTTTTAATAAAGTAATCATGTTTAAAAACGTGCCTTTATTATTATTTTGTTACAAACAATACGTTACCATTCTATGCATAGGGTTTTGTGAAAACAATTGTCTATATTTACTCATTTTAAGGATACGAATATCCGGATAGTATCCGGATACCGGATACGGATATCCGAATACCGATTTAGGGTACGAATCCCATCCCTAAATAAAAGAGAATATTAATTTAATTGAATTAAAATTTAATTACTCAATGGTTGAATGTTCGCCAGAGCAACAGAAATGCAACTTTCTGAGGCACAATGAAATGGAGTAAATACAATTATCAACTAAATCCCTTCTTGTTGACAAGTTTTCAAGAACTAGTATCATATAGTACAAACCCCAGATCATCGTCGTGCATCTCAGGAAGAAGCCGTAATACGTGGTGTAAAAGGACAGATTACATAGCTTGATTGTATATGTTTAATATTTATAATGAATAGGGTCACTGGAAATACCGAAATCTACATGAATCTACCGGATTCTACATGAATCTGTCTAAATAATACCGAAATCTACGATAAACCTTTATATTTTCAACATTTTATAATAAATTATCGTAAAATAAACAACAACAAATACAAAACATATAATTTAGCAATTTTATTCACCACATATGTCAACAACAAAGTATAAAACTCATGTGAATAGCGATGAATCGTATCTCAATAATAATGAAGGATGTGATATGAAGTTAAAGCCCCTTTATTTCATAACAATGTGTTATTATTTTAGATTAAACTGTTTTAATTTTCGAATTGACCTTTTATCATACAAAAATAATAGTAACATTTAAAATGATTAACTGGTTTAAAAAACTTAAGGGACTTTAATACATTAAAAATAAATACAAAACAGACATCAATATAAACATACATTATTTTATATATGCACATAACAATAACAAGTGACATGAAGTGAACACTTAAGTAAAAGTCCCTTTATGTCATAACAATGTGTTCTTATTTTCGGGTTTGTCTTTTTTCAGACTAAAAAAAAAATATTTAAAATGATTTAATGGATTTTAAAAAAATGCTTGATTTTCATAAAGGGACTTTAATTACAATAAATTACAGACAAGACATACATCAAAATCAACAATGGCAGATAATAAAAACGTATATAAATACAAAACATAACGACATTATAGCATATCAGTATTAATGAAATATTAACTGATCATCAACAATGTACTGCACTTATTGATGGTGAAACGTTCGTGTTTCCCAACACAAATATTTGTCTTATTTATGTTGGATTTCCTACGGTCCATATTCAAAATCATTATTGGCTAATTCAACCCGCTACTTTGTGTTTAGTGTACACATATTGTGACATATACCAGTAACACAATTCATTGGCAGTTTGTACATGTATGTCCTACTGAATGTCAATATTGGGGCGCTTAACAGTAGTTGTCTTTACATTAACTTTTCTTTTCTGAGCACCTGGTTTTTTACCGTTAGTCTTAGGAGCAACTGTACGGGCTTGACCATCGGAGGACATTACCAACTTACTGACACAAATCTTAAGGTGACACAATTTTTAAAAAAGATAATTTCGCTCCTGGACAGGCATACTTATCCAGTGTGACTTGGTGACCTGAAAGTGTTTGCAACTATCAGCTAATCTCAGGGTTCCACTACCCAACAGAGCACTTCGAATTTCCTTAAATTTGCCTTCAACCAACTGATGCATAATTTGAACAAACTTTGTCAAACCTAGGGTTTTCCAATTGACTGTTTGTTTAGTTTAAACCTATTTATTTTAGCTCGATTGGATCGAAAGCCTTAGGCTTATTGAGACACTCTCGAGTCCGTTTCCTGGGTAGAACCAGTACTTGGTGTCTTTGGGGGAGATCTCAAGAACGCTCCCAGAGTGGGGATCGAACCCGGGACCTCCCGATCGCTAGGCGGACACCATATCCACTACGCCACCGCGACCTCCTAACTGTTTGTTTCAGGACATGATTAATGGACTCACAATTGTTATTTGTCCAATTAAACTTGACCTTGCCGTTCTTGGCGGGTTCATTTACCTTCTCTTGCAGGTGAGGTTTTAACCTTTTCCTAAAGTAATCTAAAAATCTATCATAAATATATACTTTTATCATAGATTTCGGGTATAATTTAGGTAGATTCATGTAGATTCCGGTAGATTCATGTAGATTCCGGTAGATTCATGTAGATTACGGTATTTCCAGTGACCGTTATTAATATAATTGAAGTAGTTTAATATGAAACTAAAACGATAATTACTGCATGTACTTATGCAAACAGAAAATGAAAAATTGTTAATTCTGCAAAACGTGAATCAAATACCAAATATCATATTTTGGTGTCCATGTGCCGTAGACACTTGTTAATCTGTTATAACGCGTTTGGGGATAGGTTTTTAAATTAAATCGATATATATTTAAAGCTGTTTACCCAACGAGAATAGACAATTATTTACAATTAAAAGAAATTCTCGAATGTCAGATGAAGCGTACCATGTACCATTACCCAAGCGTACCAGGATGAACCGTACCACTTTGCAGGACGAAGCGTACCACCCTATATTGCACACAGACAATGAATGAAATAATATTTTTAAAGATGAAATAAAATATTGTTAGCATTGTCCATCGTCATTCATTAAAAATAACATGAAAAAAAGTCAAGATTAAAGCAAATTCAAAAAAAAGATTGAAAAAATAATATTAATAAATTAATAAACTTATAATATCTCAGTTTGATTGACTGAGAATTTACAAATGTAACTAGCGGTTTGCAATTATAAATTAAAGTAAAGTAAAGTAAATAATGCGGTTGATGTGTATCTACAATAAGTTAAATTGGGCACTCATCAAGAAATATGATGGGAATAGTTTTATTGTTTAATAAATTTTTAAGTGTACTTATGTAAAATAAAAGTTCTGTACTGATTACTAGTTTCCTATAACTAAAAATGAATGGCCATACAGTACATTTTATCGGTATTTCAATTTGAAATGTATGTAAATTGATTAATGATGAGACTGAAATAAACTATGACATGTAATTAGAAAAAAATATACAATACATGTTATGAACAGTGTATCATTGTAATGTTGTATGTGCTTTGTTTTATGCTATTGTAGATGCATTATATAAAAGTAATTTAATTAAAATTAAACCATTAAAAATTTACGTATTATAATATTTTAATATAATATGAAACAAATAAAATCCATCTTGATGAATTTTAAAATATTAATTGACTAGTAACTATTTTTACATGTTCCTATTAAATTTAAGCAACTGAATGTCTTGTTTTCCTTTTAAATTAATTAAAATCAGGCTAAGGCTGTCCATATAAAACGAACGAACGATTGGAATTGTTTACCCTCGGGACTTCGGTTGAAAACCATTGCCCGAGCACACTGCTTAACAATAAATACTTCGCTTATATTTAGCTATACAATTCCCTTAATATGTTAGGAAAGTTACATATATAAATCTTTGCAGTGTGGGTGCGGTGCCAATAATAAAAATCTATGCTTAAAAATAGCAGTATTTGTAAAACTTGTTCAATAACTTACATGAAACACAATATATAATGTAAATAACAGTATTGTGTTATAAAACTTTATACAAACAAATACTCTGCCTATTTAACACTATAGAATATAGTAATATAATAATATATAAGAATATTAAGGGATTTCTTAAATTTCACATAAAAGCACACTGTTCTTGTATAAGGAAACAAATGCAAAGGTATACACAGTTTAAATGGAAGCAACTCTGCAATAACCTTTTATTTGTCAGCAGGAATTACCTCCCTTATACTATTATAGAGTTAAACTGTACACTTTATGAGAATGTATAATAGACTATTCTATTTGTAAATATGTTATATATGTGGGCAATAGGATTAAATGGGTATAGCATTCTTTGCAACAGGGGAAAAAATTAAAGGAAGAAAACTGAGTTTAACCTATACTAACATGAGAAGGTGGAGAATGGAAGAAATAGCCCAACTAGAATAAGAATTAAATGGAGGGAACACATAATTTTATGTAATCACCATTTTTTCTAGAACCATTATGCAGCAAATGCTGCAACGGAGTTGTTGAGTCTTGCTTACTTAGAGATCTGGGTAAATTTTGGTAATAATTACCATATACTATATGTCGTATTAAGTATAAAAACCAATGTGCGAATACACATGGGACGGTATTTACAATAACGACTATAAACAATTTTAATTATTTCCAGACCACTAAGTGGTTCAGCATTGTTTTACAATATCTGTATCATCTGCATGTCTTTACACATGAAGATAGAGAAAATAGGTTAAATGCTTTCTAACCTTTATTTATTATAAAGTTCAAGTACCTGAATATACAGTGTAAAATGAACTATTTAATTAATAGTTAAATAATATAAGACTGCTAAAGTACCTTGCATCTGCAAGTATATGTTGTTGGTATGTTATATTTTTCTTTATAATTGTTATATTTATTTTAATGTTGGATGTTACAATTGCATGAGATGCTTTTAACTAATGCTGAACTCATGTGGGCAGGGAATATAGCTTATTGTTCCAACCTGAGACCCTGTCCATTGAGATTTATACAAGATTGTTGGGCTATTTAGTGGAATGTAGCCTACCCCAGGGTGACAATTTAAAAAAAAATGAACAAACATAGCAGGATGAAAATCCAATGTACAGTAAAATTTAGGATTAAACATACACTACATCTTTCCGGCACTATCAAATGGCTTACTTTTTAGGGCCTTTAAAAATAACACAGATAAATCAAGATATAACTAATAAAAAGAACTGACTAGGCTGTACAAATATATACAGATAAAAGAAAATCACCCTGGGGAGCACATTAAAGGAGGACTTTGTCTCGTTCGTAATTATTACAAGATGGGATAGCGCCGGTGGGGGAGGGGCATTTTGGCCGGCAGTGCTTTAATGGGATTTTGAGATATTGAGACCAGGGGGGCGCACAGGTTTACATGATTTACATATATAGGACACATAAAAGAGGTAGTTTAACACATTAAAAGCTAAAAATGTGGATAATCCCTGCCATGAAAGAGTTATTTATTAAAAATATGCAAAATACTACATTATGCAAAATACTGCATTAAGAATAACTGCAGAGGATCACTTTATGTATAATTAGACCTAGAGATTATTTCTCTATATAATGCATATAAACTGCAGCAGGCAACAGTTTGATATGTCGCCCGCTACCGCTATGTCGCCTGGTACGCAAATGATATGGGATTGTTTGGTATAATAAAATAATTATTGACTTGCTTGAGGGTGACAGTGTGTCTCGTCAACCCTCGACAAACACTGTCGACCATGGCTAAAGCCTCGGTCGGCAGTGTTGCCTCCGGTTGACAAGCTGCACTGTCAAGGAAGTCAATATTTATATAATATTACACCGAAATAATTGCAAACTTGATTGTTATTAACAATATGATCAAAATACTTGCCAAAAATTAAGAAACTTGCTACCCATGTGGGTTAAAACAATATGTAGTACACATTAAAAAATTGATAACTGGGTCCTCCCCATTTTATATAAATTCTGCAATAAAATGGGGTTTATGAATACTTGACAATAGTAAACGGGGCAAACTGCTTAACTAAAAAATGGCTTAAAATAAGGAATCCTTGGTCAATCAGATTGGCCAAGGTTGAGGGAGGGCTCCGTTAGCAACAGAGACATATATAATAACACGGAATTTAAATTAAAATATGTGTTACTATCTTCCTGTGCGCCCGGCCCATGTTAGACCATGGAGGGAAAGGGGGGGAAAAGCAAATGGAATAGGGGGATTCCTGCAGCCATTAGAACATTGTTTATTGTTCTACTGAAAACTATAATTTACAAATTAAATTAAATTAAGTTAAAATGGCATATATTTGTCAATTTGCCTGGGGTCCAGGAGGTATAAATATAAATTATCAATAAAGATGTGCACAATATATGAGCACAAAATATTAAAATGTCAGAAGTAGAACCGCTATAACCATGTATCACAGGCAAATATCGTTAAATTGTAACTAAAAGTACAGTACTGTTGACCATTGACATAGGCAGTTATACACAATATAAACACTGGCTGGGTTTAACCCTCTGAATGCTCTACTGAGCATTGTCTATTATTGTCCCAGTATACTAGATAAAAGACAAGTAGATTGTTGAGAGTTCTCTCCCATGATGGGAAGATATAGGGATGTATACAGAATTTGGTCAGGCAGGAATTATCTGCCCTTCAGTAGGCTAAATATCACTAATTCCCCATATATATGGGATTGTAAAGTACTAAAAGGAAAATTAGTGTATAACACACTGGAAGACAGTAAATAGATGTAATTATTGCTAAAAAAAGGAATAATTAAAGCACTGTACAGTTAAAAGCTGTTCAGTGATATAAATAAATGATTAAATCACTTGAGTTTCCCCAGATATGGGAAAAGGTTTATTAAATTTAAGTTTTTAATAAAAAAAAATATGTTCCTATTAAGCTGCAGGACCCCTATTTGTTTTTATATTTTATCTGTAATCTGGCAATCCATAAGATATGTTCCCAGAGATTTGTACGCTGGTAATTTATTTTTGCCAGTAGGGTTTAAAATATTATTAAGGGTAAAATCAATGTTTAAGTTGGAAAAAGTGGTTTTAAGCTGTTCTCTCTGTGTAGAGAACTGGAGGCACTGTGTAAAAATACAAAGTAGCAATAAAACAGCTCAGTTTCTGTGCAAAACAGACGTTAAGAACGGATTGACCTATTTAGAATGACAAGGGAAAATCGGTCGGCCAATCGATATTGGAGGAGTGCGCATGACGTCACAGTCAAGGTATTCCTATTGTGTTAACGTTTATCAAAACTTTAATGAGTTTGGGGGTTAAAATAAAGGTTAATAAATAACTTTTTGACTTGGAATTGCTATTATCATATGTCACAGGGGTCATACTATAGCATATTAAAACATAAATGGATTTAGAGAAAAATAAAATGTTAACTTTATGTGGTTAAGTCATTGAGAATTGAAAACCGCTCACGCGGTGACTTTTTACAAAAAGTGTCCAAGTTTGGGCTTTAATAATTATTCTAATAATTACAATGGCTCTTAACAACAATCAGCCTATGATATAAGAAACAGTGCAACTGTCTGGGCTTCTTAGAGGACCTGCTATGAGCCAGCCGATCAGAATTCACAAACCATAAGAAACGTCTAGAAGAATACAACTTGCTTTTTTTAAAGTTTGTTTATGCAGTAAAGTTTCTTTACCAATTGTTATTGTTAATACTAATAATTAGAAAAGTTTATTGGTTTCAATGACAATTAAAAAAATTACTCATGCAAAAACATAATTTTTAAGTGCGATCAATGCGCAGGCATGAGTTAGTCTATATGAAAAAAATGCAAAACACAATAATGTCTTGAAGACTTCCATTAACATTTAAAGGCATAGTTATGTTCACATTTTAGAAATAAAAAGTAAAGCCTTTGCACAATTTTCTTATTAAAACTAGAAGACTTATAATATGTATGTGAGTTTTTAACGTTATGTTAGTAAGAAATTACAAATTGAAATTGCCGCCACTTGAATATATTGTCTGACAAAATTACTCCCGGGTCAAACTCTGCTGATAATTTTTACATGGAAAAGGCAAATAATTCGATAGATAAACAGTGACAACAACAGAAAATGCCATATGTACCTGTTGAAATTGGTTTTCCATGTATAAAGTCCAACAATACAGCTTTTATGTTAAAATTAACCGAAAAACCAAGGCCGCTTCTGATATCAAAACGACATTGTTTACACAAATGGCGACCAGCGACACCTTCCGCTCGGGGGAAATTACCCTAATAAACTGGTTACAAAACAGTAACATTTATTGATTTCACAATATGTAAGGGATTAAATGATTAAGTTTGTTACTTATGACATTTTCTATCGAAATCACTGCATATTAATGACATGCACGCATAATTAAACAAGGAAATAATTGGAGAAAATCGTGTAGAAATTGTAATCTCGTTTTTTTCTCGATAACGTCGTTAGCGCCACAGGACTCATTTTCGCTGACCGCGTCACATATTCGTCAGGCTGGCGATTATCGTAGACTCAGGGAGTCTGTCATGAAGAACAATTGCGAGACCCCTAAACATGACAACAACATTTGAATAAACACCTTAAAGTGTGTTTTAAAAAAGATACAAATTACTTTTCATAAACTATTTTTGGACAGCTGTTAGCTAGGTTAGCAAAGAACAATATTGTAATGATACCATTTAAACGTAGTTGTTTCCTTTTATATCTCGTTATGTTTGACGTTTAACGTCATAAATGAAATGGTATACTGACTCTATGAGACTATATTTTCATATATGATTCATATTACTGTTTTAACATTTTTATCTTATCTTCATTCATATTTATTCTATTTTTTGAGTTGTTAATATTTCATTTTATTTAACTAATTTTTAATATGAACTTTTTATTTGCTATATATAATCACGTGCGGGACGCTTCAGCATTGATTAATAAAATTTAAAAAGTTCAGTGTAACTTAGCAGCATGCAATTAAACGTCCAGTCTCTCTAAATACCATAATGATTGCCATTACAATTCCTAATCTTCAAAACAGAAACAGAACGTCGAAATACATGTACAATGTGCATTAATGAAATATTGCACGCTCCAAGGCGGCGCCCCCAGTTTTAAATCATTTTTATGTTTTGTTTTGTTTTGTGTTGTACTTATTGTCCTGTATTGTATAGGCAATTGGTCACGTGCCTAAAATAAATGGCTAGCAGATGTTAATAGGAGTTTCTCTCCTGGTGATGTCACTGGAGTTTCATTATTCTTATACGCGATAATAAAATCTTTTTTTTTTCCATTTTTTTTGTTTTGTGACTCTTCCATTAATATAACGAAACAACATCCTTTAAGTACTAAGTCTAACATCCACTTGATTTCAAAGGTTGCGTGCAATACATTATATTTTATATTCGTTGTTTTGGAACGAATTTTGTCTCCTGTGTAGTATTTAGTTGTGCAGCCAAAATGCTTTCCCATATTTACTTCCAGTAAATGAATGAAGAATACATTTCTACATCAAGCATTGCCACGTCGTCTAATCCATAAGTAAATCTGGAAGTTAATAATGGTAATGCATATCCACGTAAACGGATAAGATAACTAACTCTGTTAATTTGAATATGAATGACTTTGTAAAAACGTCTCTTGTTTAAAATAATAATATGACTGTGAGAAATGACATAGAAGATATTCGTTGATCTCGGAGTCGGATTGTGTTTTATTTCATGAGTGATCATAGAAAACAAATTGTGGTAAAATTACAAATTAAGTCGATATGTTTACATAATGTTTTGCATAGTTATGTGTCATTATATAATACTTTATCATACCATATTACACCCCTGAGCTAATAAGAAGACAGGATTAAGATATTGCGATCTGCTCTCTGTACGGCTATAGAAGCAGCATTTTCACTGTGCTCATTAGATGGACTCCTCATTTTGAACAGATAACATCTTGAAGACTCTTAGTAAATTGTTAAATTAACTTAGTGTTAATATTTTGGACTTTGCTGGTAATTATACCCCCACAAACGAAGTTTGAGGGGGGATATATAGGAATGAGCTTGTCGGTCCGTCGGTCTGTTGGTTTTGGATTTCCGTATGATAACTCAAGAAAGGCTTGACATACTCAAATAATTTTTGGTACACATGTGTAACATCATAGAATACATTTCAAGATCTATGTTTATTACAAACCACTAAATTTTGACAGAGTTATGGCCCCTTTTCGACATGAAACTCCCTAAAAACATGCTTTTTCTGATAATAACTCAAGAATGGCTTGACATATTCAACACATTCTTAGTATACATGTGTAGCATCATAAAATACGGGTCAAGTTTGACTTTGGTTACAAACCACTAAATTTTGACAGAGTTATGTCCCTTTATTTGACTTAAATGCCCTAAAAGCATGGTTTCCTGACGATAACTCAACTATGGCTTGACATATTTAAATAATTATTAGTACACATGTGTAGCATCATTAAATACAGATAAATTTCCGCTTTGGTCACAAACCACTAAATTTTGACACAGTTATGGTGCCCCTTTTTGACTTAAATTCCCGAAAAACATGAACAATCACTCATGAAAGGCTTCATATATTTAACTTATTTTTGGTACATAGGTGTAACATCATAAAATACAGATCCAGTTCAACTTTGGCTACTAACCACTTAATGTTGACATAGTTATGGCTCCTATTGAAATTAATTTTTTCAAATACACTGTTGACCATTCACAAATTCAAGCATCCTCTCTGTCCAGTTCTTTGAATGGATACCATATTTTTGTGACAAGGCCATATTGTGGGGGTATATCCGTCACTCATGTGACAATTCTAGGTATCTTTAGTTATTTGTGAAGTTGATTTATTATTGTTCCTTAATTGAGGAATACTTCTACACTGTTTTAATATTTCTCCTTAATTGAGAAATACTTCCACACTATTTAGAGTGAACTATGCTACTTGTTAGTATTTGCTTGTATGGTATATATAAGTAAGAGCTTGTAGTGTTGGGAATCTTTTAATAGTTCAACAAAATAATAATGATTTCCTTTGCAACACTTAATTACAATTTTAAATATTACATTTTTGATTATTAACTTGATAAGTAAATTTTAACAAATGGCCAGTATTTGCACATATGATTATCCATTTATTATTCAATTAAATCTTTGACTAATACGACCATTACACAAAGAGCCAGTATAAGCATACATGATATATGTATGTAAGGGTTTTGACTCTTGGTCATTATCTTATAAAATAAGTAATTGTCCCCATTTACTAAGTAACAGGGTCCTTCTCACCTTATTATTTTATTATTTTTAAGTAACACACATAACTTAAAGCTTTTAACATCTTTTATTGATACTTTTTATTATGTGGCCGTTTGGATTAGCTTTATTAAGTCTAATTTTTAACTTGTTCATTGTAACAGGTATTTTGATCTCGTTTCTGTTAACAGTATTTAATCTTACATCTACAATCTTAATTTATAATCCACAGAGAAATGTAATGTTTACAGTATATTTTGCCCAAAATGTTCATGTAAGCATTCATGTATGGATTGTTTACACTGTTACCAGATATCATGACAGAATTATAAAAAAATATCGATTTTCAGTTGTTTATCCGTAAATAAGCAACGATTTTGAGTTCTAATGCGTATGCATTAAACTACGAGGGCGTCAGCCCGAGTGGTTTAATATATGCTCACCAGAAAGAAAAATCGTCGTTTATTTACAGATTAACAACGACAAAATGAACATTATTTTGATTTTAACATGACCAGACAACATATTATGCAATTACAACGCGAACTTTAATTTACAGTTTCTGAACTAGTTTTTCGAAGTTGTTTATTGGCAATTTAACAATGGAAATGTTGGGCGTGTCATGTTAGAATAGCATTGTTCATCAGTATTCTTTAACTGTGATATCAGATCGGTAAATGTGGGCGGAGCCTAATATGCAAGCCTGTTGTGTAATAAGTATCGTGCGGTATATTGAACTGTAGTTGTAATTTATACGCACGCGACTTATTGCACTGAACGATTGTACTAAATGGACCCATTGCGACACGCATGGTAAGCACGTCAGAAACGTGACGTCTAGGAACTGCCCACAGAGATCGGCATCGTAGAAAGTTACGATGCTATTGGTAAATATGGTATAAAACACTTGTAGCACCCATTGAACTGAATATGTTAATAATTATTTATTTACTAACTAATATATTTCCGTCAAAGAGTACTACAACTATAACATGTACGTTCTGCGGATGCCATATTACTCTGTTAAGCCTTGCAAAAATATCAGACATATATTACATAGAATCTAAATCATGTTTTGATGCAGGAAATAAAGCGTATGTCGGTTAAATTTAAATTACAAAAAGAAGAAATTTCCAATTATAACGACAAAATCCAGCGTGAGAGATATTACACACTGAGTTTTAAATAATATCAACAAATTCAATCCGTTTACTTAAGAAAGAATTTTCGATTTATCGTTGTTTATCGGCAACAACGATTTGGAGTTCCGATGCGTAGGAATTAAACCACGAGGGCGTTAGTCCTAGTTGTTTTAAAGCCACTAATCTGAACGACAAAGAGATTTTATTGGCCGATAAACAACCATAATGCGAACATTATTTCGATTTTAACATGATTTGACATATATTTTAGCAGTTGTAATGGAACTACTTTTTACTATTCTCCGCTCAGAATCGTAACTTCTTTTTGTGTTATTTATTGGGTAGTTTAACAACTATACTTTTGTTTTTTGTCTATAGAAAATTAGCGAGTATCATGTTAGCATAACAAATACGTTCAGTATCGTATTTATCCATACTGCTTGTTAATTATTAATGATAATATTGCAAAAACATATACTTTTTAAATATCCGCCATTATCAAGGTTACATAGTATTTCACATACAGGCTTCATTGAAGCTGAATGCAAATATTTTCCCAAAATGCTGATAATAACAGTGCTGATAAACTACCTTCAGTGCATGGCAGAGACAATCAATGAACTCGTGTATATGAAACTATAATACAACGTAAATAGTTTACCCTAAATCAGGATGTATATAATTATAACTAAATAGTAACAAATTAAATGCTAAATGTTATATCTGTGTATAATAAATTGTACGTTTGTAATGTCTGAAGACATTTATTTCTTATGTGATTGTAACACAATATGCTCGTAATACCGTGCGGCGATACCTCATTTACGATTCAAACACACCTCTCAGATTGTGTAACACTATATTATATCGAACAAAAGGAGGGGTTATTGCATTGCGTTTTTGTACATGTAGAGAAATGCAAATAGTTGTAAATATTTAGAACTGAATAGTGTTTTTCTACATTTCATCGGTGTTTGAACTGTCGGGAAATTACGCCTAATTTGCATAAACTACGTTAATGCATAAATTAGGCGTTATTTTACAGACAGTTCATTCAATGAAGAAAAAAAATATTCAATTCTTATAATTACAACAAAAAAGAATATAAACTTTACTTTTAACTGTCTTGGGGCCGAAACTGACGTATAGCCTCCGGCGTAGGGATCCCCGTTTGAGATTCGGTTTCAATTTCGTCGAACGGCATTTTCTATATCTCGTCAGATATTTCAAATCTCTGCCGATCATTTTGGAGTTGACTTTCTGGTAAAAAGTTACTAAACATATTCAAATTCCCCAATATGCGTTAACAATTTCATCGTCTGCAACACGCCAGTCAATAAATCAGTCGTTTTGTTTACGAACGATGGTGTATACGTCGTAAACGTTTGCGCAATACAATGACGTCATTTCGCAAATAGCGAATTAAAGTAAACATCGTAAAGGTTCGCGCAAACCAATGACGTCGTTTCGCAAATAAAGAATTAAAAAGTAGTACGGCCATGGATAATAAATAGGTAATTTACATACTCAGCCGGTTCATCAGGGTATGAATGAGAGGTCACGTGAACGGATTATCCAATCAGAATGGAGTTTTTAAGTAAAAATGCAAATAGTTGTAAATATTAAATTTTAAAACGTCTTAAAGTTTTTATTTTATTGTTAGAGTATTGATGGTTTGTATATTCTAATTCATATTCAAAGTGGCAAAAGTATTGCTAAAATATTCATAGAATACTTGCACTTACTTAGATCTATTTAGCAGATGAGTACTAACAGGCTATCTCCGCAAGTTAGAACGAATTACTAAATGATTTTAAACTAAAAACTAAATTTGCCTGTTTTGTAAAACACATTGTTATCTTATTTCATAAGTTTGAACATAAGACGTTTTTCTGTTACAACATGATATTTATTTAATTACACACAAGGGCATATTATATGAGATTTCAAAAACATAACGAAAACATTGTGAACTTCAGCCAGTGCTTTCAAACAAGAAGAGTGTCGAAGTTTTCAAGATAGCCATATAATGGAATATTGCCTCACACACTGGCGGCCTTTTTTTTTGAAGATCAATAGACTTTAGTAGAGGGTCATCCGATGAACATTTCTGTTAAATTATTTCTTAATTCGATCACTGGCCCTATGTTCACAACGGATTAACTGCAGGATCAAGATCAATCTTAGCTGATCTTGATCTTCCAGCTCAACTGAGCCGCATTTAAAAAAATATTTATCTTCTTAAATAACTTTTTTTCTGGATTAAATAAACATACATTTTGATTAAAATCTCCATATCAGCAAAAAAATCTATTATGAGAAGCGTTCATAATCATGTATAATACATATTTGACCAATAATTACATTTGATCCAGATTTTTTGTGAACGCCATGTTTGAGCCTGATCCTGAAATATCTGGCTCAAGTTGATTTTGAAACTGAAAATCAGGATCAACTTGTTTTGTGAACCCGGGGCCAGGTGTCCAACTAGATGTTTTGAAATGTCTCCATATAAACCTACTAGGAAAGCTACACCGTCATGTTTATTAACTGACCTTTATATGTCAAGTCAAGTCAATACATGTATTCACTCAATTTCATGCAAAACATGAACAAATTGAGGTATTACAAAGATACTTACAATAAGATGCTCTCTATAAATTTATAAGTTATTGAAAATTAACGATTTCAATGTTAGCAGCGCATGTTAGTGACATGGAGAGTCATACATAGCGTACATATACAGTGATGTAGCAAGTACGACCATTTATTATAGCTCACATGTATAAGTTTGTTATACTATTAATAATAACACATAATTACATTTTGTAATATTACCAACATATAATGCATAACCGGTATGTTTGGGCATTAAGTTTGTGAAAAGTCACAGTCAATATATATATATATGATGTGTATGAACTAAATATATTAAACATAATAATATTGTCAAAATATGTTTAGTTCCTACACATCAAAAACGTAGTTTGTAAGATAGTTTTCATATTTTGAGAAAGGCGCAATGCCAAAACGTCAATTAAAACGAGAATGATCAGAGTGATATATGGATATATTTATTTAAATTTTTATTAAAAAGGCATTTTAAAATGTTAAACGGTTATGCTAGCTTACTTTGGTTGATAATACTGCCAATATACACAATTATTCAGATGTTATGTAGTGAAATTATTAACATATGTTTCTTCTGTTTATACCTATTCAGAACAGTTTTACACGTGATTTGAAGATTGAGTGTCCAGTAAGAACAACTATACAGGTTAGTGTTACTGTTCTCACTGCGTTGTTTTAATACATACACTTTTGTACACGATGTTTGAACACTCTTCACTGTAGTTTATGTCTATGTCTATTAACATGATTGTATTTGTATTGTACTGATGCACTTTGACTATATGTTGTTTACTTGTATGTTAATGGTCAAAGGCGTTTTGCCGATGTTCCAATAAAAAAAAAAAAAAAAAACTAGTGTTACTTAAACAATTATAATGCAATGAAAAACAAACCATATGCAGTAGTAAATAACGTATTTGGTTGATCAACTGTTAAAAGTGTCACATATTGAGACAGTTGGTTTTAGTTAAAACAATTACTCTGGTATTACAATTTTTTTTTTCTAACATAACTATAGCTACAAGAAAATGCAATGTAAAACAGTTATAATCAGCGTAAATTATTATCCATCTAAGTTTGGAGAATTATGCACCTTTAGATTATTTTTTTATGCAATGGAAAATAAAGAACTAATACATTTATATATAAGTAATGATTGATATACTGTAGTAAAAAATAATTAGAATTACACTTTTTAAGACATATTTCAAGAGCATAACGTGTGTACACATATTTTTCTAGCATTTAATATAATAATATCACACGTTATAGTCCAGTGTTTGTTAAAATAAATTTTATAAATGTTCTAAGTTTTATAAGTTCCGTTGTATGTTTTGTTTGGAATAGTTCGTTTAGATTTAATGTATTTGGATGCGTGTAGTAGTAACGTTTTAAATGTGCATGGTGCTCATCGACAAATTTATGACATTCAATCAGGTAATTGTACTCGTCACCAAGTTTATTTTCACAAAGGTTACAATATCTTTCGTTGAGCAGTATGCCATTCCAATTTCAGACTTAAATTGGTAGTCTGTGATATCTTTTACGGAAGTTTGACATGTAATGCAAAAGAGATTTTGGTAGTTTTGTCAGGTAGTTTTCAAGTCCAAAAGCGGATTTAATTCATTTATAAAACGACCTGCTGGAAGAGTTTTCGATTAAAGAATACCACTCGGTAAGGAAAACGTCTTCAAGTGTTTGTTTTATTGCGCTTTTTAACCATTTCTCATAAAGTTATTCCGGTGTATTCCAGACTTTCATCATACCACATTTAATAATTATTTGTTTCAGTTTTGCAAACCATGGAAATTATTTGGCTAAAGTATGATCATTTTGAAGTTTGTTCAAGACATAGTATAAATAATATAGGTTAATTTATTAGAGTTATCACCGTTGATGATTTTTAACCAAAATGTTATTATTTTCATTTTAATATCTAAAACAATCGGTTTTGTCCCAGATTCACCGTAAACCATATAGTTCGGCGTTGCTTTTGTTTCGGCACAGCTGTTTTAACCCAACTTTTGACCTTCCTGAACTGAACATCCAATCAAATGGTGTGAAAATGTCCCACCTGTAATCCCGAATGAATAAATCCTAACTTTCAATCGGCAAATTAACGATAATTTCCCACTACACTAGTCATAAATACGTAGGTGCAACATCCCGACAAACTAGACAATTCGTAACAGGTTTGAAATACTTAATATGGCAAATTCAATAAGGGAATAACAGTTCGCACAAAATGAGAACTTTTGTATATGCGCAACGATTGTTTAATGATTTGGCATGATATTTATCTAGCCATAAATAGTTTAACATATTTAGGAGCGTGCATACTTCGGACAGAAATGTACTAGTTAATAAAGTCATGTACTGTGTTGCTGAATATATTGTTTTAATGTTATTACATAAACCTTAGTTAAGCAAAGAGCATATATAAACTTTTGATGTCATTAAGTAACGTATATAATAATTTATATAATGGTATGTTAGGAGGCGATATTAATTTTCTTGTTTTACTTAAGAACATATTTGAGGTATTTTAATTGCACTCGTTCTATAATGTCTACATTTCCTGTACCCCCCAATGTCGCTACCGTAAAGAAAAATAGGTTTGATAATTTCATTGAATAAATCTATTTAAAGATCAATCAAAAGATTTAGACGATTTGAATTTCTTAATAAACTAAACATAGCCTTATAGGCACATATACCCAATGCACAGGACCTTATTATAATTATGCTGTGCTGACAGGATGTTTTGCATAAAAAAAAATACTTGTTATAGTCGCATTTGGCCGCGAATTTTGCTCGACCGCAAAATAGAAGTTTTCACTTCTAGTTATTAAAGATCATGCTATGTTATTATTAGGAGATTCATGTCTTATTATGAGATTCATTCACACGCATTACCACGTACTAAGTGATGTGAATAGAGAATATTAAAGGGCCTATGACGTCGAAAAATTGCATTTCTATTACACTATAAATGATATTATATTATAGAAATGCGGTTTATAAAGACATGTGAATCAAATAAATAAAGCACAAATAAAAACAAAGAAGAAAACAAGTCTGAAAAATTAAACCCCAAGCAAGGATCGAACTCACGACTTAAGAACCATATGAACAAATGACAGTAGATAGCGCTTTAACTGCTCTATCATGCTTGGTTAGAAGTAGAGCGTAAACTATGGTTATAGAAAATAATCACAATTATTATGTCAAAATGTAAACATAAAAAGGGACAAACAAACAAGACCCATATTATAAATTGATTTTTATCTCAGAATGTTTGCACTCTTTTTTTATTATCTATACCCTGTTTTAACCATTATTATGTTTCAGTAATATTATCTAAATTTCTGAATTCTTTAAGAAATTGCCCCATCGAGGCCCTTTTCGATGACATAGTCCCTTTAATTATAGGCAACGAAATAATGTTTTGAAGTATCGATAAAGGTGTGTTTTCCTTTACGTATGACATTAACAATACATGGATTTGAGCAACATTTTGAAAAAAAGTAATATATAGCTAGTTTCTTATTCTTTATTTTCATTAAAATTGACAGAAAATGCATATGCGCAAAATGCACAAAATGCACATTGTTCTTATTTCACCCAAATATAGTAAACGCAGCTGACCTTGAGTGCAACAGTGCGTTAAAAAGTAGACCGGGTTTCTAAAAAAATTCCTGTGTAAACCCTACATAAGGTTTACACCACGGACTGTTATCCAACCGATTTCGCTGTAAAAGTGGCATAAACTAAGTATTCAGTCAATTATATCCCCGTATTAAAATGATATCACACCCTGTTATTGTACATTCATATGATTCACATTTATGAAAATGTATATTGTGATAAATAACAAACTATGCCTGTTATAATTACTTATGTTATGTTGCTCTACTTATGATACATATTGAGTTTGCACATCTGTGATGTTTGAACATTTGAATTTTGTAATACATTATGCATGTATGTAGATGTGTAGTTTACCATCTTTGAAATACTATGTGCCATCTGTGTATGTATATATATGTTTAACAATACTATTTGTATGTTTGTGATTTTACTGATTGTACTTGTCTATGTTGCAAATTGAACATCGAACACCAACAAACATCAAACACAAACAATAAATCTTCTTTATCGTGATATTGTTGTCGTGTATTTTACATAGAAAGTCTACGTATTGCAAATTCAGCAACAATTTTCTACACTTATATATAAAACACAGCTAAATAAAGCGCGCACTATTGTGTGCCCTGATGTAAGAGTGAAATTACTACAATACATTCACGATTAAAACACTTAACATCATTGACACATCATTGAAAATCATCTCAATGTTAGTGTGAATTACTATTTGTATTATCAAGTGTAACGATTATATAATTATTTATAGTGTTATGTATTAACCATAATTAATTTTACATTAATGAACGTTTCAAATAATGCTGCCATAGCTGTCTTAATATTCATTATGTGTCTGTAAAGGTCGCTGTTTACTATTCAACAATAGATGTACAGTAGTGTCTTTAAATTACCAGTTCATCTAACCACACCAATGTATCTGTCTCAATAAAAGGTTAATCAAAACCAGCATAACACACGTTAGTATGATTTATCTTTATAGATTCGATTTGCAAAATATTTACATAGTAACAGTGCAAGTACATTGTGATCATAACCACAGTGAAAAGGGAAAAATGCATGTGTATAAACACTGACTTATTCCAAGTTTCTTCAGTTATTCCAAGAACATATCGAACTGCGTTTGCTAATTCAAAATGTAGATGATGCAAGTCAATGAATACAATAAGTCATTATTTAATGCGAACAACAATATATTATGTGAGAAGCATATTTGAGATCAAAATAGAATTTGGTAGATAAAAAGTTTATTCAAGAGTTATACAATGTTGCATATAAATAACGAAATACGGCCAACATGGCCCCTTATCTAAGTAATACATACAAGTAATGTGTACTGTGTTTCATGCTTTACAAAAAAATTAATTTAGATCTGTAATGTATTTCATGCTTTACAAAAGAATTTATATTTAAGAAAAACATACAAGTAATCCTTACTGTATTATCATGCTTTACACAAATAATTTCTAATTAAGTAATACAAACCAGTAAAATGCTTTACAAACAATATGTATATAGTTAGTGCATTAAAGTTATATGTATTGTATATAACGTAATAAAATAGTATTAAATGACGATTATCATATATTGACATTGTTTCTAATTTCAAAAGCTATATATGCATAAACAGCTAGTAACGTAATAGTACTTGGATTCTGTAAGAAAACATAACTCTTTGGCTTTCAACATGCTTGGCGACGTCTGTAATATACTGGTATGTATTTTTTCGTATTTGTGAGTATATGTTACATTCAACAATACAATGATATTCATCTTCAAGAACATGGCAAACTGGGCAAACTCTAATATCAGTATTATTCCACCTTCCCGTCTCAATATGTAATATGTGTGACAACAATCGTAACTTGCTTAGTGCAAGCCTATACTTCATGATGTTTACACATTTAAGATTATATTGAAGTTCAAAACAAAAAAGATTTCTGTAGAATAATGCCCTTGAAGAGCCATTTTTTGCGTTCTTCTCACCTTGGACAAAATTGTCAGTAATGTGTTGCTTAAACACAGAAAAGAAACCATTAAGATCATCAACACCTTGTATCAACCAGACATAATAGAATCCCAAATAACTAAGTATAGATTTGTCTTGACTTGCCCAGTTACTTTCAGTTTCGTGTGACATACACGATTAAAATATGCGTAAAAATTATACTGCCCATGTTTAAAAAGGCAACCGAAAATAGTATAACGCTACCGTATTAAAAACTTGCCATTTGCTAAATAGTGAACCTCAGCTAAACGAGTATATAATATATTATGTGAATTATAACGGCATTATTCTGGCCAAAACAGGCTATATGGGTATTAGTTGTTTTATAAGACATATTTACCTAACCATAATTTGTATTTTCTTATCTTCTGTTACAAGATGCTAAAGTAATGCAATATATGAAATGTTTCAGTTAAATATGGAATTGTATAAGTGATATAAAATTATATATTTTTACTGCTGAAACAATAAATACATTATTTTGTATATTTTCATACAAAAAGAAAAACAACAACCGGGATACTATTTTGTATAAATAACAGACCAGTGATGGTTTAGCTCCCTTGGGAATTGTATTTACATGTAACCGTTGTTTGCAAAATGGAAATCCAAAAGGAAAATTTGGATTGTTTATTTGTCAATATATTTGATGTTGACAGCTATTTTAACAGACAATTACATTAAAAACAATAACATCAACAAAAAATTGACGAAAACAATGTACATGCAACGAAACAATTCAATTAAAGATCTCCAACAGCAAAATTCTGTCATAAATGAATCTGAGCTGTACAAGTGTCGTAAGGACTTTAAACATATGAATCGTTATCTGTTTTTCTCATTAAAACTTTAATGTACTAGAGCCAAACTCTGAGAGCGCATAATTCCAGATCCCTCATCCAATTCTTGTGGGTAATCTACACGACCAACTTCGACATTTGGACTGGGGTTTAGGTACTTAGAATGTTTTGGTGCGATGTTCAGCTAGTAAAATCTTGTAAAAAATCTGAACAATGACAGCAAAATTAATGCAAACCAGGCCAAGAGGATTTCTAATACCCTTTCGGATAAGGCCAGCGTGGACTAGAGAGTTTGTACCGTCATCGACCAGCCTCCATGTCCAGGCAAATATTCAAAGGTTTACTGGGACTTAAAACCAAACAAATACAAGTTGACTAATCACAGAAAAAACAACAACATAATATATTTATAAAGAACAAATGTTGATTTCGGTGAATGATCGAATTTAATTTCACTCGTGATCATAGACAATTACATGTGCACGTTTCTATCACAACTATAAAATTCGATCAGTAGCCAAAATCAGTAAATATCCTCTATATCGTAGTTCTGAAAGCTATGTATATTTTAAAGATACAGAATAAAGCATTATATTAACTATCCGAACGTGTATGTGGTAATACCGTGTTACATACCTTACCAACGTTTTAGAAACAAAAGTAACATAGGAACAAGTTTGAAAATAACAGCTGTATACGGTATACCGTATGTGAATACATCCTTTCCTGGTCTAAATAAAAACAAGACATTACATGCACAAGGAAAATGCATTAAGCTAATACGTAAATGGTATAATACATAACATTATACAATTAACATTTACTAACAGGTACACAATGTATAAGATCATTGTATAATCATAATGGTCACACAATTGTAAAGTAAGCTGTAAACTTTATTTTGCACAACGTCTGGAAGATGTGCGTTAAATAATCCTCCTTACAGCCGTGTACGAAAGATCATATATCATATAGAAACAATTCTACCTTTTTCAAAACATTACACGCATTCCAAAGGTCTAAAAACACACATGTGCGATATTTAATAATTCACGTGATTAAAATTAACTTGCACGTTTTTATCTACAAACTGCGCCAAGAAATAAATTAGTATTTTATTGGTTAAATTTCTAATTGTTGCCGTATGATCTAAAAACCATTGCTTCCTTTTGCTTCCAATTTTACACAATCTTAAACTGCATGATTCTTGATGAGTTGTACTCGCTAAGCAGCAGGGAGTCTTTGAATCTTTGAACGCAATTAGGTCGTTTAATCTCGGAATACAGGATGACATGGCTCTTTCCAGAGTTAACATCCACTTCATATACAAAGTCGTACTGCTTCTGACCGTGCCCTACCAAAAACAACGTAGACGAGTCCTTGAGGTCTATCCCCCTTTGCGTATTTATAATATCGTTTGTTTTGATAATTTTGACAATCTTTCCATCTTCATCTAATTGGTATACCCTTGATTGCATTACCTCAGAAATGTACAATGACTTTGATTGGTTATCAAACGCCATGTACCAAGGACTGTGGAATTTGCCATTGTCAATCACACGGATCTCTTCTCCATTGATTCCAATAACTTTGACTTGACATTTAGGATGTTCATATCCTACATACAGTCGGTTGTTTGCGAATGTAAGTCCTCTACAATGATCGTGACCGATCAGCTCTTTGTACTGGAATAACTGATTTTCTTTTATTTTGACAAAAATCAGCTTTCCAATATCAGGTACGGACACCACAGCCTGTTTATCTTGCTCATCTATCATCACTACGTCCCATGGTTTACAAGATCTACAGCCAGGTTTACACGTACTTTTGTTGCACATTAGAATCGGCCGGCCTGTTGCTTGTTCAAAGTCAAACAATTTGATACAGTTGTTTGTGAAGTCCGCACCGATTACATAATTCGGTGGAACGACAGCAAATCCGGTGATGGAAGGTTGTGCTGAATCGGTTGACATTTTAACATTTATGTCTTTAATTTTCTTTGGTGCTTTCAACAGGTCAGAGTTTCCAACGTCCCTTCATAAAAAAAAATTAAGATGTTGATAATATTATTACATTGTACAGGGATCAAAATGCATGAATGTAATTGTTCAGTTGGTTATCGATCGTATTAAAATTTGAACAGTCTGCTTAAATATGCAGATACGTTTTAGTCGATTACTTTCTTATTCCGTTATATAACAAAGATTATTATAATTATTTACCTTGCAACAATATACTTTGGTCCCTCCTCTGAAATGGTATTAAACAGTTTGATAGTTAGTACCTATGCCTAGCACATAGCACCCGGAACATACGGTTTAGTAAATGGCTGCCATAGACAAATTTGATCAATATAATATAAATGAAGTACATCTAAATCAGACTATCCATTACTCTGGATACATAGTTCGGTTACTAAACATTCGAGGAGAAATTGCATTCAGGTTCAAAATGTAGCGGTGCAATTAAACCTATACGAACAATAGATTCAAAGCGATGGTATTATCAAGTCTATACCTTCAGAATGTATCATGACGTCCAGGGCAATACTTTTGTCAACTCCATGCAGCAATGTATCCAGTGGTTTGAAAACCTTCCGAAGCTGTCCATTTTGGACACATCTTTCAAACTGTGATCGATCATCTTCAGTCAAACATTCCACCTTCAGTATCAGCTTACCATTCTCTGATATCATTGGTTTTGAAGGCTTCCGCCTCGGAATCGTAAGTCCCTTTGCCTGAGCATGTTCTGCCAGCTGGGATACTAGAAAACAAATGGTAAACAAACGATATGCCTAAACACTAACCATGCAATTATTCATATAAATAATCAACGACATATGTTTACATTGTTTAACAAAAGCAAATGTATATTTTGTCATACCCAAATTTTCCATGATACAGGTATAGTGGTCTCGGTACAAAATAGCCTCATGTTCGTAATGTTCGCATCCGGGCACTGTGCGTATGATATCTTGCAGTGGTTTCAATTTTGCCGTGAGGACACCTTTGACGCATGCGTTTAACAATCGGAAGAAGTTTGAGATATCCAGCGGATGTACATAAATTCGTATGCTACCGGGTTGTGCGTTAAAATCTGTAAAAATAGGTTTAAACAATTAACAAAAATAGTAATGACCAATAAGTTCTGCTCAATTCCTGCACAGTCACGAGAAAATAAATGAAATGTTTACAGATATATGTACGTATTAGGCATCATAATATGACAAACGCAGTGGTATATATTATGTTACAAATAACATTGATAAAGGTAAACTGACGTACGCTCATATAAGGTATCCTATATGACTTTTGTGAGCCTGTAAAGTATTTTGGATTTGTAACACAACAAACAGAGGCACATTAAACTTATGTCATTTCGATTATCGCATTGACAACTGTCGGGATAATAAAGTTGTTGGGCCATTGCGACAAAAAGCAGCACAATCCGGGAATGCTCATTTACATTTCATAATATTGCCTGAATAAATACCGTTTAAACCAAATTACACTAAACCCACCTCCAATGCCCGACAAAACGTCATCGAAGACTTTTCGGACAGCTTTTCTGTCTTTCAGAAGTGGCTCATAGCCTGCTGTTTCGTCCTGCTTGTTTATAATGCTGATAATTTCTCTAATAAGACGAAAACGTGTATCCAGGTTACCGCAGCAGGTCATTGTGAGTTCAATCACAACCGGCATACAATCTGCAGAATTACGAATATATTATTATATTCCGTAAAATGATTACATAGGCTATTTTTTGCTTTTTTTTTCTCACAGAGTTGGTGCTCACTAGCTCTATATTATATATTTTTTAGTTTCGAATATTTGTTAAACATATATCTTAAACACATATGGACACAATGTCCTGCCATCAACTGTGCACTGAATAGACAATTCATTATTGGTAAAAATCAGTGTACTCTCATGTTTTCTTTTGTGTCAATTTCAAGGTCAGTCATGAAGATTTTGTGGAAAACATTATATTTATCAGATAGACAAGACAGCAGAAGACACTTTGTTTATGTTTGTATATACCGAATAACATACTTATCATATTCGGTGGGTATTTTTGTTCTCGAGGTGGTAAATTCCGTTGAAATAGATCATGACCCTTGTGTTGCGCTGTAATTTAACCAATTCAAATCTAAAACAATGGAGAGTGGTAATTGACATTAGAATATAACCTTCATTTTGAGCCAATGAAATGGCAATATTGCACCCATTATGTGAAACACTTCAGCATTACGAGCATGTTCTTAACGGATGCTAGGTTTTGATTTTGATTGGCTAATTGGATCCCCGCCTTCTCAGAATAGGTAGTAAACATTACCATATGGGTATCTAATATACACACGTGCCAATGATGTACATGCTTACGACAATCAAAATGTAGGTTATATTCTAAGTTAGTTAGAACGTAATTAATAAAATCTTATTGGTTGAGAAGGGGCTCACTTCGCTGCGCTCTCTCGCTTCTTAACCAGATTTTACTTAGTATGTTATAATTATTACTTTTGTCTTTATAGCTAATGTTAACGTTTGTGGACTGACAGGTTCACCATAAGACTGTACCTTTTTGGTCAGTTTTTGGAGAATTATTATACTATATTTATTACATTACTGCATTAAACACACTAGACACACTTGGTATTATTTATTACAATGTATTCGCCAAGTTATGCACATGCTAGTTTTAATAACACACATGTATACACTTGCCATTGTTATAACACAGAAAAACAATTAGGAAATGTATTATCGTCTTATTTATATCATTCAATGCACCTTCGTTGTCAATATGATTTTAAAACAATAAGTTTCTACTTTAATTTTGATCTAACTGA
Organism: Congeria kusceri; assembly: GCA_027627225.1. Taxonomy (NCBI): domain Eukaryota; kingdom Metazoa; phylum Mollusca; class Bivalvia; order Myida; family Dreissenidae; genus Congeria; species Congeria kusceri. Next base: position 20,232,691 of record CM051033.1, on the reverse strand, counting down.
ACTATTTAGAGATCAGGTTACCTTCCTGATATTGTATAAGGTATGTGGAAATTTTAAAGAAACGTATAATATGTTATAACACACGATAAAGCACAGGTGATCTCGTACATTCAGAATACAATGTCTAAAACAGAGAGATTTTAAACATTGTTATTTTACGTTCTACTTCCTTTTCTTATCGGAACATCATAGACGTTGATTTTTTTAGTTATAGTAAGTCCATTTATACTGGTTTTGACATTCAAATTACATGTTCTCTGGCATGTAAACTATTTGAACAATTACGAAATAGTATAGGACTTAATGCTAAAACCAAGTATATGTAGCTATATAAGTAAACTACTTGGTTTAAGAATACTCAATTGAAATGACAATCAAATCAAAATGTATTATAAACCCTTGATTACAATGTACATCGGTTTCTGCGTAAATGTTACCCAGCATACATTTAAGTATAAGAAGAGTTTATTAAGATAACTTAAGAGAATAAAGACGCCCTGACTGAGGGGCCGCAGCACACTTCTCCATTACGTCAGACTCAAAACTATTCCTAACCATGCCTTCAATATCCTTTTCGCGGTAGATTTACATTTATATCAAAATGGACGATTACGCTTTGTTCGGGTGCAACGGCCCAGAGCTTACATACTTATTGCTACGTCTTGCCTGAAACAGAAGGGTAATGCCGTTATGATTATGTTTGGAATCGTCCGAATTTGAACGTAGAAATTTAAATCCATTTCCACTTTTCTTTGCAAAAACAGCCTATGGCATTTTTCATCATCATGACTAACGACTTTGTCATCTGTAAATAACGCTTAAATGCATAACACAACACAAGACATAAAAATGATTAAAATTGGGGTCACCGCCTTGGAATGTCATACCTCGGGATAAATCATTCAGGTGATGATGCTCAAGAACACTGATGACCTGCTCCATTCTAGCATGGTAACGATCTTCCTCTGTGGACAGATATTTAATAATCCGTGTTTAATGTGCATGCTATGCAGTCAGCAAGGTCAGGCGATTTACTCATATATAAAACACATTGATGCTTCCAAATGCACTAATGGAGCGATTTTTTTTAATCGAGATTTTAATGCATTTGTTAATGTTAATGGTAATTAATTAACCAGCATCCGCGATATAAGTATTCATGCATACTTGGTATTTCGAAATGCTACATGCGTTTAAATCTAACTGTAGTGGTTCTAAATTGCTAAATAATAACTGACACACAGGTTTGATATGTATAACCTCCTTACCAATGAACATTTGTCTTTTCTGAAATTTAATTTTCTTCGATTCTATGTACAGAAAGCATTCAATAAAACGCTAATACTCACATTTATGTTAGTTTATATTAGATAAATAATGTTAACACAGAAATAATAAAGGCGATCCTACTGATCATATGATATCCGATTAATTCAATATACTAAGTAAGCGCTATCAGAAACCAAAAAAGCTATTGGTTAACACAATTCCTAATTAGCTACTAAAATGTCTGCAAAAAATGGCATATTTTTACACTTTCCGAGAAAACATTTCTTTGCAAATAACATATTATCTTTGCAAAATCACAACGCTTGGCTACTTATTGACATGTCTTAGTGCCAGCCTAGTAATAGCTGCTTCTTTTACCTGGGGTAAACTGTGCTATGCTCTCTCGATAAGCTTTCTCCGTTTCCTGCTGCTCTTGGAATACATTAATATTTTGTGGGTCATGAGGAACTTTGCAATGTACAATATCTTCTATTTCCCTCTCAATAGCTCTTATGAGGTCCGCCTTCCGAATATATTGGCAAATATCTACCATTAAAATCCGAAGTTCCCTAACATGACTGGCAAAAGAGTGGTCGGATATGTCCCACAGAGCGTTGTTAGCACGAAGTCTGGACATCAGTCGAACCTTTGCCTTGATTTCAACGGACACAACCCTATCCTCAGCAATGTCTACGATTAAAAACGACACCAAATAGAGCGGCCATGAATATGTCTTTGCTCTAACACCAAAGCCAGGTACTAACAGCGTAATATTCTTCTGTCCTATATTTGAGCTTGTTATTGTTGTCAAATTATTATTCACAAAATGATCTATCGTCCATGCTTCTGTCGGCGTATCTGATGGTCTACTTCCGGAGACAGCGAATTCGAGCAATGGTAGAAGGACCTTTTTAGAAATCCTTAAATGTATATCGACAAGGATATGTGCCTTCGTGTCGGCGCCTTGTGCCATTTCCGAACTAAGTATCTGAAAAGTTATTGAAATAATATTCACTCAATCAAATAAACAACAATGAAATTATATATGAACTGTCGTATAGTATATTCCATATTTCTTTGTTTAAGAAGAACTCACTAAAATTATTTTAATAAAAACCTGTAAGAAAGACTTTTTTATCTCTTTTTTATGTAATCCAATAAATTATTAAATCATATATACAGAACAATATTAAAATTACAGTTGTCTTTGTTTCGATATTTCACTTCATATCTCGCTAACTTTTATATTCAGTCTGATCGCCGTGCGTTGTATGTATTTGCTTTGCTCAGGAGTGTAACATTTAGATGCTTTGCTCAGGAGTGTAACATTTAGATTGGCAGGCGTCTTGTATTTTCCATTAATTGTTAATTGCTTAAGTGGCTAGCCTTATCACACTGAATAGTATAATGGTAAAATCGATCACAATAGCCTCAGTCTAGTGAATTCATAATGTTCTTAATTAAAGACAATGGACTATGTGAAACATGATATTCTAATAAACAGCTTTGGAATAAATCGATTAATTGCGTCGATAGAAAATTATAAACTAATATAAATACATTAACGAAAGGCATATCTTAAAATTTGTTAAGTCAGTGCGGAAAAAACATAAAAACATAATGAACATTGTTAAATTCTCTTTATTGTTTTAAGAATTTCAGCTGCGCCATGGTAAACACGAACTGCTTTCGTATTTTTACCAAAAATTGGGTATGAATACATGCATGTATAACTCAATCAAAGATGATGTTTCGAGATGAAATTGTTATAAATGAAGAAATTACAACAATTTTCTTTTATTTCTATTTGATGCGTTATAAGTTTTGTTGAGTGTATTACTATTTCGGGTGTTCTTACGCCGAACACTTTCAAGGAATATGATAATACTATTTAATGTAACACATCATGATCTATACATGTGTAAGAAGGTGCGTTTTATTTTGAGCGGAGTTTTCACGAAGCCTACTTTTCGGCGCAGATTTTATCGGCGTTGAAATGCGCGCCGAGTACGCGCCGAAACTCTGTTTACTTGTGAGCGAAACCCGACGCGGTTTTTGGATAAAAACGCATGTGCGTTTATTAACCTTTTATTGAGAAAACAGTCATGGTGCTTACAAATCGTGGACTATTCATTCATCTTTTTGGCTATTTGTTTGCAAATATTTTTCTGTAATTATGGTCTTTATTCCGTCAAGAAGGAATCACAAATATATATTTGACTCTTCTTTATAAGCTTTTTATAAATTTGCAAACCAAACTTCATGTTGATTGTCCCGGTGTTGTTGATTGTCCCGGAAACTGAGGAATTTACGTAATCTTGTCATCCCTTTGTCATTTTCTGCGCCGAAGCTCAAGAAACATCGCTACCCGAAGAGAAGTAAAGTTTTAGTATTCAGAAAACGGGGTCCGTTGAAACCATGTTATTTGGATGTATTATGTCAATAATATAATGGTATTTCGCCTCCACCAAATCGGTTTTTAAATGTTTATTTAGAATCCCCGTATACTATTTACTAGAAATTATAATGACATTGCAGATTAAGTGAAGTATTATATAATGAAGTAATCATTCATTTGTTTAATGACCGTGTGCATACGATTTACTACGGTCTATTTTATATGTGTACCACGTATTAACCTGGTTTTCTTTGATTTATCGTACATGTATGTTGAATCTTCGAACATGTGTTCACATCTAAGGAGGGATTTTCCCGAATGCTAAAGACAAACTGCCTTCTGTTCATGAGTTTCTGTATGTAACAGTGTAACTGACATTGCCCATTGCCATCATTCTTTTAATAAGAATGAATACTTTTTGGTTTAATCTGTATTTTTAGAAGATGTGTTGGTTTGATTTTCGAAAACAGTAACAGATGGTCATTAATATATAAATGTCGTGTGAGCACATTCAGTGGATAAGGCTAGCCACTTAAGCAACCTTCTATCACGATAATATACTGTACACATGCGTGAGAAATAGGATCAACCTTCTATCGCGATAATATACTGTACACATGCGTGAGAAATAGGATCAACCTTCTATCACGATAATATACTGTACACATGCGTGATAAATAGGATCTCAACCTTCTATCACGATAATATACTGTACACATGCGTGAGAAATAGGATCAACCTTCTATCACGATAATATACTGTACACATGCGTGATAAATAGGATCTCATTTTTCAGAGGTGTGAAATTGAGATATCATTTCTCACACATTATAGTCTTATTCCTAATATTTTCTCCGAAGTTTGTGATCGCATGCATGTTTTTTTTTCAAAAAAACATGTTTGATATGCAATTAAATAATATTTTTTCTGTATTCCTCACGCATATCCCGTTTTTGGCCAGTCACATTCGTTCACACTTAAACATTTGACAAATGATCTTCTATTTTTCCCAGGTGTGTGAAAAATGTAATTTGTAAAACATATGATCCTACAAAGTATCTTGTGTTTGCATACCTACATGGATTTAGTACGAAACCGCCAATGGGCATGAACAAGTAGACTGTTACTTGTTTACTTGTCACACCATTGTGGACACATAATCTAAGGATGACATATGCACAAGTGAAGTTTTGTGTATACAACATCCTACTTGCAGGGAATCGACACTTACTTAACATATCATGTATCAAACATGATATTAAGTTCCACCACGCTAAGCTCGCAATAGATAGATTACATAAATTTTAAAGAATAGGAATAGGAAATTAGGAAATATCCACGAGTATTGTACGGATGGTCCCTTTCTAGTGAGATGCATGTTTTTAAAGTAATATGGTATACATTGTTTTATTTTAAATGTTGAAACTAGTGAGAAACGAGATATGAATGAGCAACTATGCTCGTACAGATACGAGCTGACCAATTACTTCAACGGCCTACTGCAAAGAGTGCATGCGTGTATTTTCTGGTCGTTCTGGTTTGATGATTTTTCGTGGATTGTTTAAAATATGATATTTTCCGTTTTGGTTTTTCAATGTATCCTAAACGTTTCACAGTTCATTCTCATCAACTGACAAAGCAAATTATCGGGCAGCATTCATCCGTTTATTGATAGTTTAGTTATTATTTAACTTGCTGTTTTAGTATAGGACTATGGAGGCTAGTTATCCAGGCCCCTTGTTCACAAAACAAGTTGAGCCTGATGTTCGGGTTTAAGATGAACTTAAGACAGTTATTTCAGGATCAAACTCAAAAACGGCGTTCAGAAAAAAAACCTGGATCAATTTAAACTGTTTGTCAATTACATATTATATATGATATATAGGAACATGTTCGCATTCATTTGCTGTCTGATATAAAATGGTATTAATCCAAAACTTGTTATATGTATTTACTTTCCAAAAGAAGTTATTTAAACAAATAAAACATTGTTAAGTTTCTGCTCTTTTGAACTAGAAAATTAATATAAGCTAAAACTGATTTGATACTATTGTTGATACTTCGTGAAACGGAGCCAGATGTATAACCATCAGCGGTTCATCAGATTAAAACGCAAGATCACACACACGTTAAAAACGCGGATTCGCGCAAGCGCACATATGTTTTCTGATCATCATGTATTAAATAATAAATCGATATAAAAACGTAATTCTACTTACCATTCATCAAAGTGTGTAGTCCATTTAGATTTAACCATATTGAGACTTGTTAATACCGTCAATAATTTAAACATTTAATTCGAACTTTTCCTTGCGATAGTAACACTATTGTGTCGGCCACTTGGGAATTAACACATGCATTAGTAAACATTCAAGTATTTCCGTTTTATTAAAATGATTCACATTTGAATGCGCACAGCTCTGACTAGAAACCCAACTACTTATGTGAAAGTTCATATACTTGCATTCAAGTATATCAAGTGTGAAGCCACAATGCATTGTATCATGTACTTAATAATACGATCAAGCTGCGGCGAGCACCGATGTTTGCAAATACATCAACCGCATTGTTGCGAAACGAATGCGCTGTTAAATACGATTCGTGATCTGGTTTGTATCCTGTTGTTGGGTTTGCAAATAATATTATATACAGTAGTAAAACAGCGATGTAAGATGATCTACTGTGTACGTCAGAATTGTGTTTTGATGAGCATTACTGTACACAAAATTAAATTTGATTGATTTTTTTTATTATATGTTCAATTAAATTTCTCAATTACACCAATGGTAATTAGACGACAATTTGTTTAATGACACTTGCTGACATTCTGTTCCAATATTTATATCAAAAAGCACGCAAAAAACACGAGGGACCTTGGCTAGTTTTGTGGTGTTGAAAATGCAAACACCAAACTAAACTTCAAACAGTTTAAATACCATACATTTTTTGCACATGTGTAAAGGTTTTTAGCTCATAATTCATTAGTTTATGTGTTTGTTATCCCAACAGTAATCTTTGAATGTTTTGTTTAACGTGTATCACATTGTTAGTGTCTTAAATTAAGAAACTTTAATAGTAGTAGTGAAGAAATCATTTAATGAAGGAGACTTAACAGTAGTATTTACTATTATATATATATTCAATCTGTTTTCAATAAGTAATCTTCAATTGCGTGTTATTATCGTGTATAAGCACTTAAATCATTCAATTGTTGATTATTTCCGTTTAAAGGAAAAAGACAATATTGATTGAAGACTTGTTAAATGTGCTAGCCTCTCACGATAAAGACTTAAATTTCCGCTATTTACAAGATAAATCAGGAAACTATCAATACAAGTGAATCTACGGTTTTCTACATGTTTGTTTTAGTGCTTTGTTTGATTTATACTAAGATGGATTATACATTGAACATTTTAAGGATATTTTGTTACTTTTAAAAAATCCCCACACGTGTATGTTCATCTTGTATTCTTTATTTAACTAAGTGACGTTGGGAACCCTTATATTTACAAAGCATCAATGCAAGTATAAGACATAACAGCCAAAAATGTCAAACGACTCTGCCATTCCTTCTATCACAGGATGTGTTGTCTTGCTACCTAATGATGTAATCGACGCGGAATTAATAAACAACTGTATTAAAATGTTTGACTTCGAAAAAGATAAAGCTATATACAGGCCGTTTCTAAGTGCAAAAACCCTACATGTAAACCTGGTTGTAACTCGTGCAAACCATGGGACCTAGTAATGATAGACGATGACGATCTAATGGATGTAAGCCAATTATGGTCACGATATATGAAAATCTATTAAGCCAATGCAAAGAGTTGGACGGCCATAACAAATCGCAAACAAACAGTTAGGATATGAACATCCTAAATGCAAGGTCAAGGTTTTTGGGACCGACGGAGAAGCAATCCGACACGGATGTCTCTTGATGATACTCTAAATAATGACAAATCCCACAGTCCTTGGTGCATTGCGTATGATGACCAAGCAAAGTCGTTGTTTATTGCTGAAGTAATACCAAGTAAGTAAGTCTACCAATTTTTGGCAATTGGTCACTTGCCATAAATAAAGGACCTCGGGCTGCTAATAAGAGTTCTCTCCTGCTGTCGCAACTGGAGTTTCGCTTTGTTTATATTTGGAAACAAACTTGAATAAAACACAATAATACTCTAAAAACATAATTAGCGTCAAAGATTTATCTGAAAATATATTCTGTAGGGGTCTCTCATTTGTTGTTTATGAACAGATCTCCAGTGCCTGTTTGACAAACATATTTATATGTGACGCGGTCAGCGAAAATGAGTCCTCTGGCGGTAACGACGTTATCGAGAAAAAACGAGATTAAAATTTCTACACGATTTTCTCCAATTATGTCCTTGTTTCATTAAGCGTGCATGGCATTACTATGCAGTGATTTCAATAGAAAATGTCATTAGTAACAAACTTTATCCTTTAAATATTGTTCAATCAATAAATGTTACTGTTTTGTAACCAGTCTATTAGGGTAATTTCCCCCGAGCGGAAGGTGTCCTGGCCGCCATTTGTGTAAACAATGTCGTTTTGATATCGGAAATGTCCTTGTTGTTTTTTTCGGTTAATTTTAACATGAAAGCTGTATTGTTGGACTTTATACATTGAAAACCAATTTCAACAGGTACGTATGGCATTTTCTGTTGTTGTCATTGTTTATATATCGAATTATTTGCCTTTTTCATGTAAAAATTATCAGCAGAGTTTGACCTAGAAGTAATTTTGTCAGACAATATATTCAAGTTGCGGCAATTTTAAATTGTAATTTCTTAATAAAATAACGTTAAAAACTCACATGCATTTGATTAGTGTACTAGTTTTGAAAGAAAATTTTGCAAAGGCTTTACTAGCTAGTCTTCAAGATCGTATTAATGTGTTTTGCATTGTTTTCATATAGACTAACTCATGCCTGCGAATTGATCGCACTTAAAAATTATGTCTTTGCATGAGTAATTTTTAAAATAGTCATTGAAACCAATAAACATTTCTAATTTTTAGTATTAACAATAACAATTGGTAAAGAAACTTACCGCATAAACAAACTTAAAAAAAGCAAGTTGTATTCTTCTAGACGTTTCTAATGGTTTGTGAATTCTGATCGGCTGGCTAATAGCAGGTACCCTAAGAAGCCCAGACAGTTGCACTGTTTCTTATATCATAGGCCGATTGTTTTTTAAGAGAATTGGATGAATTTAAGGCATGGCCTAATTAATCCGCCTCGTTGCTTTGTAACTATAAGGTCATTTTACCAACCAAAGTATTAAACATTACATATGTCTGCAGGGGTTTTTACTACTTGAAATAGTATTTTAAAATAAAATGAGTACAGAAACTTTTAAAAAAATAACATTGAACTTGTTAATATTTTGTTTTGTTGCAATTATGTCATCAAATATATTTGTCAAAACGTCTGGTGGAATTTGTACAAACTTTTGATATGTGCTGTGTTTAGAAATTAGGTTAATGTAATGTTCAGAAAACTGTTAGGTTGGCTGAATGCACCAGAAAGAAAGTGTTTTATCTTGCATATGAAGGCTTAGGGCCAGGAAAATGGGCCCATCCAGCTATAAGCTGCCTCCGCCATTACCTTAAATGCTATGGACTTGGTTAGAGGTATGCTCAATTCCACTGCTACAACTCTGATGGACAGAATAAACATAATACTGTCCTGGTCTATGCTGTGTGGAAAAAAATTGACTGGTAAGTATTCTGCCTTAAACATGCTTATAGTTATACATAATTCATATACCATTCACATGTTATTTTCTTTAATTTATTACCACGGCAAATGTGCAAGTTTTCCAAATTATTTTAAAAACAGTCCCAAAGCCGAATGTATTTAACAGAATATCTTCATTTGTTGGATACTCTATCTTACAATTGCTATATTAAATTTATATTTTGAAGGAATAATCTAGGGGATCAAATACTCAGGCCACAAGTTATCAAGTGACTGGAATTTTTGGCTGTGGGAAAACAAATAGCGACATATGGATGCTGTAACCATGCAGGTATTATGAACTATGAACCGAGTATTATCCCACATGATATTAGATGATCATGTCACCAAATTACAGAAACCATCCCAAGCTTGAGAGATTAATCTGATGATGAATGCCATAAGAAATCCCTACTATATGTACATTTTAATTAAAAACACATCTATTAAGGACTTGACAGTTAATGAATGACATTAAATTATATTATATTAAGTTTAAATTTATGACCTATAATTACAAAAACTCATGAGGGATTATTGTTTACAAAAGAATACCGGTACTTGTACTGTACTATTTATACAGGACACAGCCACACCAGTCAAGAAGTCGTGCCGGTATGACCATAATATGCCACATCGGGTTTCTTCAGTAGAATGTAGATGCACCTCGTGTTGAAAGCTTACTGATGGTCCCGAGGTAAAAGTAAAATGTGGGGAGGCCAGGTGTCAACCTTCAGACTGATGCAATGGCGAACCAAAGATTTTTTGGACCAGGTTTCGCCGTTTGTCTTCAGAAAGGCAGTGGTATCTCCATGATGAAATCTGACAGTTTTGTCGTACAACTGTTGCTAACCTGCCAATTACCTCTAGTTCCTAAATGGGATCATCAAGGACAAACATGAACATGTTGAATGTTTGTTTTAATGTGAACACATTTAATAATGGTTTATCATAACTGGACAAAAGGAATGCGTTTTTCCATAACTGTAAATCTTAACAAAAGCTCTAAAATTCGTGTTAATTTGACCAGGGCCCCATTCACAAAGCTCTATAGGGAAAACCTAAGTTTTTTTATAATCACAAAATTCTTTAAACCTATGGAGGTTTCATGAAGAAGTCTTTTTATATTTAAATGTTTTAAATTAGTAAAAATTGCTTAGGTGTTTAGTATTTTACGATTTTGTAAACAGAAATAAATAACACATGTTTAACACATAAGTACTATGTAAGATTTCCCGTAGGAAATTTTTGAATACTGGTCCAGTACATGTACCAGTATCTTATTATACTCTATTACATTATTTGTAACGATGAAGAATTATTTACCTTTTTTTCTTGCAAACTAAAATGTTTAAGTATTATGTTATAGTAATTGTTCTAGTGTTGTCAAGTTTGAATAAATGATACTAGTAACTTTTTGTTTGATTTTTAAGCTACTATTTAAGGATGTAAGTAACACAACATTATATTGTTAATTTTGTTCATGTGTTTGATATTCAATTAAACAATACTAGTGTGCGTGCTAAAACCGTAACTGTTGTTTTTATGAACACATGTGACATGCATTACTTAAATCATTATTGAATGTTTGTTTGTTATACTGCCCCATTAGCAACTAAATTGCTGTTGCTATGGAGACAGTTACTGTATTCAACAATGTGTGCATTCGATGAAATGAATCTTTTATGCATCAGCTGTAGTGTGCATATTAATAAGAAGTATATTGGCCGATAGAAACAAATATTATGGATTTCATATAAGTAACATAGTTTATTATTATTAAACCTACATAAATGTACATTGATTCCAACAGGTTTGTAAAGATATTTCATGCCAGTGCAATTATCACACAATGTACTTTTATAAGCTTCTAAATAAGATACTAATATGCAAATACAATGTTCACAAATATTTTGGTAAACATAATTGAAATTGGTACTGTGCACTCAGTTTTTAATCTAAATAACTAATTTTATAATTTGGTTACCATGGAAGCTGTGTTTTGAAACATTTATTGTAACAATGTGAGGACAAAATGAAAAATAATTATTTATTTTATACAACTGTAGTAAAGTCTTTGATAATAGTGGTGTCATTGTGTAATATTTGGATATCAATATAAGTAATATAAAGTGTGCTTTTTTGTTCTTATTTTTGCACAAAATATTACATTTTGCATTAAACGGTGGTATTACGTTTCTGGCAATATCTCAAACAATAAAAATGATAAAAGCATATTTGTTTTATTTCTTAAAGATAGTACTAAATGAAAATGTAAAAAAATTAAAAGTGATTTTTCATCCATAGGACCCATTCTTGCATCACAGGTCACATATTCATATATTTCATAGCATCTATTGCAAACGTGTGCATAAACAACCATTTTGATAACATATGAGTTGTTTAAACATTTTACTATTAACATCGATGAATTTTCGTCAAAAGCGTATAACAAAGACCGCATCTGGGGTCATTTCATTTCGCTCCTGGGGTTCTCGTAGCGGAATATAGATTAATTAAACAGTGTTTCAGACAGAGGCAATTTTTTTGCATTTTCTTATTTTTCTAGATCGGATAGCACTGTCTTAAAGAGAGTGTCCTTTATTTTTTTTACATGTTTATGGTTATTCATCTTAATTTCAGAATGCTAAACAGTTCCCTATTTATTGGATTATGTTTTGAAAAACATAAACAAAAATACATTTTCGTTAATGAAATTGAAAGTAATTCAAGTTCGTAGGAAACAACTCGTATCATATGTATATTTTATTTAATTATCCATTCATTTACATTGTTTTTATTTACAATTTTAAAAGCAACTGTAAATGGAATAAATGTCACGCTTTATGTCACGAGTGAAACTAAATGGCATCAATAAATACTGGTTAAAATTCAATATCTACATCATCATGAAAACGTCAAATGAATTGAAATAAACATTCATTTAATATTAGGTATCTTATGCTTAATAGTACGTCTAAATATCAATCTAATTGAAATCAAAACCAATCAGCTGTTTTAAACTGATGTTTAATGAGATAGGTCTCCTTGTTTATTCACATTGCAGTTTTTAATTTATTTTTGTAAGGTAAACACCCGGAGAAGGTGGTTTTTGCACATGCTGATAAAAGCAAGGTCCGACCTTCTATCTATCTGAATACCAATTGGACATTCTATGCATTCATCAACAACATCATTGCAGTAAGCGTTGTCTAAATTGACTTTGACAACTGCATCTTTTCCATTAAATCTGCAGGCGCATAACCATAATCGTGACGTTCCTGCAAACACAAGTCCTCGAGGCTCATCTATAACTTGTTTTAAGTCCATAATTTGTACGCGAATACCATTGTTATCCAGAAGGATGACGCGCTTCTTCAATGATTCTGATACAAAGATGGACTTATCGTTTGCATTTACTGTTACATACCATGGTTCCGAAAAGTGCTTGTTCGTGTGTGTTTTCAAAATTGTTCCGTCGTTGTTCATTATCTTTACTTTTCTTTCCGGTGACCCATACGTTACATATAAACTACCACAGCAATATGCAATATCTCGACATTGCGTATGATTTTTCAACTCTCTGACTATTGATAACTGATCATTTCTGGTGTCGACGACGATAAGTTTACCTGCGGCTGGAACAGAGACAACTGCCCGATAGTCATCGATGACAGTTACATCCCATGGATGATACTTTTTGTTACAGTCTTTGTCACAGAACGACGTACAGCATGTTGGTATAGGTGTACCGAGTAATTTACCGGAGTTTGTATCAATCAATTTTATACATCTGTTGCTTAAATCGGCTGCGACAAGGCGTCCAGCATCGATAACAGAAATTCCTGTTACTGAAGGCGTTCTCTCATCTGAATGAAAACGAAGGTCAATGTTCCTCAATAATGAAACCTTTGTCTTGCTCGATTTCGCCTTAGCGTTGATCCTGCGAGTTAAGTATTCTTTGAATTACTGATTACCAGTTTGAACATTAATAATACAACAGTACGATTTGATTTATATGCATTAATTTGAAATATTATGTACCCTGAACGTTTGATGGTATTAATTTAATAAGTAAAAAACCAAGTTGTACGATCTACTAAAATTAAATTAGTTAAAAATAAGTAATTGGTCGCTATTTCAAAACCTATGACAAGATTGCTTTGTATTTTACTATCATAATTTTTTTTTTTTCAAGATATGTTTTTTCCTTACCGTACAATAGTTTTCTTGGGGTTTTCAAAGCTGCTAACTTCTGCAAAACAAATAATGCCGTATACCGTACTTTTGAAGTGTATATTTATCCTATAATTACAGCCGAATCGATCGGATATATAATAACTCATCGTATAAACTTGAGCTATATCCGATCGATATTTTAAGCACACGTTTATTTGATCGTTATTTTTAGAACGCTATTTATTTTAATATGGCGTCCTACCAAATGATGACGTTTGAAGTAAACACAAAAAAAACCAGTGTTAAAACTGCGAAACCAAAGTTATTTATTTTTTTCACATATTTTCACGCAGTTTAAATGATTTATGAGCATAGCATAATCGGGTAAATAGAATATTAGATGAGTGTGTGATAAAGATGAAGTTCATCATGCTTGGATTGAAACTTTGAGCGCTCGGCAAGCCTCGCGCTCATCTGTTTCTAAGCCTCGCCTGATAAACTTCATCTTATATAATAAACCTAATATTCTCTTATATATTAATGTGCATTAACGACGTGACCCCGTTTTTAAATTAGCTCATACTGTATCTACCTGTACCGAGCAGTCTGGTAGCAAATGAAAGGTCGGGATAAACAAGTTATAGCTGCTTCTGAAGAACATCAAATGTCGGCTTTAGTTGTCCAGTCATGATGGCAATCTTGAAGTCTTCACGATCACTAGGTGAATGGCATGCTACATTCAGTAGGATAGTGCCATGATCGGACTCCTGGACAGTGACCCTGCGCTTGGCGCGGACTTGTTACCTCTTACTTTGAGTTCCTTCACCAGTTGCCCAGCTAAAGTAATATTACTACAGTCAATCGTGTATTCACTTAAATACTAATAACACTGTCTATGAAGACAAATACTACATGTAGAAAAAAACGAAGATTCGACATGATAAAGTTTGAATCTTTAGCTCCAGTAATGTTCTACACAACATATTTGTTTAATGCATACATAAGTAATATCACCATTTTGCAAAAATGTACAACGTCTCTAGTTCGCAAACCCCACAAACAGGTAAACAAATGTTAACGCAAGTATGTATCATGTATTAATTTTACTATTAAGTAAGGGAAAAACTGCAACCACACAAACGCGTGTTTAATAGGTAGAAATAAACAGTGATACATTGTGCCAAATCAATAGTGCAATAAAAAAAACACAACTGAAGACATGTTTGCTATTCAAATATATCATTAATTATAAAATTATTTTTTTGTTAACTTCCAAAACACCACAAAAACGGTAACACAAAAATGATCAGTTTGCGTCATTTTGGCATAGTTTAACAAATCAAAAATATGTATTTCATTTTACCCAAATTTTCCATTACACAACTGCAATGGGCCCTGTATAAAACGGCCCCATGCTCGTAATGTTCACATCCGGACACCATGCGTATTATATCTTGAAGTGGCTTCAGTTGTATTGTCAATTCG
Source organism: Congeria kusceri (assembly GCA_027627225.1). NCBI lineage: Eukaryota > Metazoa > Mollusca > Bivalvia > Myida > Dreissenidae > Congeria > Congeria kusceri. The sequence continues at coordinate 20,217,602 of CM051033.1, read as the reverse complement.
CCCTTGACACATGCGTTTAACATGCGGAAGAATTTTGAGATATCATGGGAACTTACATAAATTCTTATGCAGCCCGGTTGTGCGTTCACATCTGAAAACAATAATGTTCATGCGAATCAAACATGTTTTTTTTTATTCATACAGAAATTTAATGTGAATTGATACACTTGAATGCTGCAGTGTTGTGTCTGCTGTTACTATGAAGATGTATCTAGGAAACTACAAAAGCACCATTATTTGTCTACATTGATCTAGATTGTCTGACCTAAGCTCATATAAGTCATCCTATATCAGGATTATATTCAGCGTGAAATACAAACCGACATAACACCAAACGTTCATTTAAATTTCACCTAAAGCACCGGCAGTGCTAGAGAGAAAGAAAATATTGTATCTGTCCTTGTAGAAAATAAGCACAATGTAATATGCTCTGTTTAGCATGTTTTTACTACACTGAATTTACCTCCAATGCCCGAGAAGATTTCATCCAATAGGTTTCGGATTGCTTTTCTGTCTCTTAGAAGTGGAACATAGCCCTCAGGTTCCTCTCGGTTGTTTATGATGTTCATCAGCTCTCTAATGAGACGACTACGTTTGTCCCGATTACCGCAGCCGGTCATGACAAGTTCGATCATAAGCGGCATAACCTCTGCAATATTATGTACATATTACGGTTAGACATGCTAAATGTTATGTTTTGTCCAGGACAGCGTTAATATCAGGTAGGTCTTTTGTAGTGTATATAATTCGTTTGACATGTACTTTATACATTTGGTGTGTATCGGGTATGGGCAAAATGTCCTGACAAACAAGCATCAGCCGACGCATAGTATAAACATTTGTTTCTTGGTCAAATCATTTTAGTATGACAAAAATACAAGTTAAATATCTGTTTATATAGCTCAGACAAATTCAACTGACACTCATGAACTCATTGTGCATTAATACGTGCTTGAATTTTTTTCTATATTTATACCCAGTTTTGCTTATGCGAATTGATACCTTGGTAGAAATCGCTTAGTTTAATAAGTTTAAACCTAATATTCCAACGCTTCCCGAAATCACGACCTTCAGATCGTAAAGGCCGACACCATATGTTCTACACAACTGCCACCTCTTACATCGCTTTAACCTGATTCCAGAACGGAAACTAATCTTTTAATCGTAGCGGATTTGTAACATATTCGCTTATAAAGGTCAGTGTCATGTTAATGCTTTCGAGTCATACACATCGATTCACGCGATAGCGGATATGTAATATATTCGTGCAAAACGATCGCAATGGTGTAGTGGATATGGTGTCTGCCTTGCGCCCGGGAGGTCCTGGGTTCGATCCTCACACAAGAAACGTTCTCAAGATCTTTCCCAAGTCACAAAGTACTGTTTTTTCCCAGGACAAGGACTCAGCAATGTCTATAAATGCCCAAGGCTTTGGATACAATCGAGCTAAAATAAATAGGTGTAAATTAAAGGTCAGTGTCAGGTTAGTTTGTCCGTGATATACCAAAGTGCATACTTATTAACTTTTCCGGGCACTGCTCTCCGCGTGGTGGTAAACTCTTTTCTGTTAAATCACGACCTTCCTGTTGCGCTGAAATTTAAACAATGTAAATTAAAATTGTTGAAATTTGAACATGTGAAATGTCATTGTTAAAATTTGACTGCATCCTAAACAAAAACACACATAGGCAGTGCGAGTTTTATTTACTACAGTACTACATGTATGTTAAAAACTTGAGCAATGATAGATAATGTGTTGTCCAATAAGGAAATGAAAACTTTATCTTTTGTTTCGTTTGGTCGACAATGTAACAAAATATATAAGACAAAAGGAAAACAAGAAATCAGTATAGTTGCGAATTGTATGTTCATCTCATATGACAAGTTATTGACAGAAATTTCGCTTTAAAGATTAAAATTGCCTTAACTCTACAGAAACATTTTATATTTGACTTTACTGATATGAATTGATACAAATACTTTACCTATATTAAATCGTTTCAGTGGAGTCTATGATGTTGTAGTTATCATGTGTTCATTTTATCAAGCATGAATAATTTTCTTCTTTTATCTTCATGTTCCATTAAAATTAACAAGAAATGTCTTTAAAAAAGACAAACGGCGTTGACATTAATATTGTGATATTATTTTTACCATAAGCATAATACAAGAGGGCCAAGATGATCGGTTAAGTGGCTTCTCGGACGCCAGATTTACCTGGACCATGCAACTTCTCGGACCCCAGATTTTTTAGTACCATAAGAAAACTTCTCACATCCCAAAATTAATATGTGATTAATTGAAATTTTTTAATATTTGTACCGTGAATAAACCGATCATACCGCACCACATTTTAGTGAGTGATGCATGAATAACCTAAATAATTTATGTTTACATCATTAAAATATAAATTGTTCAGTCAAATTTAACAAATTTAAAATGTACGAAAATAATTGCGGAAATAAATAAAACTTATATTATATCAGACGCGTATTGTTATTCAGATCATAAGTAATATACCCTACCTTCATCTTGAAGTTATCTATGCATAATGCATCGACATTTCGAAGTCAATTATTCATGTATACTGTGTATCCTAATAAAAAGAAATCTTCAGAGAACATTCAGCGCATTTGAAATAATGATGACTTCCATTTTTGATAACACAAACATAAAATTTCTATAGACTATGGCGATTTAAAATTATATTCGCTAGGAATATTATGTATCAAGGGTTTCTGTGCATAATTAATAATGCAAATAATGTATTAATGCTACGCACATGAAGTAAAAGTAACATAAATAACATTTCGACGCATTCTGATACTTATATCACCACATTGTATAGATATAGGTTGATTAACATTTACTGGAGATGTTGATATAAATGTGCAATTCTATTTAATTCTTCAAAAACGCAACCACCATTCAATTTCAAATTAGCATGCACAGTAAGTTTATAAACAAAAATTTCCCATTTATTTTATGATTCTCTGGACGCTAATTGATGCATGTATATTATAACAGCTATAAACCAGCAGCTTAACGCGCGCTTATTTTAGAATAATCGTGCGTTGAACACTCTAGAATCAATTGTTATTTATATAATATTCTGTTCTCTACATTGAATGAGAAAATATATTCCTACTTATGTTAAGTTCTAGAGTGTATGTCGAAGATATGTTTATAACTTTATTTTAACCGCTTATGTGAACAATTTTGTACATTTTAATCCCCAAAGTATGCAACAGTTGTTGCAATGAATTAAATAATTGTTGTAAGTTTGCATTCCCTTAAAATAGAGAATTTGCCAAATTCTATTGGCATTTTATATTTCCGCTGCATAATTAGCGCAAGAAATCTAGGTCAAAAGTGATCTTAGACAGCTACGCCGAAAAATCAAAACAAGTCAATTATGATCGTTATAGACGTATATGCACAATAGGACACGGTTCGACGAAATCCAAAATAAGGTTTGTAGCTATGTATGTGAAGTTGTTTTGTGTAGTTAATGCATGTCGATCATATTCAAATATACTTAATAAATTTTAAATTTCTTTTTGCTCGATTACAACGAACAAATGTATTTTGTACGCGTTTCATTTCTAAAGACATATGTTTTAGATGTTAATGATATACTAAACAATTAAATTAGTATTCTGACCTTAAAAAACTATTAAAATACTTTAAACTATGTTAGCTAATTTCTATACATTTAAATAGTATATTAACTGTACGATTGGAAGAGTGATATCCATTTCAGGCATTAATGACAAACATTGTAAATGCTAATTTATAATGTAACTATCAACAGTGGCTATAATAAACGTATAAGTAAATTATATATGATTAGCAGTTTGTGTCAACGGACCTCTTATAGAAAATATTAGTGCCTTCATACGTGTTTTTAAAACCAATGCACCCATTTAATATAGATAATCTAAACAATACACGAGGTGTGCAGTGAAATCTAGGTATGTCATACCTGTTGATAAATCATCCAGGTGATGTTGCTCAAGAATGCTGATGACCTACTCTATTCTACCATGGCAACTCTCTTCCTCTGTGAACAGAGAAATAATGATCTTTGTTGAATGTGCAGTCTATAAAGTCCGCAAGATCTGGCGATTTACTCATATATACATGAAATACATTGAAACATTCAAATGCACTCATGGACGTGTTTTTGAAATACTTTCTTTATATTTGAGATTTATTGTTTAAATAAGCATTCGTGATATCAATCTCATATGCATTTTGATACTTCAAAATAAGGTAATTTTGCCTATCTTACAAGATGAGTTTAAATCTGACTTAATTTAAAAAAATTCATAAATGGTCACTGACATCCAGGTTCTACATGCAGTTGTGTTGGTTTATATATTTACAGGGATGATTTTGTTACAATAAACGCGTATTTAAATATCGTTATTAACATTATGTTATATACTTATTCCTGATTTTGTTACCTGCGGTAAACTGTTTTATATTCTCTCGATAAGTTTTCTCCGTTTTCTGTTGCTCTAAAAAGACATTAATATTGTGTGGATCATGAGATGCCATGCCTCGTACAATATCTTCTATTTCCCGCTCTATTGCACAATAAAGGTCCGCCTTCCCAAGAAATTGGCAAATATCTTCCATTAAAACCCGAAGTTCTCGTACATGGTTGTCAAAAAGGTAATCAGAAATGTCCCAAAGAGCATTGTACAGCTCACTGCGATGCCTTGACATCTGGCGAACCTTTTCCTTGAATTCAGCAGAAACAACTCTTTGATCGGCAATGTCTACAATTAAAAACGACACCAAATACAACGGCCAGGAAGACATATCTGTTTTCACACCAAATCCAGGTGCAAGCAGTTTAATATTATGTCGTCCTAAAGTTGTGCTCGCTATTTGTGACAAGCAATTGTTCACATAATGATCTATTGTCCAAGCTTCCGTCGGCGTATCAGAAGGTTTGCTTTCCGTGACAGCGAATTCCAGCAATGGTAGAAGGACTTGTTTAGATATCTTTAAATGTATATCTACGAGGAAATACGCCTTTGTGGCTGCCCCATGTGCCATTGCGTTACTTACTATATGTAAAGAAATTCAGTTACAAATCATCACTTAATCAAGCAATTCATTTGATAATGAAACCTTCTTTTACTAAGTGCACTAACGTCATCCACTATCATACTTCTTCTGCTCCTTGAAACCAACCAAAAAAGACACTTATCATATCGTCTTTTTGCTGTATAAAATACTCCGATGTTTTATTCGAAACATCCACTTGTACTGCGTATCCTTCGAGAGGTCGCTTATAATGAGATTTATTTTTAGAAGTATTCTAACTTATATTGTTCTTTTTTAGAAATTGAAACTAGAGAGCAACGTCTTCAAACGGTACTTGCTAAGCAACATTATTTTGTAAATGAACGAGGCGATATACGTGGACGCCAGGGGCCCCCTGCGTTCTCTTAACTTAAGTCAGTTATGAGTGTAACACAGAATTTAATAAAAATAAAATTTGTGAAAAGCAATAATCATTTTTGTATAAATATGGTAAAATAAGAAGGATCAATTGATTATTGAACATTATTTAAGACTAAATATAATGGAAATTAAACAGTCTCAACGTTTTGATGATTTTAAGTTTGTATAACTAACTTAAATGAATTTTGTGAATATGGACCCAAGAAACCGTGCTATTACCTATTCGACTACAGAAAATGTGAATAAGCTTTTTTTCTAACCAGTAGAATAAATTGAGTTTAATACTCACGAACGCCATGCAACGCGGATACGAACAAGCACCGACATGTTTTACAATCATAACGTTTAATGTCTAAAGCAATATTTCGATTGATAAATATATGAATACTTACAATTAAACCACGTTAGTGCAATCCGTTTAGCTTAATCGATGTACGTTAATATTGTCAATGACTTTATTTGTTAATAATAACTTTTCCTTCTGATAATAACACTATTTCGGTTTCCCGAGAAATAAACACATACATTTATGGACGCGAGTGAATGTATGCAGTTCAAACTGGAAATCCAACTACTTGTGTACAAGTGAATACAGTTGCATTTAAGTGTTTAGCCTATACTGAATTGCTGCCGTGAAATATTTACTTAAACATATCAAGTTACAAAGCGCCCGAAAATGTATACAGATATTGTGCGAGTTTGTTCACATGGCACTCATGAATATTACTTTAATTTCGTAAATCTATTTTAAGCTACTAACTCAGATAGGAGACGTAGATTAAATCTTTATTCCGTTATAGTTGATACTGTAGTGCAGTGGTATGCACACACAGTTTGCGAGCGTGATGTTTTAGGTTCAAATCCCAGAACAGAAATTTTAAATATTTTTAATGGATCATTTTGCTGGCGTCATGACACGTAATCTCATTATCAACCTCGAATCTAACAAAGAAGAGATATGCACCGATACTTCGAGCGAAACAGAGTCGTTGTGAATGCATGTTTATGCAGATAAAGTGAATTAACTAATTAAAATAAAACAAATGAAAAAGGGTAAAAATGATAAAAAAAGAGAAATGTCATGAGAATAAGTGATATTGAAGTAAACGAAAATAATAAAAAAGAAAGATTTTGGCTGGATTCGAACCACAGTTATTGTGATTCAAAGTCTAAAACATTATCCACCGCGCCATTCTTTCTTACACATGTTGATGTTTATTTATTTTTTGTTATATGACTATGAAATCCGTGCTTTACACGCTAGATAAACATTAAACCGATATAAATGAAACAGACGAGTGCTACCGGAGATTAATGAGTGCCAGATCAATAAAATCGCACAATATTTAACTGCACTGCTTCGAAACGAATGCGCAGTTAAATGCATTGTACGACACCGTGCATGCATACATGTACGTACATTAATATGGGTTTGTGTTGCCGGGTTTTCGACATGCCTTTAAACCGGTCTAAACCCCAAATGCATTGCATTGACCGTTCCAAGGCGGTGACCCCAGTTGTTTATGTTTCGTGTTGTGTTGTGCGTATTGTCCTGTGTTGTATAGGCAATTGGTCACTTGCCTCAAATAAAAAAAAACTAGCGGATTTTAATAAGGGTTTCTCTCCTGGTGAAGTCTCATGAGTTTAATAATTATATTACATAGTACACGATCTACACTAATCAAGTTAAAGATACATTAACATTCATTATTTAATGAAAACATAAGACGATAGCATAATAATAGTATATTCAGTAATATACTTTAATTATAACCTACATCAATTTAAAAGAATGATACATTTTGTTAAGGAACGAGGCGATGGGCATGTACACCCGGAGACCTCACAATAAATATCCTACGTTCTCTTAACTTAGTCATTTATAAGTGAAGAACTCAAATACATTTTTGGTTGAGAATCGCAATTACTATATTATACTTTTTGAATATGGTAAAATAAGGAGCATCAGTTTATTATGAACCATAACAAAATAATTTAAGTCCTTATAAATTTCAAATAAACCAGTGGTAAAAATATTTTTTTAATATAAATTTTAGATATTTGATAGGAGTTTTGTTAATATGGACCAATGAGATCTTATCTTTTGCTTTAGGACTACCGCTGTGTGATTTTATGTAACCATACTCATAATAGTCAATAAACTGGATACGCACGGACGCAACAACGCTGGTAGGCGAACGCACACACAAATTGTATAACATTATAATAAAAAAATATTTCGATTAATAAACATAATCCTACTTCCCATTCACTTAAGTTTGTGCAATCCATTTAGATTCTACTATATCGTTACGTCGAGATAATATCATAAATGATATCAACACTTATTAACTTTCCTTTCGAAAAGAACACGATTGTGTTGGTCTTCAGGGATGAAAAACGGTCAAATTCGTTGACAGTTATTCACGTTCATTCGTTTTATTCAAATGCATCGCTTTTCAGCATAATGTGCACAGACGATGACGTCACACGCCAAACCGTTGTACATAACCGCATTATTTCGCCCCAAACGGCGAAATGTGCTTACGTATGAAGTAATCCCGCGTATGAAAGTTTTTTCATGAAATGACTTTATTGATACCATTAATCAGTGTAATATTAAGTTAATGCTGATAGCAGAATATATTTCTGTTAAATAAAATACCAGTAGCTCGTACGTAACGCTGTTTAGCGTATTTATTATAAAAAGCTACTTTCACTTTCGTTTGCGTGAAAATTAAAGGTTAGGTGCCAGTAAATCCAATTCCCATAGGGTCCCATTACAAAACGGCAAACTTCAGATTTCAGTTTGTGCAAGCCTGCTGTCAGTTTAAAGATGAATCTTTCGTCTTCCAAAAATTGCAATAAGAATATATGGCATGTTACTTCTAAAAAAAAATGCGTCTCATCTGAATGCAGACACCAATAGAAACTAGGGTTTCGGCAGTCATATTTCGACAAAAGACCCATGCCATAGTAAACACACCCCAAAAGCTCATCTTTCAAGTAAGCGTCCAAAGCTATGCACACAAATGTTCCAAACATACAGAGGATATCAGAAATAACCACAAAAGACGTGTCTGACATTGCTAAATGCTTTTCATAGCAGAAGAAAAAAAGAACTCTAGTTAAAGGCAATATTTCGAATATAACACGGAGGGAATCACATTGATTTACTGGTTTCTAACCCCATGCGATGTTAGGCGGCACTATACAGTTTTAGCCAAAAATTCGATTTGGCAGGGGAGAAAATACTAATAAATAGGGATAGAGTAAAACTGAGTAGCATTTTGAGTGTTTTAGAAGTGGTAAGTATCAGATTTAAGGGCTGGTGTTTTTTAATTGCATGCTTAGTGAATTCGAAAATATGACCTATGAAAAGCCAGTGTATGTGTTCAGCCACCTTGCACATAAAATTGGTAAATTAGGATTCCTAGCTCTGAACGCCATTTTGGCAGGAAATTTAAAAGGGCGTACATACATTGGACCTCAGCACACTGGATTGGATAATTTTGTCAATGTTCGGGCCATAGTTTGACGATTATTGAGTCCCAAACAAGGGAGGTAACACAGTAGCTGGATTTGTTGACAGTTTACAAAAAGCGCTATAAGGTGTTAAAACAAGGTTCATTTAAAGAATATATTTATACCGATATAAAAGAAAATGCATTTTGCTTTGTAACAGCTTAAAAAAACTACTTAACACACATATGAATGGTATATTTATGTATTTTGTGCATTGAATTTGTGCCTTTTACACTCTTGGAGTGGATCAAATGGCCCGTGCGCTCCGCACGGGCACACACTAGTGAACGAACAGTTAAGGATGTTTCAAATACATCAAATTGCAGCTGAAAATATATCGCAAACTTATTTTGCATAGATTTGAAAGGTTTTCGGACAGAAATGACACGTGTTTGTTGAATGGATGTGATGGCTTCAGGCCAGTGCAGTTGCTGCCTAATTTATTCAAAGATGTAGTTTCTCGGCTATTTGTAAATAGCTATACAGGCAAACAAATGTAATATTCTATGTCCATATTAGAATAATAATTGCCAAATTAAGTGGAGAATTTCCTGAGTGGCACAGAAAATGCAGGAAAAAGAGTGATTTTGAACCAGTTTTGATACATCGGTTAACATGGTCCGCATAAACGCATACGTTCATTGTCGCTTCCTGTCCGGTCCAAACATTATTCAAGTTGTTTGCGTGTGACTTTTCATGTGTGTCCAGCTTGCACGCATAAATGAATGTTTACTTGTTCTTCAATCTGAGGTTTTTTATCACTCTTTCAGCAGGTGAACTGCCTTACGAAGATCAGCTTTCATCTGTTGTGGACATCCGCGACCACAATAGTGCCCTGCAGATCCGGACCCATCCGACAGAGCCTTGTGGTGCTAGCGGTCGGATTTGTATGCCCCATATTGTTCACCATTATATGACTACAATTATGAATCATGCAAGTTTAGACTTCTTGTGTGCTGGGTTCATTAGTAACATTCTTGGGCCTGTTTGGGTTGAAAAATAGCATAATGGCAGTTAGAATACCACAAATTACTGTGTACCTAGCAGTTTTCTGAGCTGGTGATGCTTAGTCCATTCATGGGGTTCTGTTATAATGTGGAACGTGTTTTTGGTGTGCAAATTGAATTAGGTGTTTCTGCACTGTGCTTAAACCATCAAATCAAGACTGCGGTTGTTACAAAGTGTCATTTTAGCAATGTGTCCATTCACATAGTGCGGCTTCTTTGCAGTTGTAAATTCTGGCCAAAAGCCGCAATGTCACATGGTTGCTTAAACATGAATAAAATAAAAAGAAGTCATTATATTCATCCAAATTTTATTATGGAAGCTAGGTGTTGGTTGCACTTCAAGGTATTGATTTCAGTTTGCCTCTATGGAACAGTGTGATGCCCCTTAAGGCGGCAATATACAGTTTTAGCCAAAAATTCAAATTGGCAGGGGATTAAATTCTAATAAATAGGGATATAGTGAAACTGAGCAGCATTTTGATTGTTTTAGAAGTTGTAAGTATCAGATTTAAGGGGCTGGAAATTTTTATTGGAAAATCTGAATGGTTGACCCCCAGTTTGCTCAGTTGCAATCAAATACCTGGTAAGTTACGCAGACAGGCATGCAGTGTTTGAGGTGCTCGCATTCGCAGTAAGGTTGCAAATGGATGTTGAATATCACCGACATGGTCGCGAAAACTGGTGACATTTCAACCCCGAAATTGGCTGATCATGCATGTTAAAATTATTGTGGAACTGTGTGTATAATTATTGTCCCTACATTTTTATGAAGCCACAGCCACAACAATATTGAAATGATGTTTGGTTTGTTTTCAGGTGTTGACATTATCAGTGTGTGCAAGACGGCTCGAACCTAGACCCCATCAGGCCGAGTCCGAGGCTCTACAAACGGTATAGTGCCCCCTTAAATCAACCATTGCGAGCTACGCTGGAAAGCAGCGCATATCCATAATGCTTAGAGCGTGAGCACACAGGTCTAATAGACCGGTGTAGAAACAAAAGCTTTTCAGTGCAGTGCGAACTGGAAACCCAACTTCTTGTGTGGAAATATACATGATTGCATTCAATGTTATTAAGTGTTTATCTTACAATTTAAATCCTAGTAAATCTAGATCACGGTACAGCGCGCGACGATGTTTACAGACACATACCACTGCACTGCAAACCCCTCGAAGTGGTTACTTCCCCATCGGTATTCTTCAGTTACCACTGCCACCACGAGTTAAAACCTTACAGATTTCAGGGGAGACGATTATGAGGAGATTGAATAATATATTTTTATTTGTATTGTATCATTATTATTTGATAACAATGACACAGACATGTTGCGTTATTGGACCAGTTGTATATATTACGAATTACAATAAAACACAACAAAAAAAATACATAAAAAAGTAAACATAACAACGCAACGATTTAAAATTGAGCTATGCTCGGACACAGTTAAATGTCTGCGCGGAGGTTGACTGCACTGTTACGAAATGACACCGTGCATTGGTACGTACATTTATCCCAATTTTTGTGCTCGAGTTTGCAAATAACTTGATCTAGAGTAGTACAAGTCATGGATACATTACCCTTTAAAAGCATAATAAACACACGAATGTGAATGTGTAATCATTATCAAATATATTTTACACTATTCTGATCGAGTTTATAAAGAAAAAAAACATTTATTGTTACTTAAATATGGTAAAAATAATATAAATAATTATATGCACAATTTCGACCACTAAACGATAACTAATAATTAAGATTTTTTTTTCGCAAAATCGTTTTTCATCGTCTAATAAACAACAATTTGGTGTTCTGATGTGTATGAATTAAACCAGGAAAGCGTATATGTCGCATTAGAAAGACAAATTGATGTTTATTAGCCGATAAACGACGATAATGCAAAAATTATTTCGATTGTAGCATGTACAAATGAACTATATTTAACACTTTCGGGTTGTTTATTGGTAGTTTAACAACGGTGAATTGTGTGTTTGTCCACAGAAAACTCTGAGCGCATTTTGTTAGAATAACAATATTTAATAATAATTATTCACACTTGCATACATATTGTTCCAATAGTTCTTTTTACAAAAATATGATTGTTTTCTCTTGACATGTTAGTGATTATGAAATCATTCACTTGTGCTAAATATCTCGCCTGTACACACGAAAAAATCTGATATTATCGCACGCACTTATACTATGATGAAGATAATAATTTAAAGATAATATTTTCTGAGTGCTGGATAAAGATTCAGTTTATCATGCGCGAGGCTGAGAAACATGGTAGTGCGACGCTCATAAATCATGTACGAGTAATCAGCGTGGAAAGATGTACAAAATAAAACAAAAATAGCCTTGGCTTCCCATTTTAACACTCAATTTTGTTTACTTAAAACGTCATCATTTGGTATGACGTGACATTGAAATACATAGCATTATAAAATAACGATCTAATAAACGTGTGCTAAAAATAGGGATCGAATAAAACTAGTTGATACTATGGGTTGTTATCCGATCGATTTGGCTGTAATTACAGGATAAATTATATTATTACATTTATTATTCAATATAATAGTCAAACATGTTCAGCAAGAAATATTCTAGTGATGTTATTATAGCATATATAGGGTCAAAACATTTAATTGCTAATCACTTTCTTTATGGTTGACAAGGCTTATCCGATTGTGTTACTGTCTCATGATGACGACTATTTTAAATATCCGTGCATGTATGTATAATGCGCACGCTATCTGCAAGTATAATGTCAAAACAGGAACATTATAAATAACGCTGCCACTGGGCATTTCTATATTTTGAAATTATGAAGTACAAAAACAAAAAAAATGCATATTGTACTTCGTGATTACCGAATTTAAGTAATATATAAAACCATAAATACAAAAGCACTTATTGGTAATGTTGGAATGTTTATTAACATGAAGTTTAATAATGAAACAATACACCACACATCAATACTAGAGGTGTAGACATGAATAATAGAAATGATCTAAATAAAAGTCATATTTAAGGGAATCCACGTAGGCCTTCACAAACATTGGTCACTAATAAAACTTTCACAAACGTAATAACTGGACCGACATATTATAACACACCAACTGGTATGGTTATTGTGCAACGTTTTTTTCACAAGTTTAATGCAAAAATCGTGAATATGATAAAATATAAGATCGCAAGTATTTTATCCAAATTCATGTTCCTTACACTATTGATGAAATGGTTTAAATATATATTGTATTATTGTAATATTCTATAAACATTTCTATGGCAATAAAAATACAACATATTAACATCTACAATACAAAACGTATTTTCGTGGTTTCAAGAGTGATACGACAGCGTCCAATTTTGACCATCACACATAACAATTCCATATTCAAATCTCTTTAAGTCACAGTGGTGTAATTGATATGGTGTCTGCATTGCGATCGGGGGGTTGTGAGTTCGATCGCTACTCGGGGCGCGTTCGATTGCTCAAAGTACTGGTAATACCAGGGAAACGGACTCGAAAGTTTATCAATAAGCCGCTGGATTTCGTAACAAGCGAGCTGAACTAGATAGGTTCAAACTAACAAATCCTTTTCACCGGCAGGGAATATACTGGCCGTCTTTGAGGTCATCTTAAAACTATCAAAGGCAATCTTGCACCATTGAAGATAGAAATAACAATGATTTAATAATACAAAAGACAAACACACCAGTCATGTAAAGAACGTGCAAACTGCTAATAATATTATGAATTCAATCGTAATAACATGTGCTTTTTTATTTTATCACACACACCAAACTATCGTTAAAACGTTAAAAGCAAAATATACAAAATTTGTTGTTGTGTTTTGGTAATATATTAAACGTCTGAGCTACATAGAAAGCATGTGCACGGGTTATGTTCGTCATGCTCGTTTATACACGTACACAAATCACCAATATAGGCGGAAAACGAAAAACAAAAAAAAATTTGCTAAAACGTGATCTTATGTGTTATATGTGGCCATAAAACTTGCACACTTCGAGCAATTCAACAAATACAATGTTATTATATGTAACTATTTTACAATCATTTAAATGAACAAAACATAAAGATAATAATATAAAACAACATTTAGACACCACCATATATATACTGTATAACATGTTCAAGAATCACAGATCAATGACAGAATTCAACAGCACTCCCAACGCCAGTTCTATGTTTAAATAAATGCAGTTCTTTGTCCTGAATATAAACGTCGCCTATACAACCACGAAATCCTCGATAGTAATCCGAGGGCAGTCCTGACGGCATATCTTCATTGCCACCTATAACAAAGTGTAGTGGTTTGTGAAACTCCTGCTGAATTAGCAATACAGAAGTTCATGTTATCTTTTATGGAAGGCATCGAATCATAGATATATACAATTTACAACCAGCAAATCAAACACTACTAAAAATTGACAGTACAAGTAATTTGGTGAAACGATACATCACCATGTTCAGGAGACTCATCGTTTTCCGGAAATAACTATTTGACCTAGGTTCCGTTTTTATCAAAAGAAAACTCAGACTATTTGATATACGGCCTACTTTCGAGTAGAAAACCGAGGGATGTTCGACCATTAACTGGTATCTAACTTAAAGCAAACATGCAATACTAAAATACAACACAAACCAAACACACACACATGCTCAAAACTGGGATCAGGTTATTATAACGGTCACAGAACTATATTGGGGGGGCGGGGGGCGGGTAAAATAAACAAGAGTGCCATTGGTACAAAGATACGCCCGTCAAAGTAGTTTTTTGGGGGTAAATATTCAACGACTAAAGAGAAACAATTCAACACCTAATCAGGTGGAGTCATGCTATTTGTGCATCTTATTCATTTCCAAAGCCTCTCTGTGTGGTGAGTTGAGGTATCAAAACTATTCCATATATATTCTTAAATCTAAAATCAAGATGACAAAATAAACAAGAAACATCAAATTCCCCGAAAACCAAATTTTTGGGAAAAAATGCGTTAAATACAGCACAAAAATAAAATTGTTAGTAATGGTGACCTTGACCACAAAACCCCCATATGCAATCCCAAGTGAGTTATAGATATAAGGTATCTACAAATGAAGTTTCATTAAAAATAAACAATGTCTTCTCAAGCTATTGAGCGGAAACTGTTTCTCTATTATTAATATCGGTGACATTGACCTTGGCCACACCCACCCCATATGCAACGATAAGCGAGGTTTAGATATAAGATATCAATATATGAAATTTCATTAAAATATTTCAATGCGTTCTCAAGCGGAAGGCATTTTTTATTTTATTTTTAGTAATGGTGAAATTGACCCCACTGACCCTATAATCCCAAGCGAGGTCTCCATATAAGGTATCTATGTATGAAATTTCATTAAAATATGTCGATGTGTTTTCAAGTTATTGAGGAAAAACCGTATTTCTATTTTTTAGTAATGGGGACCTTGACCTTGATGCTACCCGACCCATACGCAATCCCAAGCGAGGTATTAATATAAGGTATCTATGTGTGCATTTTCATTGAGATATCTCAATTCTTTCTCAAGTTTATGAGGGGAAACCTTTTTTCTATTGTTAGTTACAATGGCCCTGACCTCCTCCACCCCACACGCAATCCAAAGCGAGGACTAAATGTAAAGTAACTATGTATAAGTTTCATTACAATATCTCAATGCATGCTCAAGTTATTGAGCAAACCTGTTTTCTAATTTTAGTAAAAGTGACATTGACCTTGACTTCACCCACCCTATATGCAATCCCAAGCAAGGTCTCGATATAAAGTATCTATGTATTAAGTTTCATTAAAATACCTCAATGCATGCTGAAGTTATTGAGCAGAAAATATTTTTTCTATTTTTAGTTACAGTGACCTGACCCCACCCATTCCATATGCAATCCCATGCAAGGACTCGATATAACGGATCTATGTATTCAGTTTAATTAAAATATCTTAATGCGTTCTCAAGTTATTGAGCGGAAAGCGTTTTTCTATTTTTAGTAACAGTGACCTTGACCTTGTCCCCGTTCAGCTTATATGCAATCCCAAGCAAGGTCTTGATATAAGGTATCTACCGGAATGTATTTAGTTTCATTAAAATATTTCAATGCGTTCTCAAGTTCTTGAGCGGAACCCGTTTTTTTTATTTTTAGTAACAGTGACCATGACCTTGAACCCATTCACTCCATATGCAATTCTAAGCGAGGTATCGCAGTAACGTATCTATGTATGAAGTTCCATTACAATATCTCAATTCGTTCTCGAGATAGAGAGCGGAAACAAAAAGTTGATTCCACCACTACGCGTTTGACCTTGAATTGTGACCCTGACCTAGGACGTAGGGCCCTGGCTCTTTCGCGAGACACTACACCTCACCATGCGTGCTACTTCTGCCAAGTTATTGAAAACCCATCCAAGCTGGACGAAGACATGCTCCGGACTAAGTGGTAAGGATTGACTTCTTATATTTGAACCTTGACCTTGAATTATGTCCTTGACCTTGGATATAGGGACCTGGTTCTTGAACATGACACTTCGCCTCAGCATGCTTGTCACCTCTGCCAAATTATTTGAAAATCCATCCATTATGGACAAATATACGCTACGCACAATGTGTTTAGGAATGATTTCTTAAATTTTACCTTGACCTTGACCTTGGACCTAGGGACCTAGTATTTTACCGCGACATCCCGTCACACCATGCTTGTCACTTTGCCAGGTTATTTGAAAATCCATTCTTGCTGGACAAACATATGTTCTGGACAAAGTGTTTAGCATTGACTTCTTAAATTTGACATTTGACCTTAAATTGTGACCTTGACCTTGGACTTAGGGACCTGGTTCTTGCGTGCGACGCACCGACTCACCATGCTTGTCCCCTCTGCCAAGTTATTTGAAAATCCATCCATGCTGGACATAGATATGCTCCGGACAATGTGTAAAGTATTGATTTCTTAAATTTGCCTTTGACCTTGCACTTTGACCTTGACCTTGGACCTATGGACGTGGTTCTTGTGCGCGAAACTCCGTCTCACTCTGCTTGTCACATCTGCCAGGTTATTTAGAAATCCATCCAAGCTGGACAAATATATGCTCCGGACAATGTGTTAAGGATTGATTTCTTAAATTTGATATTTGACCTTGAATTGTGACATTGACCGTCTACCTATAGACCTGGTTCTTGTGCGCGACACTCCGTCTCATCATGCTTGTCACTTCTGCTGGGTTATTTGGAAATTCATCCTTGCTGTACAAAGATGTACTCCGGACAACGTGTTTATGAGTGTTATCTTAAATTTGACCTTTGACCTTGAATTATGGACTTGACCTTTTACCTAGAGAACTGGTTCTTACCATGCTTGTCAGTTCTGATATGTTATTTGGAAATCCATCCATGCTGGACAAAGATGTGCTCCGGAGAATGTGTTTAGGACTTATTTCTTAAATCTGACTTTTGACTTTGAATTGTGACCTAGACCTTGGACCTAGGAACCTGATTCTTGTGCGCGACACGTCGTCTTACTGTGCTTGTCACTTCTGCTAAGTTTTTTTGAACATCCATCCATGCTGGACAAAGATATGCTCCGGACAAAGTGTTATGCATTGATTTTTTAAATTGACCGTTGGCCTTGAATTGTGAACTTGACCTTGGACGGAGGGATCTGGTTCTTGTGCGCGACACTCCGTCTTACTATGCTTCTCACTTTTGCTAAGTTACTTGAAAATCCATCTATACTGGACAAAGAAATGCTCTGAACAAAGTGTTATGTACTGATTTCTTAAAATTGACCTTTTGCCTTGAATTGTGACGTTGACCTTGAACCTATTTATCTGGTTATTGCCAGTGACACTACGTCTCATCATGCTTGTCAATTATACCAAATTATTCGAAAATCCATTCACGCTGGACAAAGTTATGCTCAATAGAACGTTTTTCCGCCGCCAAACCGCCCTGGGGGCGTTTCCAGAATACGTCCCGCTTTTCAAACTGGCGTATAAAAACTGAAAATGAAATCCTTCATTCCCACGGATGAAATGCCACCGGGAAATAGTTTCGTCTTGATTTCAACGAAATAATTATATCCCGTACAGAAAGGAAATCATACAAGTAGTATAATACTTAAAGTAATTGAAATATATGGAAACTGATGGAACGATACTTATGGACTACGAAACTAAAACTGACAGGATGCGGCTGTTCAAGCGCAGTTGTCCAACTCATTTGTGTATAGGCATTAATAAGCAAGGCTAACAACCGCAACTCAAGTTATCCTATTGATAGTATTATCTGTTGGATATAACATATTTTTTATTCTAACCAATACAAAATGGATGTTCTTATGAAAACGTATTGTATACATTATGCCAAGAGAAAAAGGCTGCATATCATTCTTGTATCGAGATTCAAGGCAAATACATTTTACGAAAGGTTACTTGAAACGGAATATCCCTACTTATCTCCATATTAATTAAGATAGTTTGCACATATAACACTAAATATAAAAAGAAAATCTTATCATAAAACATAATTTCATGGCAACATACTGGTCCGGTCATGTCAGATAAATGTCCTTATAAATTCACATATCTATTAGAATAACTGTAACAAACATGTATTTGTTTAAAAAGACAACCCTATTAAATTCCTAGACCAAAATGAAAAGATAACTATAAAATACTTGGCCATATAAAGAAGGCGATATGTTCTTACCAAACCACAATACCCAGCAGTGTCCAGTTGTGTGGCTCCAGCGTCTGAAGTCAACGTAATGATTGGCTCCTTGTCGACCTGCAATTCGCCTTCTCTTTGCAAGCTGAAGAGACACAAACATGAACTAGCCATAATATGTAGATATAAGATTTTTGTCTAATCTGGGCACTGTTGTGATGCAATTCTAAGTATGTAGACACACAGGGCACATTTTCTTGTAACAGTTTTAGTTTAATCGCATATACTTTTTCTTTATTGGATAGGATATGTCTACAAATTATGGATATCCACGAGGACCGCGTGCAACCTTGTCTAACGCCTCTGGTACTAGTAGTGTTGAAGTTCATAAAGTGCATTCTGTTTAAATCCACGTGGAATACTTTGTATTCTGGTTCCGAATGTTTTGTCATTTATCCAACAAAAGAGCAACATATTACTGAAAATTCTACTGGGACGTGATACAACCTGTTATTTTTTTAATTCCATCTAAATAAAGTATCTAGTTTCCGTCGTTGTTATTTTGTTTTCTAATTAAGTAAATCCATTTAAATTCGCTTATTAAATAGTTATACAAACGGCACATTCCGTTAGTTTATTAATACATGTACATGTAGTAAATTAGAAAATTAATTTTCCTGAAATAAAACAAATACATTTAAATACCATAAGGAACTTTTTAAGTAAAAAACCTACCGTCGAACATACACTGTATGCCAGTTTCCGTCACTGACAAACACGGAGGACTTTGCTAGCAGCAAGTTCTCCTCGTACTGCCGCCCAAGATTATAACTAAGCTCAACGTAGCCACCTCTAATTGCCATGGCAACGTAGTCATTCTGCACGGTCTGGCCACGCCCACCTTGGAACAGCAGGAGTCCGCTGGTTTCGTCAGTTCGGAAACGGAACTGGGACTTGTTGTCCTTCTGTGCCTCTTGTCGGCATATGGTAAAGAAAAAAACGATAAAATTAAACGCTCTGTTTATACATGTATAATATAGAATTTAAATCGTGCCTCTGTTTTGCTATGAGGTTAAAATTGTATTTACAAGTGTGTGTATTGTCATTAATCCTGGGCTAAGTTTGTGGTTCGGCATGTCTTTAAACCCCTTTAAACCCCATTGCTTTGCATTTACCGTTCTTTTAAGTTTGTGTTTTGTTATGTTTTGTGTTTTGTTGTGCGTATTGTCCTGTTTTGTATATGCAATTAAAAGGCCAGCGGATATTAATAAAGGTTTATCTCCTGCTGATGTCGCTGGAAATTCATTATTCTTAGACTTAAAACATCACAAATGTATCTCATTTACATCCGTATGGAACACTTTGTATTTAGCTCTGCGTCATCATCCATGTATCCACGGAAGTAGCAATGCATTTCTAAAAAACAACGAAGGCATGTACTTACCCTTTTGATATTTCATTTAAATATTTCAGATGAGTGTTTCCGTCGAATCGGACGGGCATATTAGCTTCTAAATTTTCAGCAGCTGGGTAATATAAAATACATATTGAGCAATTAACTCTGACATAATATAAACAATGTATATAATTGCGTTAATTATATGTTAAATGTAAACAACCATTAAAAGCTTAACCATGTGTTCATATGTTGTTCGTATATTTACGGAGTTGCCTTTATCAATTTGAAAGCAAAATTGTGCATGTGAAATAAATTGAATTTATTTAATACATGTATGCATAATAACAATGCATTTGACCCTAATAAACAATTATGAACTATTCACTTCAAAATATACTTGCGCATTTGAATGGTTCTATGCTTATAGTAAGTATACTACGACTTTGTCACCTTTCTCACAGAGCTGTCCGATGTATCTTGTAGGACACTTGCATTCGGCCAGGTCGAGCTTGGGTACGCAGACCCCACCGTTCATGCAGGGATTGAGGTTGCAGGGAGGACCAGTATATAGAGTCACGTGATAGTGGTCCTGCGGGGAGCTGATGGGATCACTAACAAGCCTGTTGTTGATGTATATCTGAAATAAACGGAAGAGAAAACGGAACAAATTTATAAATATAATTAAGCAGCAATCCCTTACAAGCCTGTTAATGGTGCGAATCTGAAATAGACAGAAGTCAACATGGAACGCAATTCAAAATTAAATTTTTGCATATATTTATACACGCAATGGCATTGCGTATTGTTTGACATTTCCAATAAATGCGATGACCGCCGTTTTGATGCATTATCGTTTGTTTTGTCTGTTGTTTGACTCTAATGTATTGTGTGTGGCAATGGTAATTGGTCACTGGTCTAACATTAAGGACCATAAGTTGCTTTTCTGCAACTGGCTTTTTGCAATATTTAACTATTTGCTTTTGCAGTTGTACACAATGTGTACAGCATTTGATGTCCTTGACGACGAAAACATCATACAAATATTTCCAAGTGGTTGACATTTACTTTGATTCAACTGCTTATTAATGTCATTGATATAATTTCAATTACCTAATATTGTTAGACGTTGTAAACATTAAATATAAGATGCTGTATTTCACGCAAGCTTGGCACCAATATACTCAAATGCTTTGCTTCTACCTGGTTGTTTTGTAAAAACCAAATATCATAAATTGTTAGTCCACAATGGCTTGACATTGCACGTTTTCTTGTATTCAATTAGCAAACAATCCGTTTGTAAAACAAGTACCAGTATCTCAACACTATTACAGAATTTGAACGTATGCACTAACTCTCTGGATGACGCCTTTGAATCGTGAGGTCACAACGGAAGCTGCATTGATATCGTATTTGTCTTTGTAGCCACCGATGAGCATGTTTCCAGACAGCTGGAGTTCCGTCAGGGTACCCTGTGAGAGTTGCCATGACACCATGAACTGTTTGAATATCAACCAACCTGCATTCGCTACTTAGTACAGTAAGCACTTGAATGATTTAAATTATGAGTATTCCTTCAATTCTCTATATACATGTATTACACACACGTCTTCGCAAACTGGTTTTCGTTCGTAAGGATACTTAATGTAGTTCAAAATCCAAAAACTATTGTCAGATGTTTGTTTTGATTTCAAAACAAGCAATTATATTAATGTATGGCTGTTCAATAAGTGAAAAATAAATACTGTTAGTTAGTTGTAATCCAACAGAAACATATCGATACAAAATTCATCATATAACATTATACCGATGTTTATGTTCCGGCACATTTATTTTACACAGTACGGAAGAAGTTAATCCATTTACTCTAATTCAACCTCACGTTTTGTTTTTCCATAGGGTTGGCACATATATTTATATACTTACAGTGGATTCTCCGGTCGCTGCAGCTCCGTCGTCGATGATCAGCTCCGCCCGTTTCCCGAGACGTTTAACAGTCACGCGGTGCCATTCGTTGAGATGCAGTTGGTCACGGCTCCTGGATTATGTGCATGCTTTGTATTGTATTACTCTATGCATTTTCGCATGATTTTTCTGTTGATATCCAAACACTGCTCATCTACATCTGATTAAAATCCAACAACTGTGGACACGATGTCAAGGCTGTAAAAATTCTTGTTCATATTCTGTTTTTGACATTACTCTGATCAGTGTATACTAGATGTAAAATGTATGATGGAAACTCATTGTACATGTACATAATTGAACATATACCTTATGATTAACGGGTCATCTCCCAAATATAACCGGAGTTCGACAGTAAGATTGACAATATTGATAGATATGGCATCCCCGCCTCCTCCCAAGTATCAGCTGGAATACAGCAACACCCCTACAACTGAAGGACAACACACATTGTACATAATAATGGAATAAATGTGACTTACCGCCTTCTATTCAAAGATGATTCAATTTAATAATGTTTTTATTAATTTAAGTTTAATGGACTATACAGTGACATTTGTTAAGGTAGTTTGTGATTAATCTATAATTTGTATATGCTATTAGAGACTTACTATAATCGAGATATATAAAGTACCAAATGCTAGGTTATAATAACTGAAAGGCCAAGTTTAAATAACTAAAGGGCTATGACTGCACAATTCCTGGGGCGATTTGGCTGATTATTAAACTTTGCCGGGATATTATGTTTGGATTAACATTGTCGGACTCAGAGAGCGGAAACAGCTAAAAAAAAGCCAACTTCAAATAATTCAAGGGCAATAATTCCACAATTCCTGAGGCGATTTGGCTAATTACCCTAACTTAACCTAGATATGATTATTACAAACATTTTGATGAAGTTTGGTGAAGATCGAATGACAACTGTTGGACTTATAGAGCGGAAAGGGATAAAAGGGCCAATTTTAGAACATTCATGGGCCATAACTCCACAATTCCTTTGGCGATTAAGCTGATGATCAAACTTGACCTGGATATTGTGCCCACAAACATTTGCCTGAAGTTTGGTGCAGATCGGCTGAAAACTGCTGAACTTAGAGCGCGGAAACCAACGTGGTCTAAAGATAGACCAACCGACAGACAGACAGACACACAGTCCGACCGACAGACAGACATTAGCAAACCAATATATCTGGCCATGTTTGAATAGGGGCATAATAAAAGCATTAAAATAAATATATGTAGAATATCCATAGCCAGGTGTTGTTTTACGTCTTTACATGTCAATTATTTCGTAAAGGTTTCCGATGTGATCATAACTGTATGTGCATTCATGTGGGTGTAATTACCATTTAGATCTCTGGTGAGAATCCACAGTTCAATATTGGTCTCCTGGGAACGGTTGTCCGTAATCGCCAGTTCCAGAAATGAATCGCCATGGAATTCGGGAATTTCCATATCAGGCACCTTTTCTGAAAGTGAAGTCGTGAAACATAATATTTATTTGTTTATTTATATAAATATTTATTTATATAAAGATTTATTTATTTATTTATTTATTTGTTTATTTATTTATTTATTATATTCGTATGCCATTTCTTCTATCTATCAACCATAACTTCTCAAAAGCACGGAGTTGAGACATTCTTGAATTGAACTAATGCATTTCCAAGTCCAGTAGCTTCTACTACACTCAAACTTACCATACTCGCAGAATTGTCCTTCCCTTGTTGGAGGGCAGTGGCATATAACCTCACCCTTGTCCGAAACCGAGCACGTGGAGCTCGGGTGACACTGGCTGTACAGACAAGCGGACAGGGAGGCTTCGCAGTTATCCCCTAAAAGAAATGCACCAAAATAGACGTTTAAACATATATAAACCATTTTAAAATCCATTGATATATTACTCGTTTTGTTTAGTGTATATGAACTGGATTACATAAACGAGGACTTTACATAATGGCCAAAGATAATGTAATGTCCATGATAAAGTTGTATATATCGATCAATATTTTAACAATACACTAAATATTACGTTTCAGAGGAATAAATTGAAAAGTATAATATGAAATGTGCAGTATTGACTTATTTAACTCTTCATTCGATGCCTTAAATAAATAACTAGAATTACCAGTGAATCCCTTTGGACAAAGACACAGATGTATTTGAGGACTGGCCATTATACATGTACCGCCATTGCCACATGGAAGTGAGTGGCAAGGATTATTATCACATGCATCTACAAGACAAAAAATATCGTCAAGATAAGTAGAATGAAACTACATGTAAACAATACATCAATTAAATGACAATCAGCATTTTATAAGTGCATATCATGTTTAAGTACAATTATCAGGTTCTTTTCGATGAGTCCAATACAAAAAAGAAAATATTTAACAGCGTCAAAATGTATGTTAATGCTAAATGGTTGGTAGTGACAGTATAAATAATATTGTGATGCAATTCTTTATCAAATGTTCAATTCACAATTCAAAACATGAATGCTTTGGCAAAGACAAGTGTGAAAAGAAACGAAGTACATGATGCCAGTTTGTTTTTATACAAAAACGTACGGTTTGCAATATTCCCTAATATTTTTCATTTAATAAACTACAACCAAAATAATCATTACCAACATCAAGGCCATCACGTATATTGGTTGACGGGCTGGGGAACTGCAAATTGTACATCCTTGCTTTGTCGACCTGTCCAGCAGTCAGGCTTTGGACACATCCAACGAATCCGAGGTTGACTCCAATATTTTCCTGGATACTGAAATCAAGTAGGTACCGATAAGGTATCTAACTTATCTTCAAGTGTCCTATGCAGGAATTCTATATTACAGTTTATGAAAAATCTGTAATGTATAGTATAGGTGTTGATTGATAATATTTACGTTACTTGTATTTAGTTTCAGAAGAAACCCGTGTATAATCATTTTGCGTTTTTTGTTTTGTGGTTTGTTTTTTGTTATGTAGGCGTTTTTTAACTTCGTTAAATTAAGTGACCCAGAGTAACTCGATAGGAGTTTCTATGCTTGAACGTTGGTTTCATTATAGTTTACATTTTAATGCATATAGTTTAACAAGTTTTCTTGCTTTCTTATCTTTAAACATTGTCCAAGTGCGGACAGTTCAGCAACGAGTTTAACTGTTTAATGCTGTCGACAAAGAACGTCTGTGGCTGTTGTCTATCATCAACAGAATGTAAAATGTAAATATAATTACAAACACATATTAAGTACGCAATACTTTTTCTTCTTCTTCCAATAATGTACAGCATCCCACTCTGTGGCATCATCGTACCATCGTACGAACACAGCCTAAATTATTTCTTATATTAGCGCATATGATTTATTTAATAGTTGTTGTGCGCAAATAAGTAATTGTACACTTACAAGCTCATATTGTGTGGCAGGTACCCGAGGAAGAATGTCCCGGAAAGGTCCAAATTATTGTCCTTAGTGATGGTAAGCTGGATTATGGGCTCTTTGTTATAAACGATCAAAATTGCACTCTGTCCCATTGTCTTAGCAATCACCTGTTGGATTGGTAGCATTATTTTAAATTGTAACAGTGGTCGTAGTTTTTATTTGTTTAGTATTCTTTTTTGGTATTAGTAATGACCCTAAATGACATTGATCGAATTACTCATGAATAATCGTAATAGCCTTTACTGGTGTCATTATATGTAGTGAGGTAAAGTTCAAGCTGTAGCCTCAGAGACAGAACGGCTCTTGCAAGTTATATATTACAAGTGTGGTTCTTTTCATGCTTTTAAATGGAAGCGCATTAAAAATTGTCATAAAACACCATGTACCTGATGAATTGTATCTGTTGACATAGAATGAGGATGTCGAATTTGTCGTGGACCAGTCCCAGTGTCGTATCTGAAAGAATATACAGAACACAAATCAACATAATTATCCTCATGTCATAAACATTGGAATCATAATAATCATATAATTTTAACATTGACATATATATGCATAGCAAAGGTTATTCATTACTACTTTTCAGTTTTACAACCGCTAAATAAACGAAACATGAACTGTGCAAACATGTTTATGCTGTGACATTTTTGTGCAGATATATTTCTTGACGTAGTGAGCTCATGAAACAGACTGTTGTGCATTTAGCATTAAATATACACAAATCGAAACTCCAGTTGCGACAGCAGGAGAGAACTCTTATTAGCAGCCCGAGGTCTTTTATTTATGGCAAGTGACCAATTGCCAAAAACAATACACAGGACATCGCAAGCACACATAACATACACAAAACACACATGAATAAAACTCGGGTCACCGCCTTGGAACGGTCATTGCAAAGCATTGGGAGTTTAAACCGGTTTATGTGCGCACGAACCTCACACTTGGCACAGAATTATTCACAAAACATATAAGTGTAATACATAAACACCAATAATGTCAACAATATAGCATTATACACAACGCGTTTTAAAAAGAATGTTTAGTTACCAGGTAATAGTACACTATTTAAACCAAATATCATACAACATCTTCATGTATTAATACACAGTAAATTCATATTACACAAGTTAATATTTTTTACCTGAATTCTACAAGTCCGTCACTTATGTCGATCGATATAAATTGACCAGTTCCATCTTTATTCTGGGACGCAAATAGCAGCATTCCATCGCTGTTAAACGATCGGAAGTTGATATCCAGGTAGAAGTTCCCGGATATAAGACCACTGCAGTAATCTCCCGTGTTTATAAGACCTGCGTTCAGAATCATATGTTAGTTATACGTGCTTATATTGACGCCCGTTTTCACATGTAAAATAATTAAACTGTTTTACTAGGATTTTGTACGCAAGTCACATGGATCAGTCAATGTTTGTAAAGACACCAGGAACCGGTCATACAAAGTATAATGCGAACTTATTAACATGACACTCATTAATCTTCGTGACAAACCGTAAGTATGTTCGGATGTTTTCTTTATTTTGGACGTGTTTCTATTATTGGAAATTATGTTCATATAGATATACATACGATATTCATTTACATTGTAGTATTGTCTATGTTACGCTGTGTCAGGTTAATAATTTCGCACTACATGTATAACGAACTCATTTGTTTATACGTATGCACGAGTACTTCGATATACGCGATCATATTTAGGCGCCTTATTGGAGCACGACGTTTGCAGTTTAATCTGACAAAAGCGCATAATCTTCCTACAAGGAGATCTCGGCTTCTATTCTTATACTTAAGAATATTCTTGAAGCTGTACGGTTCTAACAGCGCATTAATGTTGGACTTAACTTGTTGCTTTTTTTACAATCTCTACTTGCATCGCTATTTAAAAGGACGTTTTTATGACATAAGCATCATTGCTACCTAGCATATTTCCAAAAGCCTAATTTTTCTAAAGTCTAAGTGTGTTTTTTTTTTCATTCTTAAGTCTAAGAATGGGTTGGTGAATACGGGCCCATATAACGACTCTTTTCCGGAATTTTCAAAATATTTATTTATCACCCTATAATATTTCGCCTTATCATAAATGTTGAGGCGATGGTTGTGTGTTGAAATTGACTTCCAGATTAAGCTTATCTATGTACAGCAAAGCATTGCTGCATATAATTGTTATTTTTAACAAATAGTGTTGTTATGGCATATGATCCACACATTGATTTCAAGACATGGTGCCTTCGTCGTAAACATATGCATGTATGCAACAGTATTAACAACTGCAATCAATTTAAAACTGACTTTCCGGAGAAATGTTCTTGTCCGAAATTACTCATGAAATGAATAATAACATATTTCAAGTCTTAATAATAATCTTCAAAGTGCAGAATACAATAATTTGCTTTAAAAACAAATTCATTAAATGTCTCGCGCAATTCTCGTGCCTCGCGTTCTAAGGTCGAGACACGAGATGCGAAGCGAGAAACGAAGCGATACACGATATTCAGGCGAGACACGAAGCGAGGCACGATATTATATCGTACAAATATCGCCCGAGTCTCGAGTCTCGCGGTAGATTTTATTTTCAAACCACGAAACACAAAGCGAGACGTGAGAATCCGACGACACACAAAGCGAGCCACGATACTGAATCGTTAAAATATTGCCCGAATATCGAGTGTCGCGGTTTGAAAGCAGGGAAGTAAAGCAGGGAAACACTCTTTTCCCTAACGAACGAATGCGGGTTACGACGGCCCAAGTCATTGACGGCCCAGACCATGACGGCCAACTGTCAGTCTGTCTCTGTCTGTCTATCTGTCTGTCTGCCTTTCTGTCTGCCTGTTCGTATGTCTGTTTGTCAGCCTCTCAGTCCGCCCATTCGCCTGGATGAGACTGCTGCTTTATGGCTACTTCCACTCGATTTGATAACTGTTTCTGTTTGAACTATAATGATGACTATGTTTTATTTATGCTTATTGTTTATTTTCTGTCTGTCCGTCCGTCCGCCCATCCGTCTTGAGGAAACTGCGGCTGCCATTACTTCTGTGGCGTTTTCACATAGTTATGTACTACAGGCCTTCTTCCGATTAACTTTAACACACTGAAATTAGGTCAACACGACGTGGGGTTGCATCATGCACTCAAGCAGATAGGTGCATTGGCCTATTGTTCTATGTAGCAACGCACTTTGATGTCAACTCAACTTCGGTGTCACTTATCATCAGCATCATCATCATCATCATCAACAGCAACAACATCATCATAATATTTTTACAAAATAACATCAAACTACAACGTGATAAATTCCTGGTGCACCGGTAGACGCGAGGCTCGATATTCAGGCGATATTTGAAAGATACAATATCGTGCCTCGCTTCGTGTCTGGCCTGAATACCGCGTATCGCTTCGTGTATCGTTTATCGTGGTTTGAAAATCTACCGCGAGACTCGATATTCGGGCGATATTTAAACGATATAATATAGTGCTTCGCTTCGTGTCTCGCCTGAATATCGTGTATGGCTTCGTGTCTCGATTCGCATCTCGTGTCTCGACCTTTGAACGCGAGGCACGAGAATTGCTCGAGACACGAAGCGAGGCACGATATTTTACAGCGATACACAAAGCGAGACACGAGAATTGCGCGAAAGACGAAGCGAGACACGATATTTTGCCGCGAGATTTCGTGGTATGGGATACTGCGACAGTGCGAGATCTTGTGTTACAATATCGTGCCTCGCTTCGTGTCCCGCGGGAATATCGTGTCTCGCTTCGTGTTTTGCGCATTTCTCGTGTCTCGCCCACGCCGTAAGAGGCACGATATTCCATATGGCACTAACCGGATTCCGTAAATTACACCAGTAGTTTGTCGGCATATCTTAAATCCGATGTATTGTATTATTAATTGTATTAGGTTGTGTAACATTAAATTATTGACGCATGTTCTATTAATAGTAGTTTTGTTGTCATTGTGTTACGTTTCACATGCAAAACGTTTAAACAACATTGTATACAAAAATACGCCAGGCAAGACATTTCATCCGGCTGCTGAATGTGCGACAACCTTGAACTCTACGCCTTATCCTTAAGATATTGAAAATGTTAGTACACGTATGTAATACATGTAATTTATACAGTTCAGGCAGTGAACCATTCTACAAATAACACAAACATATGCAAAGCTTTGAAATCGAACCGAATATACTTACGCTGTGAGTTAAAATAATATCGCCGATTGATTGGGCGTTTAAATACCAGTACAGTGAAAACAACAGTTAAAAATAACGATTCATTAAGGCCGTCATATTGTGCTTGTCTTTGTGGTTACAGGTGTCTTTTTTAAATCAAAACGCATTCAAAAGAATTAAATCCAAGAATCAATTTTATCTGTTACTTAATGTACGAATATATTACTTCGGTTGGACGGCGGTCAGACGACCAGATATTGACTGTAGTGTATTGTTTCCTTGCCTAGACGGCGCTCGGTCGACCAGGCGTTGACTGTAGTGTATTGTTTCCTTGTCTAGACGGTGCTCGGTCGACCAGGCGCTCGGTCGACCAGGGATTGACTGTAGTGTATTGTTTCCTTGGCTAGACGGCGCTCGGTCGACCAGGCGTTGACTGTAGTGTATTGTTTCCTTGGTAGACGGCGCTCGGCTGACCAGGAATTGACTGTAATGTATTGTTTTCTTTGATAGACGGCGCTCGGTCGGCCAGGTATTGACTGTAGTGTATTGTTTTCTTAGCTAGACGGCGCAAGGTCGACTGGGGATTAACTGTAGTGTATAGGTTTCTTGGCTAGACGGCGTTCGGTCGACCGGGGATTGACTGTAGTTTATTGTTTCCTTGGCTAGACGGCGCTCGATCGACCAGTCGTTGACTGTAGTGTATTGTTTCCTTGGCTAGACGGCGCTTGATCGACCAGGTATTGACTGTAGTTTATTGTTTCATGGGCTAGACGACGCTCGGTCGACCAGGCGTTGACTGTATTGTATTGTTTCCTTGGCTAGACGGTGCTCGGTCAACCAGGAATTGACTGTAGTGTATTGTATTCTTGGCTAGGCGGCGCTCGGTCGACTAGGGATTGACTGTAGTATATTGTTTACTCGATGTTCGCATGCAATTTTGATGTTAGATACTCGTATTTGTATTGTGCACAATTTTTAACATAATATTTTAGCATCTTTTTGAACGCCTGCTTTAAGACAATGTTCTATTGCGTGATAGAGATGTACCGGAAATATATGAACGTTTGAACACCTTACTGTACATTTATCATCCACACAACAGTTTAGCTTACACAGAATCGATATAATTCCATAATTTAAAACTGGGTTTTAATCGAACACTTATTACCAACAACGAATTTGAAGAATCTCTTGTAAAATACGAGTTTTGAAATGCTTTAAAAAACACTATCTCAGAACGGATCTTAAGTCAAATACTTTCTGAATTTACCTGGCCAAAGTTGTATTATTTTATCTTGAGGGAAATGGCGAACGTATAAGAGTTGTATCCTTTTCTGTGATTTTATCCTCTGAAACGAATGTTAGGTGACACCACAACATTTAGGGTATTAGGCTATACGGTGCTATGCCCCCTTTCTCAGAGTCAAATTTGTAACGTTATAGTTATTTTAGAAAGTGTTAACCATCTATTTTGTAAACATATTATGAATCTGAAAAGCAACTTTCCTTTAAGTCACGGAAACGATTTGATATGAGAGTTAACTAACTGGAGACTACGGATACAACTGCACGCTAATATGCATGGATTAGGGGAGTTAACACACTGCTGACTACGGTTACAACTGCACGCTAATATACATGTGTTAGGGGAGTTAAATAACTGCTGACAATGGATACAACTGCACGCTAATATACATGTGTTAGGGGAGTTAAATAACTGCTGACTATGGATACAACTAAACGCTAAAATACATGTGTTAGAAGAGTGAACTAACTGTTGACTAAAGTAACTGATATAATTGCACGCTAATATACATGTGTTACGGGAGTTAACTAACTTCTGACAATGGACAAAACTGCGCGCTAATATACATGTGTCAGAAGAGTTAACTATCTACTAACTACGGTTTAACTACGCGCTAATATGCATGTGTTAGGGAAGTAACTAACTGTTGACTACGGATACCTCCACGCTAATACACATCTGTTAGGAGAGGTAACTAACTGATGATTACGGATACCTCCACGCTAATATACATGTATAAGGGGAGCTAACTACTTTGTAACTGCTGACTACGGATACCTCCACGCTGATACAGATGTGTTTGGATAGTAAACTAACTGCTGACTGCGGATACTTTCTCGCTAATTCACATGTGTTGGGAAAGTTAACTAACTGCTGACTGTGGATACCTCCACGCTAATACACGTGTGTTAGGAGAGTTAACTAACTGCTGATTACGGATACCTCCACGCTTATATACATGCGTACGGGGAGTTAACTACTTTGTAACTGCCGACTACGTATCCCTCCACGCTGATACATATGTGTTAGGATAATTATCTAACTGCTGACTGCGGATACCTCCACGCTAATACACAAGTGTTAGGAGAGTTACTAACTGCTGACTACGGCTACCTCCACGCTAATACACGTGTGTTAGGAGAGTTAACAAACTGTTGACTACGGATACCCCACGCTAATACACATTTGTTAGGGGAGTTAACTAACTGCTGACTACGATTTTTTCCACGCTAATACACATGTGTAAAGAGAGTTAACTAACTGTGCTAGCTAATATACATATGTGAGAGGAGTAAACTTACTGCTGACTACGGACACCTCCACGCTAATACACATGTGTTAGGAGAGTTAACTAATTGCTTACAACGGATAAAACTGCCCACTAATATACATCAGTTAGGGGAGTTATCTAACTGCTGATTACGGATAAAACTACAAGATAACATACATGTTTAAAGGGAGTTAACTAACTACTGACTACGGATACAATTTCACGCTAATATACATGTGTTAGGGAAGTGAAATAACTGCTGACTACGGATACAACTGCACGCTAATATACATGTGTTAGGAGAGTTAACTGACTGCCAACTAAGGATACAACTGCACGCTAATGTACATGGGTAAGGGTAATAAACTAACTGCGGACTTCTGATGCAACTGCATGCTAATATACGTGGGTTATGGTAGATTACTAACTGCTGACTACGGATACCCTTCGCTTATCCACATGTGTCAGGAGAGTTAACTTACCGCTGACTACGGATACTTCCACGCTAATATACGTGTGTTAGTACAGTTAACTAACTGCTGACTACGCATACAGCTACCATATATAAATGTTTAAGGAGAGTTAAGTAACTGCTGTCTACGGATACATCAAGCTAATACACATGTGCTAGGAGAGTAAACTAACCGCTGATTACCGATTCAAAATATACATGTACACACTATATGTGATACTAATTACATAACTTATTTTTTTCTGGGTTACAGAATAATTACTAGCCTTTATTTATTATATAACTTTTGTGGACACAACATTAATTCTAACAATGTAATGATGTGTCTTTACCTTTTTAACATGAACAGCAGTTTATAGAGATGTTTGGTGCTCTGTGAGGTTTTTAGTCACTATATGTAGTAGTTGTAGCATACTTTCACCGAAATATGTTAGTTATTTAACGAGCCCGTAGGGCGGGGGTAAATATTTTACATATTGCGGCAAAAGTATGCTACACGCATTTATACCATATTTAGCGTGCGATATATTGAAATTCAGTTGTAATTTGTACAAACGCTACTTTTTGCACGGTTAGGATCCGCCCACCAGTGACATCACCGTTACTGAATACTGCAAACCAAAGAAAACTCTTAAATATGGTATACACCAAAATGCTGTACTTACAAAATGTGTAATATGTGTTAGAGATTAACGTGTGTATTTATTGTATATATTGTTGATTTGATTTTAAGGGCATTTATTTCCACTGATTTAATTATTTTCTTAAATATTACATTGGTACCGATATGTCTTTGACTTGAAAAAGTGGTTCCAAAATTGAAACACAAATTCCATTCTGTTCTGTAAAACGAGTCTCTTTTAGTTATGATTATTTAAATTTGCATTGTCAACGTGTAAATGCATCTGTTTCAATAAAAACAAATACCGAAACTAGTGTCGATACCGTTTTAAATGACAGTAAATATACTGTTTAATAAATAACTGGTTACGAATACACATTAGCACTGGCTATCAAATCAATATACATGTTGCGTCAGTGTCATAGTTTGTAGCGCAAACACTGTGTAAACATTATCCATTACTTAAACAAATTTCGACCGCATTGTTAAAACTAGAATGATGTATGTGTAGGTTTTATTCAGCATTAATTTATTGGGTACGGAAATAATGCGAGCTAGAGTTAGGATAACAAAGGTGACGTTCAAACTGTCTATATTTCTTATTATAGAATAGTCAAAATTA
Source organism: Congeria kusceri (assembly GCA_027627225.1). NCBI lineage: Eukaryota > Metazoa > Mollusca > Bivalvia > Myida > Dreissenidae > Congeria > Congeria kusceri. The sequence goes on along the minus strand of CM051033.1, from coordinate 20,183,619 downwards.
AAACAGCAGGGGAAATCACTGAGTGAAGATTGTTCTTAGTCTGATTTATATTGATTTGCCTTGGTTATTAGATTTGTATGAACACGTTGTTTCTTCGGGCACAGCCAGTCGTGCATTCAACTACTAGTATTCGTAGATATTCATGACCACATAGATACCCTCCCTTTACCTCATGCAAGTTCTCAATGCTAGCGTTTTATCCGATTAAAAATAAAAACGTGAAATAAAAACCCTCTGTAATAAAATGTCCTTTTAAAGATGCATTAACTACGCTTTTTCTATACCAAGAGTAATGTGACATAATCTTATGAATTAAACATGCATGTTCTACTCTGTCAGTGCCCCTGCATATCATTTTGTATTTCCTCGTTTTAACAGTAATATAGAATCAGTATAATGAAAATGGAGTATGCAATTTCAATATTGAGTACTGCTAGAATGTGAATATAACATGCTATTTAAGAATTGAGTACTGTCTCAATGATAATGAAACATGCCTTTCAGTATTAAGTACTGCTAGAATGTTAACGGAACATGCTTTTTCAGTATTGAGTATTGTTAGAATGTGAATGGAACATGCTATATCAGTATCAAATGCTGCTAGAACGTGCATTGTAAATGCTATTTCAGTATTGAATATTGCCTCAGTGAGAATGGAACATGCTTTCTCAGTATTGAGTACTGCTAGAATGTGAATGGATCATGATTTATCAGTATTGAGTACTGCTAGAATGTGAATGGAACATGATTTATCAGTATTGAGTACTGCTAGAATGTGAATGGATCATGTTTTATCAGTATTGAGTACTGCTAGAATGTGAATGGATCATGTTTTATCAGTATATAGTACTGCTAGAATGTGAATGGTACATGCTTTATCAGTATTGAGCACTGCTAGAATGTGAATGGATCATGATTTATCAGTATTGAGTACTGCTAGAATGTGAATGGAACATGATTTATCAGTATTGAGTACTGCTAGAATGTGAATGGATCATGTTTTATCAGTATTGAGTACTGCTAGAATGTGAATGGATCATGTTTTATCAGTATTGAGTACTGCTAGAATGTGAATGGATCATGTTTTATCAGTATTGAGTACTGCTAGAATGTGAATGGAACATGCTTTATCAGTACTGAGTACTGCTAGAATGTGAATGGTACATGCTATTTCAGTATTCAGTACTGCTAGAATGTGAATGGAACAAGCTATTTCAGTATTGAGCACTGCTAGAATGTGAATGGTACATGCTTTTTCAGTATTGAGTACTGCTAGAATGTGAATGGTACATGCTGTTTCAGTATTGAGTATTACTAGAATGTGAATGGAACATGCTATTTCAGTATTGAGCACTGCTGGAATGTTTATGGAACATACTATTTTAGTATTGAGTACTGCTAGAATGCTAATGCAACTTGCTATCTAAGTATGGAGTACTGCTAGATTGTGAATGGAACATGCTATTTCAGTATTGAGTACTGCTATACTGTGAATGGAACATGTTATTTCAGTATTGAGTACTGCTAGAATGTGAATGGAACATGCTATTTCAGTATTGAGCACTGCTGGAATGTTTATGGAACATACTATTTTAGTATTGAGTACTGTTAGAATGCTAATGCAACTTGCTATCTAAGTATGGAGTACTGCTAGAATGTGAATGGAACATGCTATCTAAGTATTGAGTACTGCTAGAATGTGAATTGAACATGCTATGTCAGTATTGAGTACTGCTTCAATGTTAATGGAACATGCTTTTTCATGATTGAGTACTACTAAAATGTTAAAGCAGCTTGCTATCTAAGTATTGAGTACTGCTAGAATGTGAATGGAACATGCTATCTAAGTATAGAGTACTGCTAGAATGTGAATGGGACATGCTATTTCAGTATTGAGTACTGCTTGAATGTTAGGTGAACATGCTATGTCAGTGTTGAGTACTGCTAGAATTTGAATTTAACATGCTGGTTCAGTATTGAGTACTGCTAAAATGTGAATTTAACATGTTATTTCAGTATTGAGTACTGCTAGAATGCGAATGGAACATGCTATTTCAGTATTCACGTTGGATAAGCAAAATGGAATCTATAAGAACATATATGCGTTGCCCGGCTTCTATACGAACAGGCACCGGATTCTACATGGTGAAAACAACACATCGACATTGCTACGAACGACAAAGAAGCACAAGAAACGAACAAACACAGGTAAATTTTCGTAATGATGTGTTCCACGGAACACTATGGTATATAATGATTTAATATATGTGATCTTCGTTGCCCAAATAGCTGTTTGTAGCCCAAACTAAGCAAAAAAACAGGCCAGTAGCAGTTGCAGGGCTTACAATTTGTAAACGGATGCGAAAATTTTATTGTTTTTAAAGCTTCCTCGGCATTGTTTTGGTATATAAAATGTTATAAAACAGCAATACTCAATCGGCATTATGCTGAAATCATGTTAATTGCCCTAAAATGGGCTTTTTTCATAGCAACGAATGCCACTGATAATATAGGATCATTTGAATTGTATTAGAAATAATGGCACCGGATATCGCACCATGAATTTATACAAGCTTCTACACACCAGCACTATTATTACTACACGTTTGCTGATGGTTCAAGACTTATTTTAAAAGTTAAATGCCAACGTTCATTTAGAAAGATGAAAATTAATATAGTCATAAGGTCAATAATATATATTTATTTTTATTGAAATAATTTCAGATCCAATCCAGAACTGTTGGTGATGGGCTGAAAACCGGATCGGATGACAAAATATTTACATTTGAAATTCAAGGACTTATCCAGGATTCAAGCTTCACACAAACAGTTTGCGTTGACAGTGTGACTAAGTCATGTTTAATGACAACCCGAATTTACAATCCTTGGACAAATCCAGAAACAATCAAAAGTAACCATCAACTATATGTATAAGAACTGATCACTTGACTCGAATTTATTGGCAGACTGGCATAATTTGTATACTAAAAATATAGTGTAATGTCTGTTTAATATTAAATCGTATTTAAAAACAAATTAAGTTAAATTATGTGAATGAGATTATTATTAAAGAAAAAAAGCAAAATGTAATTGTGTTCATGTAAATATTTTATGTTTGTGTGTTGCAGTGTCATGGAAAATGAATTAAACATAATAATAAAAATAAGAATTAATGCATTGTAAAAAAATGTGTCAACTATTTTCCAATTGAAAAAAAAATAAAAAAAATACTTTTCCTTGATCATAAAATAGCTGTGCCATACTTTGATTGAAATATGTAATTTAACGAGTCTGCATGTCAAAAGGGGCTACAAGTGTATTATACCATATTTACTAGTCACATCGCAACGTTCTGATACCACAGTTATTGAAAACGTTGAAAGACAACTGTCTGAAATATGGAATTGGTAGTACTTGTAGCACGCTTGGACTGAAATCTGTTAATTATTTAACGAGCCCATTATTTAACATATGGAGGTCAAATGGTGCTACAAGTGTTTTATAACATATTTACCAACCACATCGCAACTGTCTACGAAACCGATCCCAAAGGGCTGTTCCTAGATGTCACGTGATGTGTGACATGTTTAGCAAATATAGCTCTGTTTACAAATATGGCTCTGCCGCAATGTGTCTACTCAGTGCAATTCTTCGGGGCAATAAGCAAGGGCGTAGCGCCCTATACACACAATACGCACGTTCGTAATACAGAAATGTGGATGATAAAAAATAAAATAAATTATTTGCTAAAACGGTATAAATAGAATGGCGAGTCGAATGAGTGTATTAATTCTCTTACATAAATGACCTGTTAATTGCTCATTATGGCAGTCAAAACGACGAAATTTACAGTTTGACGTCATCATTAACATAATTCATGTGTTTAAAGCTGAAAATACAAGCAATTGGTTTCGGACTATTATCAGTATGACTATCTGAGCCCAGATTTGTAGTTCATCATAGTAATTTAAGCACTGTCGCATATTGAAAATATATCTATGTGCGTGGTTTAGAAATATATCGCATCTGTTTTGCTTAAATGTTTTGCTGTGTAGGACAATATACATACACATAAAATTGCATTATTCTGCACCAATATTGAATTTTCTTTGACTCTAACAATTGAAATTTAATATTGTCGGAATACGCACACTGTTTAACAACGGTGTTTCAACATTTATATCGTAATCACAGAAATTTTTAAAATTAATAAGCATATTGTTTGTGTAACCTACTGCATAAACTAAATGAAACAAAACGCACAAAAAGGCATTTCATACCGTCACTACAGGGGCAACCGTCGATTCTGCATTTAACTCGAGCTCTCAGCAACCAATTTCGGAAAGTATAGTTCACCTTCCAAATCAAACCCGTCTGAAGCCGATAAATTTAAGTCTTCGACACCGTCGTTTCATGATGGAAAGTCCGACCGTGCGCATGGTGGTGTAACGTCTACATCTTTGCAAACACCAGTCCTTATTAATGTTCATGTTTTGATTATTGTTCATAAAAATAGGTTCTATATGTTTCGTTTTACATTTCGTAGATTAAATTGTTTGTGATTCTAACGCTACAATTACATGTATGTTACAAAAAGAAAATACGTTTCTATACTAGAGAAAAGAATTTCTTCAAACGCCAGAAGCCTTAAAATGTTCCAATGCTCTAGAATGCACCATTCCATCCCTTATTTATGTATTTTTCCCGGGAGGGGAGCCAACCCCCGAGTCCCCACCCGTGGAGGGACATATCCCTCTCACTCCCTCCCTCATTATGAATGTTCTCGTGTGCGTATAAATTTTACAACTCTTGCTACGCCCCTGAGAAGTAGCGTGCATATAAATTACAACAAAATTGAATATAATGCACGCGCGGTAAGCTTGCATATTAGGCTCCGCCAACCATTTACCGATCTGATATCACAGGTGTTGAATACCGCAAAAATGAACACGCTCTGAAATGTGGTATAAAAGTAAGTGTGTATGTATGTACAGTGCCAATTTAATTTGGCGCCGGGTGGAACATTCTGTGATAATTTTGGCGCCGAATGGGTTAAACAGATGTTCATTTTTATATGAATTACACGTCTGAATCCCTTACAGTTTAACTGTCCTAACGTGTTTTCCTCATATACTTTCAGGATAACGAAAACACGTTATCAGCATACAGATTCACACGGTTAATTATGGACTTTACAATTGCATTATAATAAGTTTTAATCAACTTCGGTTCGATTAAAAAGTTTTCTAAGGATTCGTTTAAAGTATGTATTAGCTGTAGCATACTTTGACCGAAATATGTTAGTTACTTGACGAGCCCGCAGGGCGAGATTAAATAATTAACATTTTGAGGTCAAAGGTCTACAAGTGTTTTATACCATATGTACCAATCGCATAGCAACTTTATACGATGCCTAGAAAAACAAAGTAAACTCTCGAAAATATTATATACGTTCATTTTAACATATTCTAAAGCGTTTCATTGTTCGTAATTCAAACAGATTTGGAGTTCACATAATATACATATATGATGCGATTCGTTAATTACCCGGTGCCGGCATCGTATATTATCCGTTGCCTACAAAGACGTTTTAATTTGTGCCGGAAGGAGTACAATTTACTTTTTGACAGCTTGTTTTTTCAGTCCAGTCATTTCACTATATGTTAACTTTTTTAAGACTAACTGTTATAGATAGTATAGAGGTTTCAAATATTTTAAGGAACGGAAAATGTGACACATGATGTTCACGTTGACGCAGTTGAGCGAAATATATTGACTCGTTTTAAACTATCAATTTATTTTCTGGTAAAAGAACTGGAAAATATGACGCACACATATATCAGATGTTCCGTGATTATGTGATTTATTATTGAAAAAACTCATTTATTAATAAAAACAACAGATACCTAACGGGACTTTTTACCGTTTAGCCCTTTTCATAGTAAAGAATCCGTTGCCTGTTCGTATAAAAGCCGGAGAGCGCATATTTGTTCGTATAGAAACCGTTTTGTTTATCCACCGTGGTATTGAGTACAGCTGGAATGTAAAGGAAACATGCTATTTTAGTATTGAGTACTGCCAGAATGTGGATTGATCAAGCTATTCCAGTATTGAGTTCTGCTAGAAGGTGAATAGAACATGCTATTTCAGTATTGAATACTGCTAGAATGTGAATGGATCATCATCGTCATCATCATGATAATCCTCCTCCTCGTTCTCCCCCTAATAATCATCATCAACATCATCATAATCACCACCATTATCATCACCATCATCATCATTAGTATAATCCTCATCCTCCTTCTCTTTCTACCCCTAATCATCATCATCATTATCCTAATCATCATCATGATCATTATCATCATTATCATCATTCTCTCTCTCCCCCTAATCACCATCATAATCATTATAATCTTTATCCTCTTTCTCCTTCTCCCTCTAATTATCATCATCATCATCAGAAAAATTTAATATATACTACCCATAAGAAAGCTATTTTACATAATCTCAAAGACATTTATATCTTAATGGTGTTATGCATGGTCATCCCCATGTCGTCATGAGTGTACGTGATCTTTTTAAAAGACTCGATACTGGTTTTACACAGTATATTTCAAAACACTAGGACTTTTATGCGACTAGATATAGTACACTACATACTACAGAAGATAAATTGCATCGCATTTCTGTCACAGTGTATTATTATCCTAAAAACAAAAATTAGTTGCCTAAAAATGACGAAATTTAACGGACAATCATAAATTGAGGCTTATATATGCACGGTTCGAATATATCCAATAATTGATACAATCATTTATGTTTTCTAATGAAGTTAAGCTTATAGCAGTTTCAAGTTGTATGCGCCCTTATATAGGTGCATATTTTCTTTGTGAACTCTTTTGAAAAACCCACCGATTTTCCAAACCGACAATACTGCATAAATTTATTAATCTCGAACATACATCTTCCAACGAAATGTTTGTTTATTTCTATAAGACACACACACAAGAATAAAGCCGTGTTAAAATTATCACTGTAACGGCATGTTTCTTACTAATATTTTAAAGTTGACTGCAATGTTTTGTTGGAAAGTAAAGTTATTATCATAACGTTAAACCATGCCATTTAACTATTGTTGAAATAAAACTATAATAAATGTTTAGAAAGAACTATGTTCAGAAATGTGTATTAAGAGAGTAATTGAAAACAATGTTTACTGCGCATGAAAATATACAGCTCATGCATGTACTGCGTCTTGACCAGTCAGATCGATTACAGGCGCATGCGCAGTTATTATTGTTCTAATTCAAAACCGAATGTAGTCGCTGCTGTATGATGAAGGGGTCTATATTGAGATATGTGTTGTTGTTTGGGTTTTTTTTAAATTTAGTCAGGTTTGTGCTGACGTTGACATTTTGTGCTACATGTATATTAAACTGTATGGTAAAGTGGATAACGAAAAATGCCCGAATAAATGCATAGAAATCAGCCCTTCGTTAACTTACGTTGTAGTGAAACGTGTACACACAATCCTTCTCCTCCTCATCATCATCATCCTCATCCTCCTCCTCATCATCATCGACATTATCATTATCACCATCATCATCATCACCATCGTCATTATCATAATCATTATCTACTAATTAACTTTATAAAGCATTACTTATGACTTAAATTCCAATTCTTTTACCGAAATAATTCTTATGATACATTCGCATATTTTCTGCAGTAAATTAAAATTGCATTATTAAACATCGTAAGAGAAAAAAACTAACAACCTTAAAATGAATTAAACAACGTCCGCAAGAATGTTTGTGAGCATTGCCTGCATTCGATCACGAAACGAACACATACCTTATTGCCGGGCTTGCATATGCTATTATTTATCAAAATATTGAAGTTGTTCACATGCTCAATAAACTTGAAAAACAGGCAAAAACATATCGACTTGTTTATCACTAAATAAACGTCTAATATATATTTAGTCAGACATATCAGTCTGTCGGACCGACACAATTATGGCGAATAGCAACAGCGCTTATACAAGCCTCGGTGTGATAATCCACAATGGTAAGTGTTTATTAATGGTTCTACACAGAGAATGTACTTAAGTTTTTTATTGTATTTACCCAGTTAAAATTCGCAGTTTTGTCATCGAATGCAAACTGTCTTGATTTTTCTGTTGTTTTTTTACAATTGACAGTTAAGTTGAATAAAATATCCCGTTCGGATGTTCATTAAATGTGAATTCGAAAGAAGAATAAGCGAACACCAATATTTGTCTTGGTCTTTCATTTATTGTCTTCGTTGTAAGACGTTTTTTTATTGTTTTATTATTATTATCAACACAATTGAATTAATTTTATCCAGTCATGTTTTTTTGTTCAAATGGCTAGCTTAAAACTTCTCCATGGCATCCCGTTCCTGTTTGGCGATACCGTATTATTCTTGGTAATGTTCTGAACAATTTAATGCAGCAAAACTTTGATTTTTATCCGAATTAAGGCCAATACGTACTATTCACGGTAGTGTATTTTTACGCATTCGGCTAGTTAATATTTCCCTAGCCAATCTTGTCCATGGAAACTGTAATCCAGAAGTAATCAGAAATCTTTCATTTTAATTTAAGTGTTATTAATATTTAACCTCTCCTCGGTTTCTTCCGTGTCATAGTTTTATTTATATGTGTTAACCCACTGACGACGCTGTGAGCGCTTTAATTATCGCATTTCTTTGTTTTCTTTCATCTGCTTGTTCTAAAATGTTCGGAGGCTTAAAGGGGACTGCATGTATTCACGCACATGCCAATAGAAAACAATTAATTACAATGCTTAATAGTTTATATCAAACACAAAAAGAAACAAAAATAGCATTTCTTATATTTAATATAGATCTGTATATTTAAGAAATATTACAGACCACTCAAAGCCTCCTCGCCAAAAAAAAAAAAAAAAAAAAAAAACGTGTAAAAAAGTGTCTCCGGATTATTAATCACCGTGTTCGACTGTTCATCCGCAGGGAAAACTAGTGAGGCCCGGCCGGGATAGTCACTACACTTTCAATGTTTGTATTTTATTTTTGAGTTGAAAAGTCATTCTTCGAAATGTGTAACTGATTAAGAAATATAAAAATACCGAAGCTCGTTGAGTATGTCCCTTTAAAATGCGACTTTACCGCATTGACATGTATATAGTCTATTTTTAGATATGGGAAAACCAGAATGTCCACATAAACCAGCTAAGATATTTCTTCACAGTCGACACTCCCAATGGAATTTCCGATATAAACGTATTATATTAAGCAAACATTAATGGTTGATTACAGCCACATTATATCATGGTATAACTTTATAGCATGTGTAATTAACGTAGGGTTAAATATTTTTATATAATTGTGTAACGTGTCAAGGGTGGTCAACCACAGAATATATAAAATATTTTTTCTCGGGCTACTACGCCGTTCATTTATTATTATTCGGATGAGCCAATTGTGGAGGCAATGGTCATAGCGGCGTTGTAGGGAATACCACTGTGAGGAACTTGACTTACATGCGAGCGTAACGACTAAATGCTAAATGTCCATATCTGTAGATGTGTTTACTGTTGGCGTGATTTTAATATTGAACGCACCTGAAATGTACAAGATACAATATGCAATTTTTGTTATATTTAAAAACCATTAAATCCAATATGTATGCCTTGTTAAAAAAACAACAACAAACAAACAAACGCAGAACTGCATACACATTAATTTCACCTCATTTGCTATTCAATATAATACCTCATAACAGCCTGAAACTAAGTGCTTACATAAAAATGATACTGTTCTAAATATCTATAAACAAAAGAATATTATATTTGTACGCGCATATTTTTTTATTAGTTCACACGTTTTATGTTTACTTTGAGAAATAAATGCATAGCAATGTGTCGTTACTGAATTAACAACAGTTAAAATAGATAAATTAAAAATATAACAACTGTAAGCAACGATTTTAGTCGATGCGTTTTTAAAACGGGCATCGTTAGCGATGTTAATTAAAACGTTGACAGCGTAGAAAGTCACTTCCGGTGAATTTTTTATAAAGGGAAATGAAGGAAATTACGCGAGCATTTAAATAGAAAGGGAACATTTTTTGTTTGCAAAAAGTGGAATTTCCTTATGTTATTTTGTACAATATTAAATTCAATATATTAATATAAGCTGGAGTGATATTTGATCTATTTGATATTGAAGACGGAGATACACGCTGCTTTTAAGACAATCTTGTGAGATCAAGTGATTGTCTTTTGCAGCTTGAACTTAATTTGGTGCGAGGGTACATAAGGCTGCATCTTATTCGGCGGTGATGCGGGAGCTTTTCAGGCAGGCGGGTGGAATCCATGCAGTCAGGCGGGTTCCAAGCAGGCAGGCGGGTTCCAAGCAAGTGGGCGGTTTCGATGTAGGCTGGCGTGTTCCGTTGAGGTGGTCGGACAGGCGGGTGTGTTTCAGGCATGCGGACGGGCAGGTTCCATGAAGGTGGGCCGGCATGTTCCAGGCAGACAGGCGGGCGGGGCGGTTTCCAGGCATGCGTGCGGGTTCCATGCAGGCGGGCGGGTTCCTGGAAGGCAGAAGTTTTTCGGGCTTGCGGGTTTCGGGCAAGTGGCCTTCGACCAGTCGGTCTACAGGCAGGCGAGTTCCAGTAAGATGGGTTCCAGGCAGACGGACGTACTCCGGGCATACGGATCCAGGCAGTCGGTTCCCGGACATGAGGGTTCCAGTCAGACGGGTTCCAGAGAGACGGACATACTCCAGCCATACGGATTTAGCAAGGCGATTCTCGGGCAGGCGGGCTCAAGGTAGGCGGGCTGGCATTCAGTTGGTGGATGAGCGAACGAGTGTGTGTGTACGTTAGTCAGTGAGTGATTTAGTGAGTTTTATCTGGTATGCTAGTAAGTCAATCAGTGAGTCAGTCAAATAATCAGTCAGTCATTCCGTTAGTATTTCAGTCATTTTGTCATTTTTCTGACACATGTAGAGAAAAAATGTGCAACAAGTCAATGATTTCATCCCGGCACGTCTCTCTTATGATAGATATATGCAATACAAGCAATCAATAATACAGTGGCTTTGTCCATTGCTTGTTATTCAAGTATGTGTTCGTTACGACACCAAGTACCTATTTATGTTGTGAAAACAACACGTTTTGTAAATCAGTGTTGTTTTATTCTAATTAACGTTATTACTTAAAGGTATTTCGTAGCTTGCAAACATTTTTAGTAGATCTGCATTTGTTATTGTTAACACTTCAATTACTTGGGTTTCCATACACTTTCACGTGTTATTTGTTTTCATAACTTTAAACCATTTAATTCAGACTGCATTCAGACTACAGTATTTCATAATTATATTACTATAATTAAATGATATTAACTCCGTTTTCCTTGTTTTGCAAACAGTTGCTGATAAACGTAACACGCGGAGTTAACTCGTATAATATCTATGGTTATGCATTGCTCGAGTTACTTCCCTTGTCTTATAGTACGAGTATTTCTAAATGTGTTAGTCATTGTAAACCAAGTATTAAATGTTCGTTCCTGATGAAAGGCTTTGTTACTAAAAAAATTCAACAACCTTTAAAGGGACTTGTTCACAGATTTTTCTTCTTTACAAAAATGTCATTAAATGTTTTTTACTGCAAAAAAAACAACATTATGATACTGATCATGATGCTAATGTCATTTCTGCTGATGATGATAATGATGATGCTGATGCTGCTGCTGATAATGATGATGATGACAATGATGATGATAATGTTGATGATTGCGATCATTTTAATATCGTAACACAAAAAAAATACACAAAAATGGCTTCAATTATCGTGTTGCTCTATAATTCTATAGCTATGTTTTAAAATTCGTCCTCTCCTTGTTCTAAACTGTTGATGCGCTCACATTGGACGATTATCAGATTAGTAAGCGTAATTCATTCATAATAAATTTCAGGGATTCCAGTTTCTTAATGCAAAACAAGCATAAATAACACACCTCACACAAAAGTATATTGGAACTACATTGTATATACACGCTGACCTTTTTTTACCGCGGCTGCATTAAGTTTTAAATATTACTGGAAAACCAGAAGGTCTGTGTAAACGAACTTAGATGTTAAAGAAAACATCGCAGTTATAAGTCGATATAAATACGACCTAAAGTTTGTTAAAGTCAAACAAGCCGTGTGTCGTGTTAGAATAACGCATTTACATAGTCAAGTTAGACTACCAAGTATATCAAGTCAAAAGATACATGAAAAATGTGAAAAGTGGGCTTAATAATAACTTTTTTATTTAACATTGAAGGCAATTTCAGTTTGTTGTTTATATAATAACCTACACATATTGTTATTCTATCTAGATATACACAAGCTTACATGTTTCAATTGTATGTGTTTTTCTTAATTCAATGTATTTTAAGAATTGTGCAACTAGCACTCCCCCCTGTAAAATGAAGTTGTTGGAGAGTACTCTCCGTGGAAACTAGATGTCATTAAGCTCTCCCAAGAGAGTACTCTCCATGTAAACGAAAAATCCAGAGTAAATGCTGGTTAGCTCTGTCGGGAGAGTACTCTCCATGGAAACGAGATGTCAGTTAGCGCTATCAATAGAGTGCGCTCCATGTAAACGTGAAATCCAGAGTTAAGGCTGGTTAGCTCTGTCGGTACTATCCATGTCAACGACAAATCCCGTGTTCGGCCTGGATAGCTCTGTCAGGAGTGTACTCTTCATGTTAATGAGCCGTCCCAGATTCGGCCTTGTTATCTCTGTCGAGAAAGTACTCTTCGTGTGAAGAGGAGCTTCAGGATTCGACCTGGTTAGCTCTGTCGGGAGAGAAGTCTCCATGTCAACGAGAGGTTAGATTAGCTCTGTCGAGACAGTACTCTCCAAATAAACGAGAGGTTCCGGGTTTGGCCGGTAAGCTCAATCGAGAGAGTACTCTCCATGTAAAGAGAGGTCCCGTGTTCGGCCTGGTCGTCTCTGTCAAGAGGGTAGTCTCCATGAAAACGAGAGGTCCCGGGTTCGGCCTGGTTAGTTATGTCGGGAGGGTAATCTCCATGTAAACAAGAGGTCCCGTGTTCGGCCTGATCATCTCTGTCAAGAGGGTACTCTCCGTGTAAATGAGAGGTCCCGGGTTATATCTGGTTAGTTCTGTCGGGAAAGTTTTTCTCAATGTAAACAAGAGGTATGGGGTTCGGCCGGGTCATCTCTGTCAAGAGGGAAGTCTCCGTGTAAACGAGAGATCCCGGTTTCGGTCTGGTTAGTTCTGTTGGGAGAGTACTTTCCATGTAAAGAGAGGTCCCGTGTTCGGCCTGGTCATCTCTGTCAAGAGGGTAGTCACAATGTAAACAAGAGGTCCCGTGTTCGGTCAGGTTATCTATGTCAAGAGGGTGGTCTCCATGTAAACGAGAGGTCCCGTGTTCGGTCAGGTTATCTCTGTCAAGAGGGTAGTCTCCATGTAAACAAGAGGTCCCGGGTTCGGTCTGGTTATCTCTGTCAAGAGGGTAGTCTCCATGTAAACAAGAGGTCCCGGGTTAGGTCTAGTTATCTCTGTCAAGAGGGTAGTCTCCATGTAAACGAGAGGTCCCGGGTTCGGTCTGGTTATCTCTGTCAAGAGGGTAGTCTCCATGTAAACGAGAGGTCCCGGGTTCGGTCTGGTTACCTCTGTCAAGAGGGTAGTCTCCATGTAAACGAGAGGTCCCGGGTTCGACCTGGTTAGTTCTGTCGGGAGAGCTCTCTCTCTATGTAAACAAGAGGTATCGGGTTCGGCCTGGTTATCTTTGTCAAGACAGTACTCTCCATGTAAACGAGAGGTCCCGGGTTCGACCTGGTTAGTTCTGTCGGGAGAGCTCTCTCTCTATATAAACAAGAGGTATCGGGTTCGGACTGGTTATCTTTGTCAAGACAGTACTCTCCATGTAAACGGGAGGTCCCGGGCTCGGCCTGGTTAGATCTGTCTTAAGCACACTCACTTTGTAAAGGACAAGTTCCGTGTTCGGCCCGGTTAACTATGTCGAGAGAGCAAACGAGTGATCCTGTGATCTTTTAGTAGTCTCATACTTTTATATGAAGCTTTAAAATGGCGGACAACATATATCACATCGCTACAGAACTAACAAAAGAAAGTCAGTAAACAGATGTAACATCAAGACGATGTGCTACATCAAGCCGATTTGTTACATCAAGTCAATCTGTTATTTCGGTCGATTTAGCCACCAAAGCACTAGTGAGACTACTTTCACATAGTGAATGTTCCTACGTTATAATCGAGTCCTATCACTTTCACATCTTGAATGTTCCTAGGTTATAATCGAGTCCTAACACTTTCACATCTTGAATGTTCCTAGGTTGTAATCGAGTCCTACCACTTTCACATTTTGAATGTTCCTGGGTTGTAATCGAGTCCTACCACTTTCACATTTTGAATTGTCCTAGGTTATAAATTATAACTTATAACTTATAATCGAGTCCTACCACTTTAACATCTTAAATTTTCCTAGGTTATAATTACGATGCAATATCGCAATTTCGCATCGTATTATCACAATTTTGCATTGTGTTTTAGCAAACTCGCATCGTGATTTTGCTCCTTCGTATCGTGTTCTGTTGTTCTCGTGCTTGTAATCCAAAGTTCGAAAGTGCGCAAAAACAAAGGACCCTAACGGAAAAGCAAAGTGCCCTCAAAAAAAACAGTGCGGCAGTGGTCAAAGCAGCGTTGCAGGGGAGACGACTGTGAGGTAATGCGAGCCTTACGACGGAAGGCTAAATGTGTTGAAGATGTTTGTCCCCACGCCGTGAGTTTGTAAATGTCCTCATATGTAGCTGTGTTTACTGCTGGCGTAAAATGAGTTTAAATTGAGATCGTCTGATAACGACATACAATATCCGTACAGAAAGATTAGCTGTATATATCAAAAACATTAACGATGAATTGCATTGTTTCCTTCCTAGAAAACGCAGAACTGAGCAAACATTCATTTGAACCCGTAAGGCATTCAGTATTACAACACATACTAGCACATGTAATAACCTGTAGTTGAGTGTTTCCATTAAAATAATAATGGTCTAATAATTATGATTTTATGTGGAAAATTTAGTTTATGTTTTATGTTTATTCTTCTTTGGGAAATAAATTGGAAACAATCCGTCGTTACTGATTAAACGACACTTACAATGGAAAGGATGTTTACACGAAAGAGAACATTGGTTTGGATGCATTGATTTGTGTAATGTCATTTTGTAAAATTTTGGTTACCAGACAGGCAGATGATTTCCAAACACGCGGGTGGTTACCAGACAGGTGATGGTTACCAGGCAGGCGGATGTTTACCAGACCGGCGGGTTGTTACCAGCCAGGTGGGATGTTACCATGCAGGTGGATGGTTACCAGGCAGCTGGTTGGTTACCAGGCAGGCGAGTTGTTACCAGAAAGGTAGTTAGTTACCAGACAGGCGGGTGGTTACCAGGCAGTTGGTTGGTTACCGGGCAGACGGGTGGTTACCAGGCAGGTGGTTGGTTACAAGGCGATGGTTGGTTACCAAGCAGGCGGGTGGTTACCAGGCAGGTGGTTCTCACAAGGCAAGCGGGTTGTTACAAAACAGGCGGATGGTTACCAGGAAGGTGGTTGGTTACCAGGCTGGTGGTTGGTTACCAGGAAGGCGTGTGGTTACCAGGCAGGTGGGTGGTTATCAGGCGGGTGGATGTTCTCCTACGACAGGCGGGTGGTTACAAGACGAGCGGTTGACAGACAGACGGGCGGTTTCGTGACAGGTGTGTGGTTTCCAGACAGGTGGATGGTTCCTATAAAGATGGATGGTTTTGAGGCAGGCGTGTGGTTTCCAGGCCGCCGGGTGGTTACAAGGTAGGCGGGTGTCTACCAGGCAGGCGGGTGGTGACAAGGCAGGCGGTTGGTCACCAGGCAGGCGTGTGGTAACCAGGCAGGCGGGTGGTTACCAGGTAGGCGGGTGGTTACCAGGCAGGCAGTTTTAACAAAGCAGGCGGTTGGTTACCAGTTAGGCGATTGGTTACCACGCAGGCATGTGGGTCACAGGCAGGCGGGTTGGTTCCAGATAGACGGGCGGTTACCAGGTAGGCGTGAGGGTTCCAGGCAGGCGGGTGGGTTCCGGACAGACGGTCGGATACCAGACAGGCGGGTGGGTTCCAGACAGACGGGCGTTTACCAAGCAGGCATGTGGGTTGCATCCAAACGGGCGGTTACCAGGCAGGCGTGTGGGTTGCAGAAAAACGGGCGGTTACCAGGCAGGCGTGTGGGTTCCTGACAGACGAGTGGTTACCAGGTAGGCTTGAGGGTTCTAGGCAGGCGGGTGGGTTCCAGACAGACGGGCGCATACCAGGCAGGCGTATGAAAGTTACTAGGCAGGCGTGTGGGTTTAATATAGACGGGCGATTACCAGGCAGGCGTGAGGGTTCCAGACAGACGGGCGGTTACCAGGCAGCCGTGTGGGTTCCAGACATGCGGGTGGGTTCCATACCGACGGGCGCATACAAGACAGGCGTGTGGTTTCAAGGCAGGCGGTTCCAGGCAGACAATCTGACGGGTTCCAGACTGGCAGTCGGGAAGGTTCCAGACAGACGGGCGGATTCCAAGTAGGCGTGAGGGTTCCAGACAGAGGGGCGGTTACCAGGCAGGCGGGTGTTTACCAGGCAGGTGAATGGTTTACAGGCAGGCGTTTGGGCTACATGCAGGCGGGTGTGTTTCAGGCAGGCAGAAGGCTTCCAGGCACACGTTCTGATGGGTTCCAGTCAGTAAGTCGGGTGGTTTCTAGGCAGGCGGGCTGTTTTCAGTCAGGTGGGTGGGTCCCATCCAGACGTTCTGACGGGTTTCATACAGACATCTGGTTTCCAGGCAAGCCGGTGGTTTCCAGACAGGCGGGTGGGTTTCAGGCTGGCGGATGGATCCCATGCAGACTTACTGACGGGTTCCAGGCTTGCGGGTGGGTTCCAGACAGGCGGGTGGTTTCCAGGTAGGCGGGTGGTTTCCAGGCAGGCGGGTGGCTTCCAGACAGGCGGATGGGTTCCAGGCAGACGTTCTAACGGTTTCCAGACTGGCAGGCAGGTGGGTTCTAGGCAGAAGGGCAAGTTTCAAGTGAGCGCGCCGGTTACAGAATAGCGAGTATCCGTAGGCAGGTTCCAGGCCGGGTAGAGGGCATTCAGATGATCAGGCTGGCAGTCCATTTGGGTATGCGAATGAGTAAGTGACTGAGCCATTGTGGATCCAGCCAGTCAGTCATTAAGTCAGTTTGTCAGCCAGTCAATAATTATTATCACATATATAGAGAACATTGTGCAAACAATTCAAGACTTATCCCAGTACCTCTCGCTTATGGTATATAAAATATACTAATACTCAATAATGTGGTTGAATGAACCATGACTGGGTACTTAAGGCTGTGTTCGTCATTACAACGCGTACCTTTTATAATACTTCCATAATTTTATGTAATTCTGTTTAATTCTAGTCAACGTATAATGTAAGATTACGTACAAGGTAAAAGTAGATTGCAAACAAATATGGAATTAATGTTAAAGTGACCTGTTCACAGGTTCTCAAATCGAAAATTATTAACATTGTGGACACGTTTTCCAAAAAGAAAAGTATATTACATCGAAAGAAGAGAAATGAAACTTTTAACATAGAAATGTATAAACAAATAGTATGTCTTTTATGGGTAAAAATCTATGCCTTGGATACAAATATAAAGCGTTTAAAACGCTTTTTGTCTGAAATTTGTAAAACAAGTGGTTAGCGTGAGATACTTTTAGTCCCGGTGTTCTTAGAATCGAGTCCCGGCGGAGGCAGATCTTTCAACCGTGATATTGTTCTTGATATAATATGCAGTTTCGTTGGTTCAGAAGCATTTGGTTTTGAAGTTAAATGCGTTTAATGATTTTTGTTTTCAAAACATACGAATATCTGTTAGTAGGTCCCTTAAAGCGTACGTGGTTATTATTAACTCTTCAATTCATTCGTTTCCATCGTAAAACTCTTGTTTGTATAACCTTTATCTTAATACTTAAAAGAACAATTTCTAGCATATATGTTTGCAACTTAATATATCTTAGAAACAAGTAATTTATAAAACGTTTTCGTACTGGTTCTACCCAGAGTCCGAACAAAAGGTTTTATGTGACATTGAAGATTATGTAACGTTTCAGTACTGGTTCTACCCAGAGTTCGGACTAACTGTTATGTAAAGGTGCAGATTATTAAATGTTTCAGTACTGGTTCTATCTAGATTTCGGACTGAATGTTATGTAAAGGTGCAGATTATTAAATGTTTCAGTACTGGTTCTATCTAGATTTTGGACTGAATGTTATGTAAAGGTGCAGATTATTAAATGTTTCAGTATTGGTTATATCTAGATTTTCGGACGAATGTTATGTAAAGGTGCAGATTATTCAATGTTTCAGTACTGGTTCTATCTAGATTTCGGACTGAATGTTATGTAAAGGTGCAGATTATTAAATGTTTCAGTATTGGTTATATCTAGATTTTCGGACGAATGTTATGTAAAGGTGCAGATTATTAAATGTTTCAGTATTGGTTATATCTAGATTTCGGACTGAATGTTATGTAAAGGTGCAGATTATTAAAGGTTTCAGTACTGGTTCTACCCAGAGTTTGGACTAAAGGCTATGTGGTGTTAAAGTTTATTAAATGTTTCAGTACTGGTTCTACCCAGAGTTCGGACTAAATGTTATGTAAAGGTGCAGATTATTTAATGTTTCAGTACTGGTTCTGCCCAGAGTTCGGACTGAATGTTATGTAAGGGTGCAAATTATTAAAAGTTTCAGTACTGGTTCTACCCAGAGTTCGGACTAAATGTTATGTAAAGGTGCAGATTATTAAATGTTTCAGTACTGGTTCTACCCAGAGTTCGGACTAAATGTTATGTAAAGGTGCAGACTATTACATGTTTCAGTACTGGTTCTACCCAGAGTTCGGACTGAATTTTATGTAAAGGTGCAGATTATTTTATGTTTTAGTACTGGTTCTACCCAGAGTTTGGACTGAATGTTATGTAAAGGTGCAGATTATTAAATGTTTTAATACTGGTTCTATCTAGATTTTAGACTGAATGTTATGTAAAGGTGCAGATTATTCAATGTTTCAGTACTGGTTGTACCTAGATTTCGGACTGAATGTTATGTAAAGGTGCAGATTAGTAAAGGTTTCAGTACTGGTTCTACCCAGAGTTTGGACTAAAGGCTATGTGGTGTTAAAGTTTATTAAATGTTTCAGTACTGGTTCTACCCAGAGTTCGGACTGAATGTTATGTAACAGTGCAGATTATTAAATGTTTGTTCATTGGTTCTACCCTGTCATAAGCTCTTGTTCGTGTAGTGCTTTCACTCTTGAAATCTATATAACGTATCCCTAGTAAACACCTGACGACGGTTAGACGTTGGATTTAAGTCGCGACGTCGGTGACAATAAACCGACGTCAATGCGACGTTGCAATATTGTCGTAAGTACGACGTTGTATTACGACGTTGTACCGCCGTCGGATCAACGTCATTTGTTGGCGATGGGTTTCACCAAAAGAAATCAACTTTGGCCAACAGATCCAGTTATAACTATGTCGAAAAAGATGTAAATATGCTAAATGTAATATTTCGCAGAGTAGTTCAATGTATTATGATGAAAGTTAAAACAAAAAAAAAAATATTCAGATTGGCAATTAAGCAAAGCCACAAGAACAAAAGTACATGATTAATGATTGTCCCAAGTACAAAAATCCAGGATTAATCATCTTCTTCAGTACAACAGTACAGGATTTATCGTTGTCACAAGTACACAAGTACAGGATTAAACATTATCCAAAGTACAAAAGTACTGTTGTCGTTCCTAACACATGTAGATTCTATATTTATAAGGAGATACCCAGAAAGTGTTTTCCGATCCGTACTGATTCTACCCATGGTCCTGGCAAAAGGCTATGTGGCGTTTAATTTTATTAAAGGTTTCAGCACGTGTTCTACCCAGAGTCCGGACTAAAGTATAAGCGATGTTGCAGATTACTTAATGTTTTAGAACTAGTTCTACCCAGATTCCGGACTAAATTCTATGTGAAGTTGCAGATTTATTAATGTTTTAGTACTGGTTCTACCCAGACTGCGGACTAAAGTCGATGTGACGTTGCAGATTACTGAATGTTTCAGTACTAGTTCTAACCAATGTCCGGACAAAAGTTTTTGTGACGTTCTTGTTTATCAAATTTTTAAGTACTGGTTGTGACCAAAGTTCGGACTAAGGTCTATGTGACGTTGAAGTTTTTCAAATGTTTAAGTACTGGTTCTACCAAGAGTTTGTACGAAACTCTATGCGACGTTAAAGTCATTCACATGTTTGAGTAGTGGTTCTTCCCAGAGTTCGTACTCTAATATGACACACATTTTATGTTGACTGTGTGCATTCCGCAAAACGTATTCTGATGTTTAAACGGAATCGTAGTACTCAATATTCTTTATTGGCAACACTTTAAAACACACGTTAAAATGTTAATTCTTTTATCGTATTTGGTTCGATACTATCACGGGAACTTGGTTTAGTTTGTTCATAGGATCACAGAGGACTAGTTCTACCCAGGACAAGACAAAGGGAAACATGTCTCGTAACTTTGTAGTAACTATGTTTTAACAAAGCTCATTTAACGCATCACGTATGAATTAATCTGCAGAACTGCAGATGAGAGTATGCATACCAACACAAAGTATTAGAAAAACTACTATTGTTATTTATATTTACAGTTGAATATGTGTTAAACTAGACTTGTCTATGCAAACACATTACATGTACAATAATGTGTTATCAGTTTTACGTTGCATTATTTATTATTATAACGACCACATCTTTCTTGAGAGAAGAACATCAAGTCAGATGGTATGTATTGATGTTTTCTCCTTTTAATCATTTGAAATTAAAACAAAGGACTGGTGCACCGAATGCATCAATATTTCCGTCTTCTATCGGTATATTGTTTGTGTTTCTAGGTGCTGTGCTATCTGAGAACATTCAAAGACAAATTTTGAATAGACGATGCAGACGATAAAATATGTTTTTGTTTTATAAAACGTCGAGTTGCACGTTATTTATTATAGAAAAAAATGCGTAAATAGCTTAAAAATGTCAAATTTGAGAAAATCTCAGTTGCAAATTGATTGCAAACTTTTGAAGGCGAACTTTTGAAATATGCGAACGACCACACTCTGAAATTTTATGCGAACGACCACACATTTAAACCTAAATTGTAGAAACAACAAACAATTAAAAAAACACCATGTTTCAGATGGAGCATTCCAATCCACGTATATGCCGTTATTGTGGCAAGGTCCTGGCAAATAAGTCAACACTGCGCCAGCATGAAACCAACCACAAAGGGATAGAGAAGGGCTACACCTGCTGTGACAAAGTTTATTATAGCAGGGCAAATCTGAATAGGCATAGGCATATTTATTCCGAACGCTTTTTTTTGATAATTTTTGCAAAGAGCGGTATTTAGTTCTGATTATTCTGTTACAAATAATTTTTATTAAATTGTTTATTTGTACTAATGTGTAAATGACCATGCATTCAATACGCTACTGAAAGCAGGAAAATATGTTTATACATTTCGACGCTTATCTAATCGCAGCCAAGTTTAACTTAATAAATAAATAAACTTTACTGCGGCTGGTTCGTTTAATCCACCATTGTTTTTACAGGAGCTAAACATTGACTTAAACTACCACATAACTTGCAGTTGATTTGAATATTATACATGTATATAAGTATAAATAGATAAGTAATAACTAAAATATCAATACTATAAATTTGAATACATGTAAGATTGTATAATGTATATTTACCATAACCACTTTACATATCATTAACTCTTTTAGATGCCATGTACATGGTGAAGAGAAGCCGTTCATTTATACCAAGTGCTGCAAGTCATTCGCTACCAGTGAAGACGTTCAAAAGCACATGCGGCGGGAAAATGGACAAACACTTGAAACACTCTCAATGTGACTATGTTTTCCGACAGCGGAGTAGCCTTTCCCGTCATAAGAAAGTTCATGACACAAAACAATCTCCCTGAAGTGAACAACTGTGAACTTGTTATATACATGGATATTGTGATATCAAGAAGTGCCGAGTAATTCGTTGGAGTAACAAGCACATACGCGGTTTATTTTTTTTTTACAAATTGTACTCACTATGTACTCGGCCATGAAGGTATTTTCACATGTCGACATTATTATTTTATGCCTTGTTGTTTGATTAACTGCTGAACTATCTTGATCTAAAGGAAACACAATGAGTTTAATGTTTTGTGTATGCATTTTTTTCTGAATTTTTTTATTTACTTCTTCTATAACAAGACTAATGTAAAATTATATATTAATCATTTACAATTAGAAAAAGGTCGCGCCATATGAAAACCTGATAAATAAAATAAGTGGTGACCTGGACAGGACTGTTGTATGACCTCAAATGTGTATCAACTGTTGATTATAATTAAAATATATCGCGTCGGCGCGTCAGCAACCTCAGAAATGAAAGGGCGTCGACGCACCGAGACGATACGCCGACGCGCCGAGACGATACGCCGAAGCGCCGACACGATACGCCGAAGCGCCAAGACGATGCACCGACGCGCCGACACGATGCGCATACGCGCCGACACGATGCGCCGAAGCGATATTAACGTCGTCTTGTCGTCTTTTCGCCCAATTGTATAGCCACATATAAAAAAAACACGATATTGCGACGTTTATATCGCTTCGGCGTATCGTGTCGGCGCTTCGGCGTATCGTCTCGGGGCTTCGGCGTATCGTCTCGGCGCTCCGGCACCCTTTTAGCACATGTCGAAGTCGCGAAACTACGATTGCGGTAACAGGACACCATAGTAATGCCACGACCCGTTCAGGACGAGACAAAAATTATTTTTGTATAATAAACAATGGAAGTTTTATTAAAGCTGTTTAATTTACACACGTCAATATACATGTGATTTGGTTAGAAAACAAAACAGATACTTCTTAACAAATGTTCAATTATATTTAATTATATTATGGTATCATTAAGATAAAAGTATCCAACCACAATTACTGTGAACAACTAAAGAAGCTTTTTTTTTTGGCACATTTTAATTTGACTTGACATACAAAATGATGTTTATATCAGTAAAGACCATTGAAAAAAAATACAAATTTAGAACGGACGTCACTTGAATATGATACTGTTTCGTTCAAAGTAATGGCGTATTATTGTTAAGTGATTAACCGATTTGACATTTGGCCTGATAACATTAAATATATTTTAAATTATTTTATGCATTTTATTAAATGTTTTAAGAAAAGTTTACACATGTCATATTAAACAAGTAATCAACTTCAACACATGCATGCAATGGCATAAAATATGTATACATTTGCATTTACATATTGTTTATATTCCACTACATTATCGAACTGAAAGCTACATATCGGTAAGTCCCATTTTTGAGATTATACGAGTTTTTTATTCATTTCTTGTCGCGTTCTCCCATCTAACATCAAGCAGGTCTTTCTATATCGAATTTCGGTCCATACAAACAGTCTCGCCTTTCTTTGTTGGACGACGATCAAACATAAGATCCCTGTAAGAATGAAAACAATACAAGCATAAATATTCACTAGCATATGAGAATGTAAATTATGTTAATATATACAAAACCTTATAAATGGATAATCAGAAAAAACACTTTTTGCAAAAATTATCAACATTAAAGGCGTTCAGAATAAATATACCTGTGCCTTTTCAGATTTGCCCTGCTATGATAAACTTTGTCACAGCAGGTGTAGCCCTTCCCTGTCCCTTTGTGGTTGGTTTCATGCTGTCGCAGTGTTGACTTATTCGCAAGGACCTTGACACAATAACAGCATATACGTGGATTGGAATGCTCGATCTGAAACATCAAGTTTTTTTTATTTTATTTTGTTTCTACATTTTAGGTTAAAATGTGTGGTCGTTCGCACAACATTTCAGAGCATGGTCGTTTGCATATTTCAAAAGTTCGCCGTTACAAATTCTATACAATTTATAGAATCATTTTTCAACTTGGATTGTCTCAAATTCGGCAATTTTAAGCTAATTACGTTTTGTTTTTTTTATAATAAATCACTTGCGACTCGACGTTTTATAAAAAACAACACATTTTAATAAAATGTGTGGTCGTCTGCATAGTCTATTCAAAATTTGTCTTTGAATGTTCTCGGAAAGTACATTACCTAGGAACACAAACAATCTACCGATTTTAAGCGGAATTATTGATGTCTTCGTTGCACCAGTCCTTTGTTTTAATTTCAAATGATTAAAAGGAGAAACCAACAATAAATACAGATGCAATCATATTTGTTTTTTTTCATAATTATCTTTCAAAACAAGGAAACAATAAGGACATAGCAGTTAGAACCATTCAGAAATGCGTAACTCAAACACTACAGGTGCTCATAACCAGTTATGAATCAAAATAAAATATTATTACATGTAATACTTTAATTCAGAAGTAAGTAGGTTATTTTACATCGTATCAAAGCTGTTCCAGAAATTAATATTACATATACTCTGAACGATACCATGTCTTATAAACGCCTGCATTAATTCATGAGATCGAGGCTGTATCTTTAATGCAGTGAATCTGAGGTCGCATTGATATACGACTAATGATTTCATAAGCAAGATGTTTGACGAAATCTTGATATATATAATCATCAACGGTATCATCATCATCATCATCACATCATCATCATCATCGTCACCAACAACTTCACGTACAGACCAAGCAGAAACAGTGCGTCTAAGGGTGTGACTTGTCCGTTCATGTATTCTAAATCGTTTAACGTCAACATGCTCCGGTGCATTCAGTTCCTATTGGATGGTAACGTATTCCTCGACTGGGATTGCACTGAAAATGTCTTCATCCGAATAACGCCCTTTAAATGTACAGTGACCACAGACGAATTCAAACATACACTCAACTGTTTGATTACATACAGACAGTTTGTTCACCAGGTCACGTAGTTTTGAGTGAAACAATGTCTTACAGTATAAATTCAAATACTTCAATGACTGAGGAAACTGCAGGTCGATATATGCATTTAAATACATTGTAAGCGTTTCCAGTTGCGTGAGTGATGCTAGCGACTGCGACAACGACGATACATGATTCACTTTCAAACCTCTTCATCGACAACGCAGACTCAGACTCTTGATATTCAGACCGTGCAGAGCCACCCTCCACAGACCGGGTCTGTCATCATTCACTTCAATACGAAGCGTTTCCATCTGTGTGAGCGATGATAGTGACTGCGACAACGACGTTACATGATTCACTTTCAAACCTCTCCATCTACCACGCAGACTTTGACTCTTGACATTCAGACCATGCATAGCCCTCCACAGACCTGGACTGTCAACATTCACTTCAATACGAATCGTTTCCAGCTGTGTGAGCGATGATAGCGACTGCGACAACGACGATACATCGTTCATTCTCAAACCTACCCACCCACCAATCAGACTCAGCCTCTTGATATTCAGACCGTACAGAGCCTCCCACAGACCGGGACTGTCAACATCCACTACAATACTAAGCCGTGGACTGCCAACAATGAAGATGTTTTAATAACGCTACACACTATGGTTTCCGATCACTGCGTAATTAAAATTCTCTGTTTACCAGCACAGGTTCTACCCGAAATGTGAACTTGAAACACCGCGTATTTACATGTAATAACAAGTACCGGCCCGATCCGAATTTGAACAAGTAACACTGCTGATTTCATTAGAAGTATTGGTTTACATGAATTGCGAACTTGAAACACTGGGCTTAAATTAGTATTTGTTCTACCCGAATTCGAACCTACATATATGTTTCGTTCGTACCAAGTATTCGCCTACAGATGAAAACCAGTCAAAACAACAAACAAAAACAGTTAACCAGTCTGGAGTGGATTTGCTTTATTGGTGTGCTAGGTATCCGGACACTGCCCTCCCGGACATAGTCCTTTTAGTCAGGTGGACATATGCACTCCCGCTAATATGCCACACGTACATTGGCCCTCCTGCTATATTTAAAATATGTTATAAGCTAAATCCTTAAACTAAGCTTTTAGAGTTTGAAAAATAGTTCTAAAAATAACACATTTACAAATAAAGATGTCACATGATTAATGTGTCAACACAGAGTCCTAAATTAATTATTTAATTACAAAAATACCATTTTTGCTAGCGCACATTTTAAAATTAGTTGGAGGGTCAGGTGATTCTATCGCGTGCACCGGGATTCTCTAGTATATGGCCACTGGCCCCAGAAGAGGTGTTAGTTGTGTTATGGGGGTAAGTGCAATATACAGGAGAAACCCCATTCCAGAGGCGACCCTGGGTCTTGTTGCACCATCTAGTACACCACACCTTGGTTTAATGTCTCAGGTTAAAGACAATTTATGGGAGGGCCAGTGTCTGGGGGGGCAATTTTACGGGAGAGCATGTGTCCGGAAAGTGCAAATGTCCGGAAGGGCATACGACCGCCCGACTCAAAATTATCTGGAGGGCATGTGTCCGACATTCGGTTTGCTAAACTTCAGACGATTATTGCGGAAAACCGTTGGTAGTCCGTCTTAATAATATTATCCATATAAACAAACAATGTATCACTGGCATTGTCATCACGCAAACGAGGTGATGTCATCACGCATGTAGGCACTGAAAGGATTTTATTCCGTTAGTCTTTGTAAACTCAGATTTAGATGTAGCGGGTATATCGCATTTTTAATCAAAGGGACGAAACTCGAATGAACTAGGCAACATTAATTTAAAGTAATTAATTATAAGTAATCATTTGAATATTCTTACACATTGTTGTATTAAAACGTAACATAAATGCTTTGGCTGAAATGAAACAATATTACGAAATGTATTTTGATTTGTTTTTCTTTTAAACAGGTAACAGTTTTGCACTCGTGACTTAATCCCTACGCAACTTAACCTACGGCCGTGGTTATTCGACAACAAACTATGACGTAAAAGTATTATTTCTTAAATTACAAACGGGACATGAGTTCACTGCAATTACAGCAGTCTCCAGGCGGTCTCCAGACGGCCGGTTTTTATGTAGGCGGGAACCTAGCAGGATGTTTCCCGAATTCCCGGCAGGTTTTTTACAGGCGGGCGGGTTACAGACAGGCGGTGTCCAGGCGGACGGGTTCCAGACAGGCGAGTTCCATGCTGGAGCGCGGTCTCCATGTTGATGGATTTCAGGCTGTCAGGTACCAAGCAGGCGGGTTACAAACACGCGGGTTACAGGTATGCGGTCTCCAGGCAGGCGGGTTATGGGCGGTCTCCAGGCGTGACGGTTTCAGGTGGACCCCAGACAGGCGGGTTACAGGCGGTCTCCCGGCAGGCGGGTTACAGGCGGGTATCCAGGCAGCGGGTAACAGGAAGTCGGCGTGTTTCGGGCGGTCTCTAGGCGTGCGGGTCCAGGCAGGCGGGCAGTGTCAGGCAGGCGTGCGAGTTCCAGGCATGCGAGCGATTTCCAGACAAGCAGCGGTCACTAGGTGGGCTGGCAGTGAACTTTTGACTGAGCGAAAGAGTGAGTCAGTCAGTCAGTAGTCAGTCAGTCATATATTCATTATGTCACATGTGTAGAAATGTGTGCAGGTAGTCCAGAACGCTTAGCTGGGACCTTTCGTTTATAATAAATATAGTTAATACTTTTTCATAACATTTAGACGCAGAATTTCTTTTATAAATGTTCGCAACTTAAGTTGTGGTTCTAATCAGAGTCAGGACTGAATCCTATCGGTTAGGGCCATCGTGATTTCGCGCTGTCGTCCTAAAGGCGAAATCACGATAAGACGATGTTTTGATGCGAATACACAAGGTTTTGATCCGAAAACAAAATGGAAAAAGGTCGCGTTTTCGCTCTATTAACAGAGTGTTTTCGTCTTTTCGCGTTTTGGCTTCGTTATTCCATCGTATTTTTGCCTTCGCGGTCAGTAGGGCGAAAACGCAAAACCCGGTATGAATAGGGCGAAATCGCGATACTTTTTCCGTCGTGTTTTCGCGGTCTTGTATCGTCTCTTTTCGTTTTCGCTCTACTTACTTTGAAGGCGGAAACACGGTATTTTCATATCGCACTTTCTTCTTCAGGATTATCCGGCTTCTATATGACTAAAACACGAGATCAGCAGAATTTCGCGAAAAGAGACGAACATTTTAAAACAGTTTAAAAAACGGTTTCCAGGCAGGAGTTTTCCAGGCAGGCGGGTTCCATTCAGACGGATTCCAGGAAGGAGTGTTCCAGGCAGGCGTGTTCCAGGCAGGCGGGTCCCATTTAGACGGGTTCAAGGTAGGAGTGTTCAAGACAGGCGTGTACTAGACAGGTGGGTCCCATTCAGACGGGTTCCAGTCAGGCGGGTCCCATTCAGACGGGTTCCAGACAGGCGGGTTTCAGACAGGATGGTTTCAGACCGGCGGGTTTTATGCAGGCATGCAGGGAATTCCAGGAAGGCGGGTTCCAGGCAGACGGATTTCAGACATGCGGGTTACATACAGGCGTGTTCCAGACAGGCGTGTTCCAGACAGACGGTTTACATACAGGTGGGTTCCAGACAGACGAGTTCTATGAAGGCAATTTTTATGCGGACAGGCAGACGGGTTCCAGTCAGGCATGTTTTAGGCTTTTCAGGCAGGCGGAGACACCAGGTGAACTGACAGTCAGCAAATGAGTGAGTCAGTGGGTGAGTGAATGTAAGAGTGAGTAAAGGAAACTGCGCAGCAAGTCCAGGACTCTAACCCGGATCTGTCGCTAATGACAAATATATTCAATATCTTTGACTTTTTACATTAAAAAAACAACACATATTTACTGCCTGCAATACTGCCATTTTATCCAGGATATGGAAAGTCAAATTTTATATTCAGAATGGGATTGGGAATGTTATTTTAGATTACTTTACGACATCTTGCAATATGCTGTAGATAATAATTTGCCTGGGTTACTTATGACAATACATTTTGAAAAAGCGTTTGATACCTTATCTTTTAAGTTTATAGAAACTACTTTTAGATTTTTTAATTTCGGACCAATGTTTCAACAATGGATATCCATGTGTTTGCACAATACTATGGCGTCCATACAAATAAATGGATTTTTATCGAACACCTTTGCATTGAGAGGGGTTGTCGTCAAGGGGACCCGATAAGCGCTTACATTTTTATTTTGTGCGCGGAAATCCTAGCTATTAAAATCAGACAAAGCAAACAAATAAAGGGTATAACAATTAAAGACATAGAATACAAAATATCACAATCTGCTGACGACACTTCTCTATTACTTGATGGATCTGAATCATCTCTTAATTGTACGTTAGACATGCTTCATGAATTTTCAACATACTCTGGATTGAAAATAAACTATGATAAAATTTAATTTGGATAGGCTCTATGAAATATAGTACAAGGTCGATAAAAACAAAATACAAACTGACATGGGGAGCAACATCTTTTAAAGTTCTTGGGATAGTGTACGACGTAAATTTAGAAAACATAATCATAAACAATTTTGATAACAAATCAACAGTATACAAAATTTAATAACAACACTGGAACCGCAGAAATATCACACCGCTCGGAAAAAACCCATCGTAAAATCATTACTTCTTCCTCTGCTTACTCATTTATTTGTGTCACTACCAACACCAAGAATAGAAATTATGAAACAAATTAACAAACTTTTTTATGAGTTCATATGGGCAGGTCCAAGCAAAATTAAAAGCACAGTAATTGTTAAAGAATATAATGATAGAGGTTTAAATATGGTAGATGTCTGTTCCTTTGAAAAACAAATGAAATTAACATGACTTAAGAGACTTGTGATAGGAGACGGAAATTGTTATACACTTGTTAAATCCTTCATTGATAAAAAAAAATAATTTAATACTGGTAAAATGTTTGTTGAAAAACTTTGCATAAATTTAAAAAATACATTTTGGCAAGACGTCTTAAAAAGCTATATATTGCATATTGAAAAATTGCCTATAATCAATAGTGAAGATATTCTCGATATGCCTTTGTTTTACAATGAAAATTTTAAAATTGGCAATAATTACATATATATATATATATATTAAATGTCTGTATGAAAGAGGCATTCGATTTGAACAATTTAAATATTTTATGCCTAGAAATTAAACGATATATTTTTCATTGCCAGAGAAAAAACTGAAAGCCGTCTAATTTTGGACTCGTAAATAGCCTCAAGCACTGACTAGAAATATATAAAACTACAAAAAAATTGACGAAGGATTAAAAGATTGGTCTAGTCAGCATGTTTACAGATATTGCTTATAATGAATTTGAAATAGTACTTAATAATAATAGTGATTGAATACAGTTTCAACATCTTTCATGTCTACACTGTCATAGCACAAATAATACATAATCAATGCAATTCATTCTCTTTTGTTTAAATTTTTTGTTGTGCAATATTATCTACGACATAGCATTGGTACATATGCATGTAATGAGTCTATTCATTGTATTGTAAGTATATACATTTTTGGTACATGATTATGTATTAATGTTATATATGTGTATATGTCTATTATGCATGCCTTCATGTATGTATGTATGTATGTATGTATGTATGTATGTAAATATACTATGAGCAAATAAAATATTGCACAAGAAAAAAAAAATATGTATATATATTAAATATGCGCATTGAATAACATGGCACTGGTGTCAGTATTATGGGTATAGTAGTCTATGTTAATTTTGTTTATTTCTAGTCGACGTAATTTTAGATTACCAACAAGTGTTATGACAATTACAAATGATATAACATTATATTTTAAGTTTCTGAGAGATTATCATTATTAACTCCTCAATTCCTTGGTTCTCATAATAAAACTCCGTGCTGATTGGTTTCATAAAATTTTAATATGTAACTAAGATACACAGTGTATGTTCGCAACTTGAAGCAACCCAACATTTCTTTGACACGAGTAATATATATAACGTGTCAGTACTGGGTTTGCCCATAGCTCGGACTGAAGTCATCATGTACGTGACATTGACGGTGTTGTTTACCATAATGTTAAGCACTGATTTTACCCATTCTTCGGGCTTAGCTCGGATTAGATGTTAATGTTATTTTGCCTTCCTCAAGACACAAATGCGTTCTAATAGTTAAACGGAAACGTGGTATTGTAGTCATGATTAACAACACTTTATAAACAAGTGTAATAATGTTAATTCATATAATTTTAACATAATTTGCTTCGATCTTTGCACATAGAATGTGTTTATTTTGATCACAAATAGTTGGTTCTGCCCAAAAGACAGTTGTAAAGGAAGCAGGTGTGTCGTAACCTTCTCCTAACTATTTAACTAAGTTTGTATAATTTAACATCACTGCAGCTGAGAGAGTACTTATCGGCAGCAATGATTAGAAATATTCACATATTATTGTTAAATATAACAATGTGTTAAACTCAGCAGATTTATTAACGCATTTGCATGTACAATAAAGTGATATGAACTTTAGGTTTCATTAGTTAAGCATATTTAAAGGTTAATAATAAATTTTCATCTGCTATAGAATGAACTACCTTATCCAACGCAAGCGAACATTTATACTTAGACACGTACACGGATTCCCCATATGCAAATAATATGTGTCATCTTGCCTGTCATTGTTTGTCTTGCGGGTGGACAAATCTACCCGCAAGCGGTCACTCTAAATTCGGTCTTCATCCTATAACCAGTGTTTCTATTTAGAATACGACAACGTGTAAGTCACATTGGTTTTGTTACTGTAAAATATAACGTTTTTCAGTGAATTTTGAAATGTTATTTCCTGATAGGGAATACGTTTTGCATTTTAGTCTTAATTTGTGTTGATTCACGTATGTACATTTGCTGGAGATAAAGTTGGCGACTACAAAATGCACACATCAAAATTAAAATGCGAAATGAATTATGTTTTAAAGGACTTTTAATTTTTATAATGTATGTCTACGTGAAGACGCTTTTCAAAGCTTTAATTGTTTAAAGTAAATTTAGACAACTCAGCTACGGGAATGGTATCGGTTTATTTGGACATTTTCAGTTAATCACACATTGTTTTAAAAAAATGTATGTTTCTTGATTCGATTCGACGTTCAAAAAATATTGAGGAATGTTGTTTATAAATTGTGTGATCTTGACTGAAACACACGAGTCTTTATACACCGACCGGGGCATACAGTTAGTGCATAAATAACACGGAATGCACGATTTTCTCGATACTATCAGTGGCGTGACTCCTATAAGGCACTTGGACACCTGTTTTGCATGTTCGCACTGAAAAGCAGATAGGGCTCTCGAAAACAAAACATACAGAGCTGCTATATTGTATTTAGATGAATATTCCTCACAAAGTTATACCCAACACGTTAATGTATATTTGATGTACTATTTGCGTATAAATTGGTACTAATATACACATTTACAAAATGCTTAACAGCTATGCCCCTGCTAAAAGCATTATTGGAGATTTTGCGTTCACCTTGTTTAGATTTGCTGTACTATTTTATTGACAAAACAAGTTATTGAAACGCATCTATAGAACAGAGCATCGTAATGGAAATTTTGCTATGCGTTTCCGCACAAAGTCGTTCTGATATGAACAAATTCAAATCAAAACAACAGATAAGCGGACAGTTACGTATCATATATATTATATCCAGAATAAATGGAGCGTCCCCGTGGTAAGTGGGCCCTACTATCGACCTGTCAATTAAGCCATAGACCCTTGTTATGAAATAAACACGGCACGTCACTGTGGGAGGTAGAGTCCGACTACAAATGTGTCAATTAAACAAACAATAGGCGTAAATAAACAGGTTAACATGTTTGACCCTTAACGAGCGTTTGAAAAAAAGAAGACAGTTACCAATTAGTTGCAATCAATAGCAATTATGACCAAACTGTAGTCAATTAAGCCTTACTAAGTGCCAATTAACGGAGGTGGGAATATTAGTTAATTTCGTAAGCAGTGCAGCACAGAATCTTCACTTTTATGTTATGCTGCACTGATTAACTTTGCTGCATGCTGCAGGCCCGGAAGGACGGTAAAGAGGCGTACCTAAGGGTTGATAAACTCTACATCAATCACCAGCTCTACCGCGGACCATGCTAGAACACAAATGAGAGCGTATTAAAGTGTCTCTCATGGAATGTAGAAGGACTTACTGCTGAGAAAAAACTCTCAAACGATTTTACAAATATACGGTCAACGTCAAATTTACGGTCAAAGTATAGTGAGGTGAAGCTGTGTGTCAAACATTTGGGAACATTGTCTCATTTTTTTAACAGCAACCTTGGATTGTTCCAGGGGGAGATAACCTCTCCGATCTGCTTTTCCCTCTTCCTAAATGACACTGAGAGGCATTTACAAGAAAATATCGATGCTGGCATTAATATTGATCAAATCGCTATATTTTTACTATTGTTTGCCGACGACGCAGTTCTTATATCGGAATCGAAAGATGGTCTACGGAATTCTCTTGATAGTCTATGTGCATACTGTCGTCAATGGAATCTCACGGTTTAATATAGAGAAAACTAAAATCATGGTCTTCAGAAAAGGGGGAAGTTTGGGAATTAACGACAAATGGTTATATAATAATCAAAAGTTGAAGTTGTTAACATGTTCAATTATTTAGGGGTGGTGTTTTTCAGTGGCGTATCCTTCTCGCAGGCTACGAAAACACTCGCGGAATAGGATCGCGATATCTACATTCATTGATGTCCTTAATTAGAAATTACAAGGTGCCAATAAATATTATGTATAATCTGTTTAATGCATACGTACTATCAGTTTTAAATTACTGCTCAGCAGTTTTGGGTTATGTTCAGTCAAAAGTTTTAGAAAGAGTCCATAAGCAGTTCTGTAAATGGGTATTAAATGTAAAACAGTCGACCAATACTCTAGCATTGTATAGCGAATGGGGTAGATTTCCATTGTTTATTGAAAGATATGTTAGAATGATTAAATATTTTTTAAAGCTCCACACTGTTAAGCAAGATAATTTTATTTTATATACCATATTAAATGAACAGTTAAATAATATAGATGTTAACAATTCTGGCACAAATTGGGCCTCACAGGTACGTTATATATTACAGACATCCGGTCTAAATGATATATGGCTCTATCCCGGTTCTGTTAAGATAGAAGCATTCATTCCCATATTTAGAACTCGACTCCGAAGTATCTATATTAGCAATTGGCGGTCAGATCTAGACCAATCAACGTCTCTAGATGTATACAGAGAAGTAAAACTTAAATTTGAACAATCAGCATATATAAGTCTGTTGGAAAATTGAAAATACAGAGATGTCTTGGCCACATTACATTTCTCATCTCACAAATTAAACATTGAAATCGGTCGGCACAATAATGTACCAAGAAATGAATGGAAACGTACACTTTGCGATCAGAATGATATTGAAGATGAATTCCATTTTGTTCTCAAGTGCCCTATATACACCCATATTCGAAAACAATATATCCCAACATATTGTTATATTCGCACAAGTTTGGTAAAATATATTGCTTTTATGCAATGTGAAAATAAAACGATCATAAAAAGGCTGGCAACATATTGTCATAAAGAATTTCAACTAAGAGAAACAATATTTTAATTTATCAAATAATTTATACATTTTTTTTGCTCATTCTAATTTTGACTGTTAACATACGATATGTCTGTTAAATATTTACGGAAACAACACTGTTTACGTACGTTTCCTTAATATAGCCGTATTGTGTCTGTTTATTTTATAGTGAAATAGTAAAAAATGTGTTTTATTGTTCCCTATTGGCTAGATATACATTGCTCTGTACTTATCGAATGACTTCCGACTTAAAAGTTTACTACTTTAGTGAAGTTAATCTACATTCCTGTCAAGCTTCCAGTACTGATGTAAACAAAATTCAAGGTAACAACCTGTATGTTGTTTACCTCTGTACACTCTCACTTTTATGACTGTTTGAAATTAGATAAATATTTATAATTGATAATATTAAAATGTATTATTGACATGT
Organism: Congeria kusceri; assembly: GCA_027627225.1. Lineage (NCBI taxonomy): Eukaryota > Metazoa > Mollusca > Bivalvia > Myida > Dreissenidae > Congeria > Congeria kusceri. The sequence goes on along the minus strand of CM051033.1, from coordinate 20,148,443 downwards.
CACATGCCATGTATGTTTTCTTGGTCTGTTTGTATGACGATAAGCTTGTAATGCTTAGTTAAATAAATACTCTGTTCTGTTCTGTTCTGATATTCAGTCGACCGTCGTCTGCCAACAACCGAAGTCGTAAAACGTGGTCCACGCTTTCTGCATGGAGAGTGTTTACTATGCACATATATCTTTACTAGTCTATCTGCAAGAAGATAGCTATACATATACATTGTTACTGCATAGGCAGATAAATCGGATATGTCAAGTGTCAATAAGGTAGGGGCTATTTGTCACACACAAAATAAACTGGATATTAAACTGATTCATTGGTGATATAAATCCACATCATGTTTAAGGTAATGTTTTTATCATGAACAAACTCTTATACTTCATTTAACTTCTATAAACATTATGTTAACATTGACTTCATGTAGGAATACGCACTAGAAAACTACATCTTAAAGCGGAAATTCGGCCGAAAAATAGCTAGCCGAATAATTATTCTTTGGACATTTAAATTCGTCGTTAGTTCCATCCTCGAAATCCATGAAAATTAGTGTCCCACAATTATTAATGGTTTTACAGTATTCCAAAATTAAAAGAAGAGTATATATAAGTGAGCGCGATAACAATACTGACAAAGTAATATACTGTAACTATCAATATACTTTTGTTAATCATTTATCATTAGTTGAAATAGATACAATTATAAGTCGTTTTTATAGCAACACGATGGAATAATTTAGAATGTTTCTGTTGTTGTCCTAAAAATTGTTGAAAACATGTGAATTTACTAACATAAATTAAAAGAAACAAAAAATACACGTCAAAGCATGTAAGAGGAATTGCTTTTGGTCCAGAGGCATAGGTTTCGAACCTCGGTGTATGCTTTTCTTGTTATAGTGCTTGATCTTTGTGGTTTTTATAGTTGAGACGTTTAGTGGCGTATATCGAGGTTTATAAAAAAAGTATTATATGGATTTCCAATTATTATTATTTCCAATATTATTTATATTATTTCCAATTAAAATTAGTCATAAAAACGATTCCTAAGTCCACTATACATGCCTTTAGCCTTTGTGATACATTATTGCAAACATAATGAAAGAGAAAAACAAAAAGTAACCGATTTAGATATTACCTACATCATTACTAAAGTACGTGTTTTAAACCTACGATTTGTTATTGAGAAGTTACTAGAAATGAAACAGGGCATTATCCTGTCGCGGATCTGATAAGGATGATCACTCTCAACAGTTTCAATTGCGTTTACTTGAATAGTTATAATGTTATTTTTAAGTTAATTTAATAATAACTATTACATTACCACTGTAAGATTAACTACACTTCTAGTCTGGGTAGTAAAGTTAGATATATGATAAATACAATGAGGTTTCGAGAAACAACAGATCTTAAGTTTTCCGGATTAAAAATATTGGTAATTAAATGAATTGCTTACGAATCAGTTTTTCGATTATTTAGTCAGGTTGTTTATGCTGATGTTGTTATGTCATGATCGGTTAAGCGTCCGTTAGAAAAGCATTTCAATGCAGTACTTCATATATAGCAGTGTATAACATGAGGTCTTTCACTTAGCATTTATAATTTACAAGAAATAATATAAGCCTATTAGTACTGATATGGATGCAAGCTTGTACAATTAAATTGATTAATTTTATTTACTTATAATTATAATGGTCAGTTCTAATGTGTTAAGCGTACACACAATATGCTTATATCAAGATAAACATATTTAAGTGCGATCATGATACGTCAGGTACGCATCTAATAAATACACGATAATGTTTATACTGGATTATATAGTGCTGATTTTAAGAAGCGCTAATATATATATTAATATTTTCAAAATTATAAAGAAAAAATGATCTGCCAAATGGCTTATTGTGAAAAGCACGGCGATCACATTTGGCTTTTAAGTGCTTATTAGCATTGTTTTTGGTAGCGAGACCGGTGCCGGGTTTCTACCGGAACTGGGACTTAATCCCAGAAGAACCTATTAAGATAATGTTGTATTTTACTGCGTACATATATAATAATAAAAGAGATAAGAATAATGATAGTGATGATAATGTTTTGGACAATCTGCAAAATGGCTCGAGGGGAAAGATCGGCAATCACCTTTAGCTTATAATTGCTATAAGTATGGTTGTTGAAAAAGAGCTCGGTTCCAGATCGCTGCCGTAATAAGGACTTAAGCCCGGAAGAACGCAAACATGATGTTGTCTTTTAACATGTAGGCACATGATAATTAAACAGGTAGTCGTGATCATACATAAGCCAAAAAGGCTTATGCCGATCAAACTAGACTTGAAATCGTAATTCGTATGATTCTTCGTATATTTACATATAGAAAAATTGCATGTACCAATTTTGGCACTGTAGGCTTGACGAACCAAGATGCGTTTGGGATGTCTTAGTAACGTACATACAAATGTTAACGACAAGGGTCATACCGAATAATAAACAGTTCTGTCACTACCTGTATTCTCTTCTGATGGCAATTTTAGAACGTTTAGTTTGGCAATCTGTTTTTTTCCAATACAAAACACATCATACAAGATAAGATTGAGCATGTGTTGCAATTTAATAAGCGTAGTAGGGAATTTGATATTAAAACTGTGGTTTAAACGTATAATTTCCAAATTAGTTTCGATATTATATTTTGTATTATCTAAAGTCTGGCGATGCTCTTTTTCACCAGTATTTTTTGAACATATTCACGGAACAACTTGTTTTAAATCACTTTAAGTGTTTCCTCTCAAATCTTATTTATCATCTATAACCGTTCTATGCCTACGTAACAAAAATCTACGCCCGAAACTACTTGCATGCTAAGATATACATTTGATTTTCACCAATAACTCAGAAACCGTGACTTTAAGATTTTTTTTTGGAAACCCAGTTATGAAAACTGCTACTAGATATTTGCCAATGCTAAACAATGCAAATAGCCACTTTTTGGCGGAAGGTACACTCTTTTAAGTCGTATACCATTTTGGTATTATTCTGTTAGCACCCGTCCTTCCGGTGGCTGGAGAGGTGAATTATTGAATAAATTATTCAAATCATTGCTTTTTGATAACGTACTATAGTAATGTTAAATTCATGTATATGTATACCAGCCTTTGCAAATATTGTGCCAAACTTTAATAGTAGAAATGAAAAAATAAAACCTAGTTTAACAGTTTTTTTTTTTATATTAAATGTCATTTTCCTTTTGAAATATACACTATATTTTATATTTTAATTCGAGTATATAATAAGACAACAAGGTGTTAATGTTTACACTTTTATTACTAGTCATTTTTCATTATTTGCATGAAAACATGCATATTTGTACATAAACCAACACTTAATCTTTCAATGAAACACGTTCATGTAATCACCGTACAACTTCTTTACATCTATTTGAAGAAATCACAAATTGTTGACTGCTTTGATTAGTTTTAACCTTTGTATTTTAGGTAGCTTGTATCGCAAGCTCATGCTTATAGAGACCAGTGATCGAAATATTGCCAGAAATTACTGTATGTATAAATTAATTCCAATGTTGTAAAACATTTAAAATGTTCCGCTGTGCGTAAATTTCAAGATAAAACACAACAGACTAGTCTGTTTTTCACAAGTTGACTATTGTCGTATGCACCGATTAGCTTATTAGTCAGTATGCCGGTCGATAAACCCAAAACGGTAGTACGCACACATTGTTTTTGCATAAAATGATTATATAGCATGTCCTTAATTAGAAACTTTATAATGCAACTTTGTCATCATTGAGTAGTTTGAAATATTCAAGATGGCCGCCAAGATGGCCGCCACATATTTAAAATTGGCATGTATCGTTCAAAAAGTAGCGTAACTACAATATTCTGAATGTATGTAATGTATGTGTTGTTAGAAAATGTTTTGACAAACATGCAAGTTATTTTTACATAAATAAAAGGATTAATACTATTTAAAACGGCCGACAAAATGGCCGCCAAAGCAGAGAAGTGCGTGTATCGTCGGTTTGATAGTTTTAAATACACCATTTTTGCCACAATACTATTAATAGTTATGTATATACGCTTAAATTGTTTATAACTGGGCAAGAGCTGTTTGTAACAGAGTTTTGCCACATCTAGGTTTGAATATCAATTATAAATCTCCTAATATCATCCAATCTTATATAAATCAAGGTCCTGGGATGATTTGATTAATCATCGAACTGGGTTAAGATATTAAAACCTAAAACATCTTAATCAAGTTTGATATGATATACATCGTATCAAAACTGTTGCACTTACACTGCTGAAATGACTAAATGCCAATTTTAGATATTTTAAGAGCCACAACTCCGCGGTTAAATAGGCGATTTGCTTGAGTATCTAAATTCAACAAAAAAGTATCCCCAGAAACTATTTTATGAAGTTTGGTGATGCTCAGTTGAAAACTGATGGACTTGCAGAGCAGAAATAGCTAAAAAGGCCAACGTTAGGTAATTCCAGGGCCATACATTCATAATGCCTCTGACGATTTGATTATCGAACTTGGCTGAAATGTTATGCCGGTAAGCATTTTCATTAAGTTTGGTGAAGATCGGATGAAAACTGTTGGACTCAGAGCGGACACGAATGTGGTACCCGACAGACTTACCTACATTAGCAAACCAATATAACCCGTCACCTACGATGGGGGCATTATTTAACTATAGATACTAAAGCAGATGTCATATTCTAATCATTTACATTTCAATTAAAATACAGTTTGTGTTCGGTTAGCATCCCATGTATATGCAAGTAAATACACAAAACAATCTTACAAAACCATCATTGATAACCAATAATTTTCGGGATTTTTACATTCAATATCACTAGAACTATCATCAGCGCTTAATTGTAGACTTGCTTCTTTTGTCAACCTGTTTTGACAGTTAATTGTCTCATACAAGTTGCAAAATATTATGCCGAGCCAAGTAACAACCACAACGCAAAATTACACATGGTTGCTCTGACGCTCACCCGTAGGCAGAAAAGCTGCATGACAAAATTGGGGCTGGGAATTTGTAATCAAGATTTGTTGTTGGGATGAAAATCTTTGACATCGGATACCTGCTCCGTCTAAAGCTGATAGGAGCTATGATAGGTGGAGCTGGGTCAAATGCTGTCGTCTAAAATCATATCTAAATGCCACAGGCTTTTTAACCGTCTGTACAAAACCTAGTAATTTAAATCATAGAAAATTAGGAAAAAAACTAGAAAGTCAAATGTAAAGACAAAGAATTTATTAATGAATCATGTTGTATTTGTAGATTTTATTAAAAACTGGAAACCGTATTTATTACAAAGTACACGAATTATTAAGTAATTGGTTCCGTGTTTCTGTCATCGTGTTTAGCACCATACAGCAAACCTCAGCTTGCAGTTTATTCATATGTTTGAAAGCTTGCGTTACCAAAGTTTCTTTACGTATTGGTTTTGTCCCAGTGACCTTTCCTTGGTACGATTGTTTTATTTGTCCGCCCGTGTGAGTTGATAGATTACCGCAAGTCAGAGTGGCAATTTGAACATAATTTTATTTAGCAAAGTAGCATGGTAATAGGTCTAATGATCACAGTAGAGATATTATACAGATATAAATAATGCAAAATATTATGAACTACAAACAGTTGCATACTAGGGAAAAACTCGCTTTAGCAAGAGGTAACATGAAGAGGTTATACAATAAAATGAGTTATAGAAACGTTAAACCAGACATTAAGTTATGCAAATGTTATACAAAACATTAACTTAATTTTGTAGTAAAATTATTACGGAAATAATATTTTATGTTTAACAACAATAAGTCTTGCAAAAGTTGCATAAAATCAAGTATTCCTTTAAAGTACAAATATAATGAAAGTCTTACCTGCAAGTCAGAGTGGCAGTTTGAACATTAATTTATTTAGCAAAATAGCATGGAAATGGGTGCATGTCCCATATTACTTCTGGTTTATATACCAGTTGGTTGTTTCTTTCTGTTGCTATGACCACAACTGCCCCAAACTTGCTTTGACCCACAAGACAGGTAATAACAACAACTGATCAGCAACAATAGGTAGCAGTAGCAATTGCAATCAAATAATCTGTATGTTGGTCACAGGTATGCAATTGACAACATTATATCCACACTGTCTTTTATAAAAGTGTTAAAGCTTATAGCTTAAGATTGAGATAAAAATGTCTTGCATGTAATTTTGTATAATGATCCTTTACAAGCAGTGTTTATAATATTGAAAAAGTATTAACAACGGTTAAAATTGTATAATCTTTGCTAACTTTGCAAAAGTATAAGCAGTGATAAAGAAACACAAAACAATAATGAAAGATTGCCACATACATATGATGAAATAACTGTTAAACAAGAATGAATTGCTGGATTTCAATACAATACATGTTGAGGGTACCAGAATAAAATGAGCACAGTGTTATGATATTTTGCCTCTCTTTGCTCTTGGCCTTTGATTATTTCTGTGTCCCGAATATGCAGTGCAACTACGGGTAGAAAAAATTCAATGACATCTGTTCGTGGCTTTAATACAAAGAGGAAATGAACATATTGCAAGATGTTCCTTTTTTATGAGTGTTCAACGGGTTATGTTTTTTTGATTATATTTTAAAAAAGTATTTGTGTAGCATTTTTATCATGGATATTTCTCTGTAACTAATTGTTGAATTGTTTTAGTTTTACATATGCCACTGTTCTTTCTGTGGCAATTTTGCACATTCTGCACGTTGGTGTGGTATTTAATGTAATATTCATTAACATGGTAGACAGCTGAATACGTTTAACAATGCTAGAGATTTTCAAATGTTATTTTCCTTTTACTAGTTACTATTGACACAGAACACAATTCGAGAGGTTCAGGATAATTCCGTTGTATTTTGAATTTTAGTTTTGATATTTTTGACGTCTTGACTTCATTCAATTTATTTTACAAGTATAAGTTTTACTAATATCCTTGTTTAGTGAGCTATTGTATGGCAAAATATCATATGCGACAATTAATCAAGCAGGTGAGTAATATAATACTTTTAGTGTATTTATCAAAACTAAAATTACAAGTGCACAATACAAAAAAACATCAAACACAAGGTCCACAGGCTTTGTTAAAAGTTTGACCAATATACTTCCCGCTGGTGCTGATAAATAAACCTAACAAGCGTGATGCATTTTGCTATATATAACTTTCATCTTAGGCTTGTAACCACAAGGAAATATGTTTTAAGTGAGCAGTCCTAACAGTACGCTTACTCTTGGTACTGAGACTTCTCTCCTCTTGATGTTTATCGATTTTTAAAATTCTTATATTCATATAAAAATAATTGTATTCAATGCAAGTGGGTGATGATGATTTGTATAATTATCCCATTTCAATTTAACACACACAGAATGACAAACACATGTCAATAGGTACCATATACCACAACCGCTTATAAATTAGAATACTAGATGCATTTTACAAAACCAGAACAAACTAGGAGCCCTTCTAAAACTATGAAAATGAAGATACCAGAAAAAACTAGTAATTATCAAAATGTGGCTAAAGGAAACGGGTGGCCCCGTGGCTCTGTCTTTGCGATGCTAACAAAACGTGTCTTTCAGTTGGACATTGATGGCTGTGTTTGTCAGGACAGTATGTTGAGACGGTAGTGGTATTGTAGGATTCAGTTTATGATTGATTGCAGTATTCTGACTTCGTAGTGTGTTCGTGTGCTACTCATAATGTTGTATTGGTAATGTTGGTCGAAAATACCGCCAGTAGTTATACATGACATTTTGTACAGTACTATTTGAAGGCCAGAGTATACACCGACCAGAGGATGCCACACCCATCAATTGTTACTACATCTGATTTTCCAGTTCTTCAGACTGAATTTGTAAAATTCTTGAAATTTCTGTAGTCAATTGTATGTGTTGACGCAAGCGCCATTACTTTTTATCCCATCCTGATGCACTCATTATTGAAATAACACCCCATCTGATAAATTTTGCTGTTTTCAACACTGTTGAGATACACCTGTCGCGTGCACGGACTACTTTTTATGTGACGTCATACGACACGGTTCATTGGGTCGCCATTTTGTACTTTTACATAAAATACTAAAATAAACAACCTGTACTGTGTTATTTATTATAAAATCTAAATAAAATGACAGGTGGGCATAAAATAAATAAGTTGTCTGCAACAAATTTAATAAATTAAAGCAACAAATATTTATAAAAAGTGAATTGAAAAAATAATGGTAAAATGTCAGAAGACACATTTGGTTTTAATGTTGTTTGGGACGAATTAGGTGAAGAACAGCCTCAAAATGTGGTAGAAATGAGCTATGAAGAATTTAAAAATGAATTTGGTTTTGATGCAAGTGAAATGTTTGAAGAGTTTAAACCTAATAATTCAGATCCACTGCTCACCAATACTACATATGATGAAATTTCAACAAGCAATCAAGAAACACCTTCAAATGTCAGTTCTGCAAGCCCTATGGAAAAAAATGAATTTAAGGACATCAATGTGTCAGATGTACAGCAATTCATTAAAAGTGAAGAAAATAAAAATACTACCAGGAAAACCCTAAACGACATAAATAAGTTCAAGCGGTTTCTTGTTTCTCGTGGCGAATCCCGGGAAATGCATCAGATTGATGTTGATCTCCTTGATGACTATGTGTCGACATTCATATTGTCGCTGCAAAAGTCGAACGCAACTGAGTACGAGCCCACTAGCATTCGAGGGATCCTGGCAGTCTTGACAGAAAGCTGAAGCGTCATAGGTATCCGTACTCCATCATGTCTGGCACTGGCCCCCAATTTTCCCTAACACGTCAGACCTACAACGCAAAGAAAAAAAGCTTAAAAAAACAGGTATTAAATTGAGAATGCATTGACACAATGTTTGTTTTAAATTTGTAGTGCTTATTACATTCTTGATACGTATTTAAATTAAAATAAATTACTGTCAAAATAAGCAGATAAGAGTGACAATTAAAAAAAAAGTAAATTAACGTAGGATATCATAACTTATTTTCATAATTGCACTTGAAGTACCGGTACATAAAGTTTAAAACTCAAATAAAATGAATAAAAAAGTCACTTATTTATAAAAATGCAATAAACAATAAAGAGTAGATTATTTAATATAATACTACTAGTATGCATTGTGTAATAATGTTGTGTTGCATTAAAACAACTACTGAGTCAACATATTTACCTGTTTAAACTTTAACCAACAAGCATAATTTTTTATTTTTTTTTAACCAAAACATACTCTAAATTAGGGAAAAGGGAATAGGCCATGTGAAGCAGGAACACTTACCGATGCAGAAATTCAAGTCATGTGGCAGAAGGGTGTCTTGGGATCTCAAAGCCCTGCAGCACTGGTGAACACGCTATGGCTGAACAACTGTCTCCACTTTGGTATAAGAGGAACCAAAGAGCAGTACAATTTGAGGTAACAATGCTTTCGATGTCTGTAATCTGAAAAATCAAAAAGAATTTTATTCTAACAATGAAAAATATATCATTTTTAAAATGAACAACAAATTGATATAAAACTTTAATCTGGTTGTCAAAATTGTTTCAGCAGTCACAAAATACACATCTGCAATCAAATGCAATTTTTGCTATGTTCAAGAATTAACGAATATTTGATGAAAACAAAAATATTGTTATTTTTCTGCTTTTTATTCCCAGTTTTTTTGTTCCAATTATCATTACTATGTTAGAACTTTTCTGCGAATTAATGACAAAGCAAAATGTGAAGGTTGATTTATTTTTTGGTATTAAAAGCAAAAATCACAATTACAGTAAAATAATAAAATTATATTTGTTTTACAATCTTTTACTGATTTCTTACATTTAACTAAGTTTAATTTTGTGGTTTTTGACAATTTAGTTTGTCCGCAAATTTTATACAGCAACGCAATCTTTACAGATGGGGGCATATTAAATTGAAAATGGCATCAGATGGAACAGAATATTTAGAGTTCAACGAGCGTCAAACGAAGACCAGAACGGGCGAAAATGTCGCAGACGTGAGAAGAGTGGCGCCTAAAATGTTCTCCACTGGGAAAAATGATCCTCGAGATCCAGTGGGACTGTACAAAATATACGCCCGAAAACGTCCAGCCAACTTTTCAGGGCCTGAAGACCCTTTCTACTTAGCACCGAACACAGTTTTTGTACAGAATGCTTCCGTGCAGAGTGAAGAGTCAAATGCCCAATGGTTTATGCGACAAAAAATTGGCATTAACAAAATGGGGAAAATGCTAAAAACTATGGCATCAGTCGCAGAACTGCCGCCTGAAAAGCGGTTGACAAACCACTCCACCCGGAAGCATCTGTACAATCAATATTGAATTATTCATGTGTGAGTGAAGAACAACAACAAAAATGCTCAAACATTCTTGCATCACACACTAAAAAAACCATTAGCATACCATCGTCAAGTAGCTCTGCCACCTATACTGCAACATCCGAAATGCAGCACATTGAGCAGATGCCTCAGCCTGGTTTGGGTTTGCCAGTGGCAGTGCAAAATCATGAAATTGAAAATGTCTCGCCCCATCGCAATGTAAACAACTTCCACCAATCTCTGTCAAACTCGTTTCGATCACATTTCTATGGCGCAACCCTCCACATCGACAATTTCCATTTTCACAGCAACTGACACGCACACTATTCCCAATAAGCACTGAATAAAATCCACGACACACACCATAAATCCAAACACGTTTCGTAACGGATTTTTTGAAAAATGGCTTGAAAGGTCATGGTCGCTTGACTTGTAAGTTGTGTATTGATCTATTTATATATCATTGACACATTATTCCGCAGTGTAAAATGAGTTTTGTTGTTTACTTTAAATTTCATTTTCATTGCATTTGGTAATGTTTCTAGTGTTATAAAGTAACCATCAACAATACAATTTGTTAGCAGCTATTTTTTCGTTTCTTTTTCTTCGAGAACGTGGGAACTACTTATTGTTAACAGTTTATACATGTATCCAACATTAAATTCGTTTTGGTTACAATCTACTAAAATAGTCGATACGATTTTTTGTTGACTGGTATTTTTTATTATTATTTGAAGAAAATATGATGGGATAAATAGAATACTAGGATTAGTGTTGAATATAGAGAAGTTTATCTTGCTCGGCTCGAACGCCGGAGAAGCGCTCGCCAAGGCTCGCGCTTCCGGCGTTCTAAGCCTCGCAAGATAAACTTCTCTATATTCAACACTAACCTAGTATTCTGTATATAGTAACACCATACATCCAGATTTAGCACCTTTAGGCATTTCTAGGTACAGATAAAATAATAAGTGGTACTTGCCTTCAAAATAAGTTAGGAATTGTCATGCTATAGTTGTTATAATGCTGGAAAGATATACTCTGCAAAAAATAACTCTTCAACATTAATTACAAAATAACTGATAAGGGAGACAATCTTGAAATTAATGTTATTACAAAAATTGCCTTTCCAAGAGCTAAATATTGATATCACATGGATTTGTTTTATTACTTTCATTTTATTATTCATAAATAACATACAAACACTAATTCTGTTCTGAAAATCTATACACGTTTTACAAATACTTTTATTTGATTTGATTTATTTTATTTGAGAAATGATACATTTTGGACGCTAATTTGTCGGTCATTTTTGGATTTTTCAACTGTTGTTTTGCTTTAAATGTTTGAAGAAATGTTGTTCATGTTGTTCATGGTTGTTCATGGTGTTGCAAACAATAAACACAATGCATATGCTCAAAATGTTTTTGTTTTACAAGACTTCATGTAATTTAAAGGACAGATGTCGATTGTAAACTTTCGGCCGCCTTCTTGGACGCCATCTTGATAATATATCAAAATGCGTAATGATGACAAAGTTGGTTTCTCTGAAGGGACATGTTAAAGAACCATTTATTGCAAAAACATTTTGTGCATACTATTTATTTGGGTCAGGTCACTGTTTGGTATTTGGCATACCGACTATATCGCTAATTGCACCACTGCCAAGTTATCACCATGGCGATTATGCCCTTTGTGTGTAATGGTGTCACCAATGATCGGGTTCATGCCTCTGCGGTAGCGTGAAGTGACACTTTCTTCAGGTTGAATGCGATCAAATTTGTGATAGAATCATTCGGTATTCGGTTTGGACAGAGTTCGGTTTATTTTAAGGGTTTTTGATATATAAAACCAGAAGGAAAAAATCGGGACCGACACCGCCGTTCGGTTTCGACAGGGATTCGGTTTTCACAGGGTTCGGTTTGGACAGGTTTCACTGAACCATATCCAACGCAAGCGAACATTTATACTTAGACATGTACACGCATTGCCCACAAATGCAAGTACGTGACATCTTCTTGCCTGTCATTGTTTTTCTTGCGGTTGGTCAAATCTACCCGCAAGAGGTCACAATAAATTCGGACTTCTTGTTACACACTTCTTGTGTCTGTTTGTTTATTTTATAGTGAATCAGTAACAAATGTATTTTATTGTTCCCTATAAACATTGATCTGTACTTATCGAATGACTTCCGACTTAAAATGTTACTACTTTAATGAGTTAATCTACATTCCTGATAAGCTTCCAGTACCTGTTGTTTACCTTTAAACACTCTCACTTTTATGACTTTTTGAAATAAGATAAATATTTATTATTGATAAATATTTAAATAAATTATTCACATGTCACATGCCATGTATGCTTTTGGGGTCCGTTTGTATAACGATAAGCTTGTAATGCTTAAGTTAAATAAATATTCTGTTCTGTTCTGTATAACCAGTCTTTCGCTTTGGAACACGACAACGTGTAAGTCACGTTGGTCTTGTTACTGTGAAATATAAATCCTCCCACCCTCCTCAATATTGTATGTACTTGGATACTCGCCAGTGTTTTATATAGTTTCAGTGAATTGCACATTGGGCTGGGAAAACGCTGTTTCGTCAAGGCTTCTTCCATACGATAATGGATCAAGTGCACATAATCGCACAATCAACGGTGGTCGTCCATGCCGAAGTTGGGACCATAAGTGATTTTCTAGGATCTGTTATTCATTGACTTGGAAAAGCTTATTAGCCTGTATATTTACTACATACAGCAGCATAGCTTTTGTGTTGTGGGCATGAGATAAGAGTTCTTCTATAGTAAAAAATAATGCTTGTCGATTGTTAAAATTGTTATAACATTATTTATAGATGCATCGCCTAAAATGGCACATTTAACAGATCTTGCTTTTGGAAAATTAGTCAGATTATATATCTATTGAAACTTCTGTAGAATGAGTCCTAAAACATTAGGTCATTCTAAAACATTAGCCATTTAGGCTGCCAAAATGGTACAGGTTTCCGGACTTTTTTTCCATGTAACATGCACATATAACATGGTGTCTCTGTTTTTTCCTGGGCTGCTTGCCACATTTGTAGAATGTCTTATCTTTATAATTCATAACTTATATTGAATTATATCTTATTTTGTTACTTCATATATGATATGGACATGTGTATTATTGAACATTTTGATCAATGTTATTAACTTATGAGATGTCGCTCTGCAGTTATATCATGTTATTTATTGCAATTTGCTTACATTAACTCCTGCTGTATAGGTATTTGATCTGTTGAGGAAAGGCAATATTCTATTAGCACACGTCCTTCCGTTGTCGGGGGAGGTGAATAATTGAATGTTATTCAAATCATTGCTTTTTGATAACGTTCTATGTTAAATTCATGTTTATTATTACTAGCCTTGACAAATATTCTGCCAAACTTTAATAGTAGGAATGAAAAAATAAAACCTTGTTTTGTAACTTGTCGTTGGATAATCATTATCAACATAATCGTCGTCATCATCATCATCATCATCATCATCATCATCATCATCATCATCATCATTGTCGTCGTTGTCTTCGTCATCACCGTCATAATCATCACCATCATCGTTATCATCGCCATCGTTATCATCATCATCATCACCATTATAATCATTATTATCATTATCATCAGTATTATCAACAACAACTTCAACACATATATAGTAACAAAATCAATACACAGTTGCAATTATTTCGTATACATTTTATTATTTTATTATAATTATCAAAAACAACCACAGCAAAAACAGTAAGGAAATCCTGTTAAAAACAACTAAGAAACGCGTAACTAAAACTCTAATACTATCGGTACGCACAATTAGGTTTATATCAAAATAAGATAATGTTGTGTGTAATACTTCAAGTAATTTACTTTACATCGAATCGGACATTTTCGGAAATAAATAATTTACATGTTAAGATAAATTTCAAGTCGTAAAGACGCACGCGTTAATTCACGATGTCGAGGCTGGACTCTGTGGACCTTTAATCTGTCACAATGAAATACGCTTCAATTTCTTTTCATTCACATATTGTAAGTATTGTTCATATAACTTATCAGCAATGACATCATCATCATCACCAACAATGTCACGTTCATGCGCGGCATGTATTCGGAATCGTTTGACTACTTCATGCTCCGGTGCCTCTAGGATGGGAATGTATATCTCCGCTGGGATTTTTCTTATTTCGTTACCCCAATGTTTGAAATAAACACCACAACAGAATTCCAGTCTACAGGCAACTGTTCCAGTGCGTGCGGGCAGTTTGTTCACCAGGTTGCGTAGTTCAGATGGATACATTGTCTTACAGTACAAATTCAAAACCTTCAATGATCGAGGTAGCTGTACGTCGATATATCGACACAAATACATTGTAATCGTTTCCAGTTGCGTGAGCGATAACAGTGACTGAGACAACGACTCTAAATGACTATATCTGTCCCCAATACCCAGACTCAGTTGCTTGATATTCAGACCGCAAAGAGCCTCCAACATACCAGGACTGACAATAAACACAAACATACAAAGCGTTTCCAGCTGTTTGAGTGATGCCAGTGACTGCGCCAACAACGATGTATGCCTCAGCATTTCACTTTTTAAATCATCATCATCACTCAGACTAAGACTCTTGATATTCAGATCGCGCAGAGCCTTCCACAGACCGGGACTGTCAACATGAACGTATATTTTGAATGTATTGTTTAAACTCGTCGTAATGTAAGCGCGTGTACGGGTTTCGCCCTCTACACACGATGTTATATCACAGTTCTCCAGCGCACACTCCACCTGATGACCGAGTGTAAGCTGTGTGTTGAACAGGCTGTGTACCCATGAAGAGGAACATGTAACATTAATCAAGTCAATGTGTTCTATGGAGGGCAGTACTGGATTAGAGTCTGCACAATGTGCTGGATCTGCACTGTTTAGTAGAACCCTGACCGGATGATCCGATGTGGCCGAACTGGCAATATCTGTTAATGTAAATGTTTCAATTTATTACGGTTACAAAAACATTAAATAAGGGTTTATTTACATAATTATGTTGATATAAATTTAACTGTTAACATGTAAGCACATAACTAACATATTATATCTGCAGTGCATTGCTTGATGTTTCATATCAATTGGACGAGTATTTGAAATATACATAACGACATAAGAGAATAACAAATACTGTCTTATCTTATGAGATATATACCAGTTGATGAGATATATACTAGTTGATGAGATATATACCAGTTGATGTTAAGAATATATCGGCGATGCATTTAGGGCTGTTATTCTATTCATCCCAAACCCGATTTATTGAATATTACACAAAACCAGATAGTAACTTGTAATTATAATTATAATGCCTTTTTTTGCAAAAAAATCAACAATAACATAAAACAGTCGGACCCTTAATATTAAACAAGAAATATATCTAAATAAGATATTCTGCGTAAGAGTTCAATGTTTCTAAACTCGGAATTTGAATGTAACATCCGATATCCATATTTAAAACAGATGCATTTGTACATTTTTTGGTAGGTAATAAATGGGCAGTCACATTTCTGAGTAGATCTATATTCATTATGCATGTACTATAGCTTTCGATATGTTTTTAATGAAAACGTTAAGTTTCTCTCTAAATCAGTAATTTATCGCGTGATATTTATAGTTAACTCTGGTGGTAAGTGTTTCTATGTCTAAATTAAAATATAAAGATATTATTCAGCAATAAACTGATCTGACGGTCCCATGTTTGTGATCAGAGATTGATACCTGACTAATGTAATTAACTCATATTCAAATCAACGCCAGTACGCATGTTTTTGCAAAATATAGATGCATACAAATTACATTGTTATATTTTATTTGAAACAATCTTACTGGAAAGAATGTCCAAAACGTGTTTGATTTTAATCATAGAATGCATTTATGCTACGCACATAATTAAAAGGTACAATTCATTTAAATTTTCTACGTATATTTCATTCTGCATAGTCCATACACAGACATACTTTATGTATATGTATAGTTTGAATAGACTCTACATGAAACCTGGTAGAAACGGATGTATTAAAAAAAATATGTGCGAATTTTACCTATGGAATGTTGCCTGTTATATGCGATATTAACGGGCGATTTCCCGAAATGCATATGATTTCAAACTCTACATGCTTTCAATGGACTTTAAATGCGAATGGCTGTTGTCAAATGCCTTACGGCTATAAATATTGTTGCGAGGTTTACGCTAAACTATACAAAAAGATTGAGTTGCATTTTCTCAGTCTCTCCTCGTAAACAAGAAAGTAATGTATAAGTTTAGGTGGCCACTGATATTCCGACTTAATATTCCGTGATGTAGCCCTGATTTTTCCCTGATTCTTCCCTGACCGGAAAATGATTTACCGCTACATTTTTAATTACCGGTAAAATTAGTGCAAAGTCATAATATTATTGTACATATATGGCCAGAATTATCCATGTTTAGTCATTGTACTGTAGTTTAGTCCATATTCTAAAAAAAAAAAATACTTTTATTGTTTTGTTGTCGAATTATTAATAAAATTCAATATTTCACTTTTTCACATTGGATCTGGCATGACACTTCAGGTCTAATTCCCTGAATTGTTCCCGAATTTTGCAAAATTTTCAAATTCCCTGATTTTTACCTGGAGGAATTTTTCCACACATTTTCTTTTCTATAGAGTCGGTAGCCAATCCGAATTATTTTAATGTTTAAAATGTTTTATTGAGTCATGCAAAAGGCATGTTAAAGAAATTATATGTCTAGATCTACGTTATCAATAAAACTTCAGTGTGTATGTGATATAAACGTTACAGATTGTAAAGAACACCATTTTACGGCGTTTAACGAAAACATTGATAACATTTAATCTCTCGGGACTACTGCCCTACCTTTATTTTGCAATTTGATTACGTCAATTCGCAAGATCAAAATTTGCTTAGATAGCTACGCCGAAATATTTTCGGTGATTGGAAAACCACGTATTGTATAAATTTCTTACTGATGTAGGCCCCATTTCCACTACGAATACACAAACTTCACAAACAATTATGATCAGTAAGATATTATTCAAATAAACATAAAGTAATGTGTCGTGGTGATCCAATATTATCGAAGAACGAATGCTAACATTGTTTTTGAGACGCCATTTTGGAGTTTTGCATTGAACTTTATATTTTTAAGGTTGCGTCTATATTGATTAAATAGCGTTCAATTTGTGTTATAAATGTGAACATAAATTAATATTGCATAGTGAATTTAAGAGCGTTTATTTGGGAAGCATTACAATAATCAAGTATGGACGTTGTATGTTTTTCCACTGATGACGCCATAAAAATAGCAAAGTGCGCGCTTATGTAAATACGCCATAAAAATAGCAAAATGCGCGCTTATGTAAATATTAGGGACGGGACCTAATACTCGACTTCAGTATTTCAACAACACAAACAGTAGGAATCCTGTTTGGCAATCAAAAATGGCACTCTTCGACTTAACTTTAGGCGGCACCAAAATCATTGTTTAAACTAGAAATGTGTTCACAGACACGGATGCTTTAAATCCTGACACAAAATCGATAAAGTGTAGTGTCAGTCACCAGGCTTTACTGCTTGGCACTACGGTCGACTATCGAACTCTGCCTTGCCACCGAAAACCCGCGTGTGACGGTGTTGTGAATCTGGTCGTAAGGTGTCTGTGACTTGACCAAGCTCTAACGGGCCACTTGTCAAGCTATGAGCTCCAAACGCAATTCTCTCTATCTGAGATATTCGCATGTCCCAAATAATCCAGTCAGTATAGTTAAAACAAGCGCTGTCAGATGACAGCGCGCTGGACTATTCGAAGTATTTCAGTTGGTACATATTTTGGATAGTGAAAGGGGCATACATTTGTTAAAATACAATATTTTTAAGTGAAGCCTTGTATGGTTTAAACATTTTTGGAACAAAAACTTCAACTACATAGTCTTTGTAAAAGTGGGCTAACTCTGTCAAAATCCAAAACAGAGTTGAGGGGAATGTTGCTCCTGATACTAGAGTTGATGACAAAAGTTAGTTCCAAGTTTCAAGTGAACGTCAAAAAGGGGCATAACTCTGTCAAAATACATAACAGAGTTATGGGAAAAGTTGCGCTTAATACATGAGTTGATGAGAAAGGTTAGTTCCAATTTTCAAGTGAATAACTTATGTACTTATGAAGTTACAAAACTTCTGAATATAAACTTTAACCAGAAATTCTAACTGAAAAAGGGGCATACATCTGTCAAAATACAAAACAGAGTTGAGGGGGATGTTGCCCCTGACACTGGAGTTGATGACAAAGGTTAGTTCCAAGTATCAAGTGCATAACTTATGTAGTTTTGAAGTTACAAATCTTCTGAAATAAACTTTCACCAGAAAATCTATGTAAAAAAGGGGCATCTCTCTGTCAAAAGACAAACAGAGTTATACGAAATGTTGCCCTTGATACTGGTGTTAATGACAAAGATTATTTACAAGTTTCAAGTACAAAACTTTTGAATTTAAACTTTAACCAAATTCAGACGTCAACGCGTACGCCGACGCCGTTGGTAGTAGGAAAGCTCATCTATTCTTCGAATAGTCGAGCTAAAAAGGGTCGAATCTAAAAATAATTGCAACATAATTTATTTTTTTATTTTCAGCAACCTACATCTATCCAGCTACTGTGTAAAAAACGCCCCCAAGCGTTTCTGTTTCCATTATCGACATTCTTTCATTTTTGTTAAAAGGGTTTTTGAAATATTGAAAATTGCTTGCTATTCAGTTTAACACAATAAGTCTACAACAATGGTTGATAACGCATTAACTCTTCATTTGAAAACAAAACATCTGCATCAATAATATGGAACACTTTAAAATCAAATTTAATATGTAAAACAGCATTTATGTATATTTCCTTATTCCGAAATAAGTATTTTGGGGTAAAGCTAACCCACCCAATACATTTGTGTGTGTGTAAAAATATACTAAATACTGATTAAAACATGATTAAATTAGTGTTTACATCAAAATAATGATTAACCTGGACACAATTTACACATATATTACATAATTTGCACATATACATAATCATATTTGCACATATACATAATCATATAATAAATTTGACCGTCGCTGGTGATTTAATTGTAAAGATATCGAACAAAATGAAATGTGACACCAATGTGCTTTAATAATTCACCAGCCATGTAACTGATAGTTTAATTTTTATACACAGTCGCTATTGATAAGAAACATAGTTTAAAGTCTAATATAACATGAAAACAGTTTCAACAAAGTCTAAAATACCTTTGCTCTACGACATAGTTTTATTTTTCGAAATTCCTTTTCAAAAATAGGAATAACTTGCGAATATTTTTTTAAAAATGCTTTCGTTATTCCATAGCAACTTTTGTATTAAATACCCGCCCTTAATAAACAAAGACGTATAGATCGCTGCAATTATCGTCAAATACGGTTTTTAAGTGGCTGCAATCAATTTTTTTTATCATAGGGAATCTGCAAGGATCGCCTTATTAGCTTCTCGAGGTAATCAAGAAGCATACCTGTCAGCAACTGTGGTCAATCTTTGAAAAAAAGGAAACATTTTAAACTGGAGTTCCAACCACGTCTTTTATAATTGTTTCCCCAACACATTCTGCCGAATCCACATTTTCAGCATAATCCACCAAAAACAGTCGCGATGTTCCTAACTTTCATTTTACTGGCCACTCAAAAACATGAAGCTTACAAGTAGATACTTGGCCAGAAATGTGTACCAGACATGAGGGCCAGTGTTCAGACTTGTTCAATGAGTAGATCAGTTGACAAGCCAGTCCATAATCGTTCGCATCTGATGTCAATCAAGAAAAGAGGCATAGAAGGCACTTTTCAAATAAAAGTTATGACCAGATACTGCAAAAAAGGAAGCAATTTCGGCAGGACAACCTGATGTAAATTCCAGTTTCTGGTTCTTTCAGCTCGTATAAATTGCTGGAGTATTGTTACCATAAACTGAAGGCTGGCACTGCGATGATTAGCTATGAGTTGCTTTGCTGGAAGAACTGTTTTTTTTTTCAAGTGAGTCAATGATGTAAGTGGAAGTCTTCCTTTGCATGACTGAATGTGCGTATTTAGGCACTTGATCATATAATATTATATTGGTCAGTTAGCTTCGCTAGAAATCTTGCGAAAGATTAACATTATCGTCTTGATTATGATCAAAGTCAGTGTCAAAATGCTGGTAAAAATTAGGGTGACATGATGCAACTGAAAGGCCATTGTGAATTCTTTCTTTAGCCTTTTTAAGTAACAAATATACTCAAGGCATTCCAGCATATGTCCACGTAAAGCTGCTAAAGAGCTTTCCCAGACATTTTAATGTGGCACAGCGTTTGGGGTGTATTCTGTCTCTAGAACCTACTGCAGTCTGGATCCTGTCATTACCTATACACCCAAGGAAACTCAACTTCCGTGTAGAATCCACATAGGCGTAAAACAATATGTGTAAGTGGACTGGAATAGTCTACACAATTCACTTTGTTACAGAGATACGTTTGTCTGGTGTTGAAGTCGCAATTCTACCCATACCATGGAACTTTTTATTGCCACCATTAGTTCTGAGATTTCGGTCCAGTTTTTCAGATATATTGTAGGAATGGGATATCTGCTTTATGACAAGGAATTCGTGCTGAGACTACAGCTGCAGCATTTGCCTTATACTTTTGCGCCTCCCAGTGTAAGAACTACAAAATCCCATGCTGTTCAGTGTGTCGATTAAAAACCAATAGTCGAAGTGATGATTTTAAGTTGGATACAATGATTCTCTATGATGAAGATACATCTTCAAAAATGGGAATAACATAGAAGTCTTTGGAAAAGACGATGTAGTATATTTCACATTTAAATAGCGTGGCTGTTGTTAAAATAATATCGGCCTTTTGTTCATTCTTATGTCCTTTTATGTGTATTTCATGACAATCGTGGATAATGGAAGAACGTTTTGATTTAAAGAAACTACGTCACTTTTTCTGTCAATTATAACAACATCATCATTAAAGTACTGATATATTTTCTTCCTGTGCTTCAAATTATATGATTTCTCGCCACATAATTCTGACATTTTCATGACCAGTTCACATATTGTGCAATTGTTCTCCACATTCAATATATTCACTTATATGTTGAAACGCATCTGTTTGTTCATGCTTTTCGGGCCTTCCAGGAGTTTTGATTCGTTTAACATCAGAATTAACATCAGAACTATATGTTTGAAACGCCTTTGTGATATCTTTACCAGTTTGGAAATGTCGTCGGAATGTAAAGTGTATTTTTAACTCTTATTATATGTAATCTATATTTCTAAGCTAGATGAAATGAAACTTATCAATAAGCAATTTGCTCTGTGACTGGGAATCAAGACATTAACAACTGCTTTAAGTGCGCTACAACATTTGAGATGAATTTATTAAACTTAAACATAC
This sequence comes from Congeria kusceri, assembly GCA_027627225.1. Classification (NCBI taxonomy): domain Eukaryota; kingdom Metazoa; phylum Mollusca; class Bivalvia; order Myida; family Dreissenidae; genus Congeria; species Congeria kusceri. The sequence continues at coordinate 20,126,537 of CM051033.1, read as the reverse complement.
CCAGCCAAGAGTTCCACGTTGTAAAACAATCTTTAATTGCGAAAAATAGCGATAAGAAAAATATTTATGAATTTATGAATCCATCGCTGTCGATTCAAGGGGTGCCGCCATATTGTAATTTGATGACGTTTGCTTGTTTGTATTCTTAACTTAGAATAAAAGGTGTTCTACTTCTGTCATAAAAATTAAAACATTTTATCAAACTCAAAAATTGATTTTTTTGTTTTTATTTCAAAGCCAAAACCGGTGGACAATTTTTCTGAGAGATCATCTTTCAATTTAACAACCCATTCATATGGTTCAATAACATTTTTCTGTTGCAATTAGTTCTACCTTAAGTGCTAGTCTGACTGAACTTAAATCATCTTAAATCATTATGTGAAGAGTCAACAAAATGCCTTTCATCATTTTTTTAATCATGCTTTGCACATTCACTAATAAGGGAAGTAGTTCACTTACTTCACAAGTTAGATTCATACATGCGACAGAAAATCTGCCAATTTATCAGAAAATCCCTGTATGCATGACACTGTCATGCTCTGGACCATTATTTGAACTTTAACCTTGGTAAGTGACCTTGACCTTTCAGATACAGACTTGGTTCTGGCACGCCACATGCCGTCTCATAACGCTTATTAATTATGCCAAGTAATTTGAAAATTCTTTCATGCCGGACAAAATTTTACATAGGACAAAGGCAATGGCTTAAATTCCTATATTTGACCTTTGACCTTTAAGTGTGACCTTGAACTAGGTCCAAAGGACCTGGTTGTTGCACGCCACATGCCGTCTCATAATGCTTATCAATTCTGCCAAGTAATTTGAAAATTCTTCCATGCCGGACAAAATGTTACTTGGGTCAAAGACAATGGCTTAAACTCCCATTTGGCCTTTAAGTGTGACCTTGACCTTGGACTTAGAGACATTGTTCTTGCACGCGCCACACTATCTCACCATGCTTAACATGTGTGCAAAGTTATTTTTAATGCTTTCCACACAGGACTAAATGATGCTCGGGACAGGGTCTATTTGGCATTTGACCTTTAAGTGAGTTTGACCTTGGACCTAGGGCTCTGGTTCTTGCGCGTGACACACCGTCTCACCATGCTCAACTATCGTGGCAAGTAATTTGAAATTCCTTCCAGGACAAAATTATGCTCCGGACAGTGTCTATTTATTAAATTATTATATTTGACGTTTGACCTTTAAGTGTGGCCTTGACCTTAAACCTAAGGACTTAGTTCTTGCGCGCAAAACAACGTTTTACCATGCTTATCACTTGTACCAAGTTATTTGAAATCCCTTTTATGCTGGACAAAATTATGCTCCTGACAATGTATATTGCCTAAATTCTTATACTTGACTTTTGACGGTTAAGTGTGACCTTGGAGCCTGGTTCTTGTGCGCGACAGACCGATTCAATATTCTTGACGTTTCTGCCAAATTTTGAAAATCCTCTAATGCTGGATTAAGTTATTGTTCGGACAAGAATCCGAAAATGAGTACATACACACACACTTACATACGAACACGCATACATACGTACAAACGTAAGTACCCACGGACAGGGTAAACACTATATGCCGCCCCCCCCCCCCCAACTCCTCAACATTGCTGCTGCTGGCATAAAAATTGTGAAATTTCTAGGTATTTACCTAGATAAATTGTTAACATTCATACACCACTTCAAATATTTGGCAGAACGGTGCGAAAGGGACTTAAATTTAGTAAGGATGTTGAGAGGCACAGTATTCGGGTCTGACAAAAATAGCCCCCTTCTCCTCTACAAGTCCTTTATTCGTCCAAAGACAGATTATGGGACCCAAATCTATTAATGTGCTACGCCAAACGCATTAAATGGTGAATACCATACAAAACAAGGCCTTCAGGATAGTTGCTAGGTACACTGAGTAGTACATTAGAAGACGAGACCCGTGTGCGGCCGGTCTCTCTAGGCCAAAAACCGGTACGTACAACAGGGGCCGGGATCGTAAAAATGTGGCAGACCTGAATCCCTCCATCCCCCTCCTCTCGGCTACTTCATTCACCGGATATCGACAACCATATATCAACAATAATAACACAATCTGACTCTCCGCATCTCGTGAGATCAGAAGCTCTCAATAATATAAATATTCATTTTGCTGGGCATTTAAAAAATTACTTAGACTGCTCCCTAACCCTGACTCTGGCTTGGTGGCCAAATCGTTTGTATTTCTTTCCATAACAGCGTGGTAAGAACATTCGGACTCAGCAACAACTTTTATATTTTCTCGGCAGAAAGTTTGGCCATTAGTGTTGCTATGTGCTGTATATAAGTTAACAAGCCAACTAAAACTGATATTTTCTCGGGCTATCTTAACTTGATTCTGTCAAAAATAGAAATAGCAGGTCTAGGCCTGACATTTTGGAATTGAATCAACACTGCCTAGAAAAATCTTTACATGTATTCTTAGTCTGGTGCCCAGCACATGACACGTGCGTTAGCCGACTGAGGATGGGGACCAGTCTTTTGTCTGCTAGTGAGAGAAAGTTAATTTTAAAGTGTGGGATTCACTTTACTGCAGACAACCTGCTGACACAGTGCCCTGTGTTCTCTATACAAAAAGAACAGCTCAAACCCATGCTATCCAACCTAAGCGTCGATTTCACTCTTAACAGCATCCTAATTCCTACTAGTAAAAATAAATCACCAGTATTCAAATCTCTTGCAACATATCTAGTAGATTGCCAGATCACTGATCAAGTTAAAATACAAATAGGGGATCGGCAGCTTAATAACAACACAATTTATATTAAAAACCTTTAGGGGAAATTTTAATTATTTAAACATTTATTTATAATATGGAACAGCTTTTGACTGTACAGTGCTATACTGATTGCTTATTGTAGCAATATTTTCCAGTTATTTACCCTCTTCCGGTGTACTAACATACAGATCTACCTATTGTGCACATTACAATCTCATATACATAATGAATTACTGATATTTAACCTAATGACAGGGAGGTAACTCCTGCCTGACCAAATTCTTTATCCATCTGAAAATCATCACTTTCATCCCTTCATGGGAGACAACTCTTTACAAACTAATCTGCATCTTATCTAGTACACTGTGCTGGAAATAGACATTGATCAGTAGAGCATTCAGAACGTTAAAGGGTCCTGTTCACAGAATGGAGATACGACAATTTTCATGTTTTTTTCACATATTCCAAAAATAAAATAATAGTGTATATAAAAAAAAGGAGCTAAATAACACTACTGACATAGAAATATGTCGTAAGTACCGTTTCGTTAATAGATAATCATCAGTTGAAGTTTATAAAATTATAAAGCGTTTGCAACGCTAAACGATGGAATAATTTAGGTCCGGAGGTCTGGGGTTGGAACCCCGGTGGAATGAACTTTTTTTTTTCTTTTTTTATCTTTTTCTTATTATTATACGCAAACTATTTTGTTCCAATGCTTAAATCTGTAAAGTTAAGACAATTAATGGCTTCTTGAAAAAAATGAAAAATAAATCTGTGAACAATTCCCTTTAAACCCTACCTGTGTCTAGATGGTGTATTACTTGTTCTGTCAATAGTACTGTACTTATACTGACAATTTAAATCTATGTGCCTGTGATATAAGGCAATATATATTTCACTTCTGAATTATTAACACTTTATGCTCTTATAGTGTGCATAATTTATATTGATAATTTAAATTTATATTTCTGAACCTAAGGCAAATAAATAATATTTCTGAACCAATTTAATTTTTAAAATGTTGTTCTCTGTGGTACAATAAGCATTCGTCTATATGTAAAGCTGCAGGAATCCCCCTATAGGCTTTTTTTATCCACCCCCCTCCTCCACCTGTGATTTTGCATGAGCCTTGCTTTGCCGGTTGCACATAAAGACACATAATTTATTTTAAATGTTATGTATGTTATGTTAACAAAGCCCTCCCTCAACCTTGGCAAATCTGATTGGCCAATAATTCTTTATTTTAAGCCATTTTTAAGTATGCTGTTTGCCTTATTTACGCGTGTCAAGTATTAATACGCCTCATTTTCATTGCAGATCGTATATTAAATGGGAAGGACCCAGATATCAATTTTTTAATGTGTACAAAATAATGTTTTTACCCCTATGGGTAGTAAGATTCTTATTTTTGTGATGTTGATCAAATTGTTACCCATGATCAGATGCCATTACTTTTGAGTGTTATTATATATTTTGATCACTAGTTGATATTTTAATGCAATTACCTGCACATATTCACTATATCACTCTTTTATAGAAGTGGTTAACATTTAAACATTTAATCTATTCAACTACCGATTTTAATTGTCCCTATCTATGTAAATCATTCTAAACCTGTGCGCTCCCTGGTCCCAAAATATCTAAACACCATTCAACCCCTGCCGGCAAAATGTCCCCTCCCCCACAGGTGCTATCCCTTCTTTTAATAATCACGAACGCGACACAGTATTTCTTATATGTTCTCCCCAGTGCAATTTGCATTTATTTGTATTTATCCTGCTACTAACCCAAACAGTGACCTAATAAAGCGGTGACCGTATAAACTTGTTGATATCCGGCAGTAGATCACGTGACTGTGATATACCGTCAATAGGTATTCCTACGCGCCGGATAACAACATTGTCGAGAATGACACAGCATAAAGTCTATTTACCAGAGTTTTTCATCGATACAAACTTTGTGTTGTCTAGTCTAACAGAGCTAAACAACAAATGAGTTTTTTGTCCTCACATTCCATTTAACTGGTAATAAACAACTTCCTTCCAGTTCCATTCCATTTCAACACACTTGAATCTGATGCAAGCGGGTTATTCTTTGTGGATAGACTTTCTTTGGTCAACCAACAGAGCATATATAAATTTCCGAAGAAAAGAAATGAAAAAAAGTCATCAAAACTTTAACGTAGAACGAAACATTTTATGATTTATTTCACTTTCAGTTACACTGTCCCCCACCCACAACTATTCGAGTAAATCGTAAAAAATTGAAAAGAGATCAATCTCACCGTTTACATTCGAGGCAAATATTACATACACTTTTTGTCTGAATGCTATTGCATAACATAATCCATCCAAAACACAGAAACACTAAATATTTATTCCGAGTTCATGTATTTTAAACTACAAAACACTCGCGTTCTGGTCTGACTACATTGTGTAAACTTACAACTCAAAATGAATGACGTAGTTGGTGTGACGTAATTAAACTCTTTAAAAACCAATATAATCTGGTTTAAAACAAAAGCAAATTGACTACGTCATTTTCGTGTCGTACTGACATAAGCAAATAAGATATATTAATATTTTACTTTTGCTGTTTGAAAAAGGTGATTAAGAAATAGAGACTATTATTTTTCCGGGTAGTACGCATTCATGCAAGCGAGTTATTAGGTCGTGGCCCGTCTAGATTTTTTAATTTAAAACTTTAATTAGTGTTTGGTGTTTTTAAATTTAATTGAATAAAAATCAGGATAAATAGAATACACGGTAGGTGCCGGGAAGGAGAAAGTTTATCCGGTTCGGCCCGAAAACAAAAATAGGGCTCGCTAAATTCGCCCTATTTTCATTTTCTAAGCCTCACCGGTACTCCATCCCGGCACCAACCATGTATTCTCTATATATTTGTACAGATCAGACAGTTTTCTTTTCATAAGACTAAGTTACATCTTGCTTTATCTGTGTCATTTTTAAAGGCCCTTAAAAGTAAGCCGCAGTTACATCTTGCTTTATCTGTGTCATTTTTAAAGGCCCTAAAAAGTAAGCCGCTTGAAAGTGCCGGAAGGATGTAATATATGTTTTATCTTAAATTTTACTATATATTTGATCGTTATCTTGTTGTTTGTGTTTATTCTCTTTAATTGTCACCCGACACTCGACAATTTTGTATAAATCTTAAAGGACAGTGTCTCAGATTGGAGCATCGAGTTGTATTACCTGTCTACAAAAGTTCAGAATTAGTTCAAAGACTGTCATGTAATTGTAAATTCATCAACAAAATATATATACCTATAGCAAGCTATTTTAGCACTATTATATAAATCTACGTGCAATTAATTTAATAGCTTCTCTCTACAATGTATGTTTAAGTATTATTAGTTAAACATAATAAACATGGTTTAGAGACCTATATTTAGTCTATTTTCTTCTTTTCTATATGTACACACATGCAAATCATATAGATAATGTAAAAATAAGATAAACCACTTAGAGATCCGGAAATAATTAATATTGTTTATTGTCGTTACTCTTAAAAGCACCCTATGTACTCTTAAAACTATGTGTTCCCACAATTAAACTCTTAATATTATTCAGTTTAATACTGAAATTTTACAGTAAAAGGGAGACAACCCAATTTAAGATAATTTAACTGGTTTTCTATAGTGTAGCTATTATATTTTACAAAAGAGGTTACTCCTGTTGATAAATAAAAAGCAATTATAAAAATACTCATTCCTTAACTGTTTATATCCCTTGTATCCAATTTCTTTATATATAACAGTGTCCTTTTATGCCAATGCAATAAATCCCTCAGTTATATTCTAATATCATGTGTAAAATCTGCAGAGTGTGATATCGCTAATTGTTTAAGTATATATTTTAATTATTAGCGCCGCAATCACACTGCAAAGTTTTATATATTAAACCTTCCCTTTATATTAAGGGAAATTGTATATTTTATTATATCCCCGCACAGAGTTTTTATGTCAAGCAGTGCGCTAAGGCAATGGTTTTCAACCGAAGTCCCGACGATAACCAACCCCGATACGTAACTATTTTACCAGCGAATAAGTAAAACAAATGTTCGATTCATTATTGATTTCAGTGTTTGGTCCCATTTCTATTAAATATTTAAAATTATGTTTTTGAGATTTATTTGGATTACAAATAATAAAATGTAAACTCTCTAAGTATCAATATATTTGTTCCGAGTAAATCACGTACTCCACTGCCTGATATAGATGCTAGTTTCCTGCTTTAGCAAAATCAGGCAGCTGTTAATCAAACTGAGATCCATATGGCGGTATAATAAACACATACCACGTGTATTGACTATACACATGCAAACGCTTAATTTTGATAATAATGACATTGCGTATATTTACCTCTGAACCCTATCCAGGCATAACAGAGTTCCAATGATTTCAGCTTGTGGCACGCCGACAAGTCAAACTCAATAGGTGAACTCTGTATTTCAAGTGCAGAACTGTTCGCCAATGCATTCACGCATAATGACTGGACATTGGACGTGTTCAATGTCCAGATACTGTGCATATCTCTAATGTTGTCCCCATGGATGTAAAAGTGACTGAGTTTCAGGAGTATACCAGTCTGTTCATTGGCAACTGCCTCTCTATAACCAGACCAGATTATGTCCTGAACCTGGTGACGATGACCCTCAGCAACGTCGCATTCATTCATCCTGTTAGATAGCTTATTCGCTGCTGAGATGTTTAGTCCACACAAAAATATGAACATTTGGGAGATGTCGAGATAGGCATCGTCATGACGTTCAATATATACAGAAATGACGTCATCAATAACTTGTGTATTGCAGGCGATATGATAAGCAGCCAGGAACTCTTGTACGCTTTTATGAATGAACGAGTTCCAACTTCGAGTACGCGTTTTATCTTTTCTATTTGATAATAGTCCTGTCTTGAGTGCAAATTCTTTGCGAACTGCGAACTCTTCTTGAGAAAAATAGTTCGACAATATTTTGTCATTGAAAACAATAGATGTTTCCCTTTCAGAGGAGAACATCAGTTTACAAGCAGCTTCAGAAAGCTTATCTAAGTTGTCTATGTTTGGCAGTAGATAACTTGAGTCAGAAAAGCACTTCACCCGCGGCGGGTTTGAATCGGTAAAATGTCCGGTTGTACTGCTGGTCTTTTTACAAAGACTTTCTAGTAGAGTTGTGTATAGTGCACACAATGACGATCCTGTTAAATGTCCCCCATCTTTTATCTTGTCAATCTCGTCTACCCACGTACAAATAACCAGCGTGTACAACATCGGTGAGGATGATAAAGACTTGAGGTCACGACTATAAATGAATTCATTAAATCTTTCCACCGTTTCCTTAAGATCATTGTCGATAAGGCATCCCAGTATCCTTTCACTTAATGTATCAGGATCGCTTATCCCTTCAATCTCTAACAGTATGTCGATTTGCGAATTCTTGATACGTTCATCAGCCAGTTTCCATGGTCGAGACGTTGTAAGTACCGTGCACTTGTCATTGGGAAATCCCGCCATGGAAGGCTCAGCTAGGTTACAACCAGCAGGAGCGACCCATTCGTCTAGACCGTCTCGAACTATAAAGCACGCTGCTGTCTTCATTATTTGTTCGAAAAGTTTGTACACACCGTCACGTTCGTTTTCCGAATACTTTTTATCAATAAGCTGGGTTTTAATCATCTCCGTTACCTCCTTCTGACCTCCCGATTCCCTTAACGAGATAAAAAAAAGGAAATCAAATTTCCCAATGGTGACCACGTCAGCAAACGCTGTGTTGTTATTGGAAACTGCCGATGAAGGCGCATGTAAGTTGCACCAATCATTAACTAACTTGGCAGCAAACGTTGACTTTCCTCTGCCTGTTTCACCTTGTATGTATATACGTCGATTTAAAGTTTCATTGTTGTAAAATATGTTTGTGTAGGTAAGTACTTGTTCCCTTTTCGCACGTTTCCCATCACTTTCGATGTGGATTCGGTGTATTTTTGGCGTGGCATATATGTCTTTTAATCGTTTATCAAAACTCTGATCCAATGTAGAAAGGGGCACGTGACTATATGTGTCGCTGTAATGTTCCACCAAACGTCGGCGAAGGTCTGAAATCATAATACAGCAGCGTCTTTATGCGTTGCGCTGTATATATTTACAGTAAAACACGAGGTAAATATTCGCCTCCAATGTCACTGTTACAATCTAAAACATATAATGAAGGTAGGTAACCTCGGCAATAAAGGCACGCTCATTATATGCCGTATCGCAATTATAATGGTACTTAACATGACGCGACTTTTACATTAATGTAAGACTAATTCTAAAACGGCACGCACCAACTTTTATATAATCGAAAACAAGTATGGGCGGGGCTAACAAGCTCGATGCACGCGCTACGCAATAAACATTCCCCGCCAAATGTGCCGATAAATTTACCACCAGTTTGATAATATGAAAATATCACACCCATTTCAAGAGTATACAATACGTTGTATCACGCTTTATGGTGTGTTATATTTATTTTATTATACCGAACAATAAAATCAAAGGACCATAAGCAAAATAACGCATTTATCCTGCCAAATGCCCTGTAAAGTCAACCTAGTTTCAAGACCAGATTACCAAGTGACCTCGTATCTGCGTCAGCAGCTCTGACGGTTTATTTTCATTTAAAATGTGTTCCTTTTTCGATATTCATGAAACAGTTTTGGTACCGTCACAATACAATAGTAATCTAGATGAAAAAAGTAATTGCAGAATCAGCATTTCCGTACTTTTCAATACTTCGCATAAATGACCTTAACAATTTACTGGCATGACAATTGAGTGTGTTCAACTAGACCTATATTAAGACGTGCCGTGTTTAAATATGGCGATTTCGATAAGAAGGCTCTACAGCGCGTTAGTTTAAAACAGTAAGAAATGGTAAAAAATGGAATGGATGTAAAGTGTTTTAGATCAAATTACGCGACAAATGTGTGGCAAAATATGCAAGCAAAATAAGTAGTGACGACACAAAGTTGAAACCAGTTTTCACTGGACTGACATCATTATTCGTTTTCCTAGTATCCTACATCACTGGGTGAGACGTGACACCGGATATTGGCCAATTATCGAGCCAAAATAGAAAAGCGATATAGAAAACAGCTCTAACAACGGTAAGTAAAACACATACTTAAAGTATTCTGTTTTCAATTTTATATTTGTATGTGCTGACCTAGACTGCCAACTCAATGCTGAAACCGTCATATACTTACTTTGACCGGTATAATAGATAAACAGTGCATAATCAGTAAATAAATGTATACTGCTCGCTGAAAAATGCAGCTCCTCGTTTGTTTCTTTAAATTATTGATACATTTAAACAGGTACAGAAAAATGTGAATCGAGCGATTGTTTACGAATACTATAAAGAACATTTCCTGAAAATTTCAGCTACTTTCGTTGCGTATTAAGTTCTACTTCTTAAACAATGTCAACTCGTGTACTGAGTATTGAATGCTCGTGTACGGAGTATTGCATTGTATCTATATTTAGTGTACTGGGTATTGCGCAAATAGCCATTACCGTTTTTGATAATTTATATAATATAATAGTAATATTAATATAATAGTAATTATCCAAAGCAGTATCGATATATACAGTATATTATACAATAATAATAGTAGAATGGATTAATATTTTAGAAATATGGACTCATGTAATGTTGAGCAGCAAAATCCATGTTGAATTAGGCGACATACATGATATTGCACATCGAGCTACAAAATTCAAACTTGTTTTATTAAATGACCTATAAAATAAACGACAGCTGATGAAATTGTTACTGAAACACAATTGTATGTAACAATAATTATATTAAAACAAAAAGACAAGTAAATTAAATGCTTATCTTAACTCACGTTTACGTTTCTTCTCAGCGGCACCGGTGCAGGGCTGTTTTATCACAATCAACTTTTATTATTATTATTCAAAATCGCTACAGAAAAGACAAATGAGAATGTCATGCAGCGATGTCTATTATCTGTGCATTTAATCAAACACAATGTTAATATCCACTGACCATAGCATCACAAATCTATTCGGAGCTAACGTTTTGACATAGTCGTTTACAAATGACAGCGTATTATGACATCATCTTTGTACAAAACAACATCCTGTCCAATATTAACTTATATTTGCATGGTTTATGTAAAATATGTGCAATATCATGTATACTTGTCTGTAAAAGGTGTGTCGCTAAACCAATAACGTTTATTTACAAGTCATATTATAAGGGTTCATAATGTGCATTAGATATACTATGTACTTTAACTTTTTGGTTTTCAGATTCACCGACATGTATGCCTGCTTTTACTGCGAAAAATCTTCCGAATAATTCTAAGACATTATTAACCACCTAATTGAAAATCATCCATATGCAGAAATTAAATTCAGGATAAATGATCAACAACAAACAAAAATTGTCGTATATAAAATATCGCCTGATTTGTGAAGAGAACAGTGCAGAACGATCAATGTAGACGAAGACAACAAAAAAGATACATGTGTCAAGGCGACACGTATTACCCAAGGATAGTCCTTTAAAAAGTAGCAAGACTAAGCAAGAACTTAGACAGATGAGAAGCCATAATAACTGAAAATGTCAACTTTGAAATAGGTTTAGAAACGGACAACGATGATTTGAGTGAAATTGTAGCAGTTATGTTAGTGTCACCAAAACGTTGAAAGAATGTGGTAGCAGTTAGTGTGATGATAGAATACGAAAAGCGGTTACGAAAGGCGAATATTTAAAAATGTCCGACAAATACTCGCTAACCAGTATATTAGTAAACAATACTCAGTACACTAGCCTGCAATACCCCGTACACGAGCAATTGAATAAATCAATCTCCAGAACATCTGTCACAATAATATTGCAATCCATATCTCAGCCATGTATTAATCAAAATTATTGCAACTTGGAACATGCGTTCATTATAGCATATGTAAACAATCGCTTGATTCACATTTTTCTATACATGTTTAAAATATTAAATAATTGAATGAAATGAGAGTGGATCGGCAGTTTTTCAGCGAGCATTTGATTTTTAAACGATGATAATGTACTATTCATCTACAACATGGTCACAGCAATTACACGAATGTCTTCCAAATTTATTTGGCAGTCTATGTAAGCACCTGTTTATAGCGTATTATAAACGAATTAATTTAAATTGGCATAAAACTTACCGCTTGTGTAGTGAACCTGCTCTATTTTAGCTCGATTATTGGCCAATATCCGGTGTCGCGTCTTACCCAGTGTACATAGGTAATGACAGGATTGTGTTGTGTAGTGTTAGTTTGTTTTTAAGTACCAACATAACACATAATTTAAGAAAAAATTCGTCGGTGATGTCTTCATTTATTTTGGACGCCAACATTGATAATTGGATACAGGTTTGGGACCAATAACTAATCAACAGATACGTTCTGACCAGTCATGGCGATTTCGAAACCATATCGCGTTTCTGGGTAGTACGGTTCACGTGAACAATTGAAATAAATATGTACATCTTTGTGGATAATTCAAAATAAAGTGCAACTTCTTGATCCTGGATATTAAATGTAAACAGCAGTGGATCGACGTTAGCATTAAGACTTTTAAGGTAACATTATACACTGTTCACTTTACAAAATGTTGCATTTTTTCTAGCTTACGACGCTAATTATAATAAGCTTCCGTTGAAGTTTCACTACATTTGTGAATTCAGTAACTTAATTTTGATATAACAGTTTTAATGCCTGATAGCAGTATACGTCCATTTGTTTGTCCATCGATGTGCATTCAAGAACAGCATGTTCATTTATAATATTGAGGGAGGACACCTAACCAACAGAACAGTCGTAGCTAATGATTCTAGGCGAAGCTTCATAAACAAATAGAACGTAACAGATACAGGACATATTCGAATAAATATAAGTAAATAGCCGTGTTAGAATCAAAATAGTAATTTTTTGTCATAGTGTGTTGTCGAACAAACGGCCGTAAGTTTAGATGCGTGGTATCTCCTATCAATCGTGCTTTGCACTCGTGATTCAATCCCAAGGCATCTAAACTTCCGGCCGTGGGTTATTCGACAACAATCTGTGACGTAAAAGTATTATTTCTTAAGTAGCACACAATGGTCATTAATGGAGTCTCAAGGGTGTTTATTGTTAGTTTAACAACCATTGATAAAGTTACGTATTGCATTTAGTTTTTAATACATTTTAAACCATTTAAATGAAATACAAACTATCAAGTAATTCAAAGATCTGCGTGTCTGTCTTACATGTAAAAGCATAGGTGTAGATAAAACAAAAAAATAATGACACAACTATAATTTCGTTGGGATTTTCTGTGTATATATGTATATTAATATATCAAAAGTTTCAAGTACAAATTAAATGCGAATTTGAGACTCACACATGTGATAGCAGTTACCGAAGAGGTGCACAAGAGATAGCAATAATGCAGTAGTGGTCATACGAGTGATATCACCCAAGTTTACATGTATATTGTTCTCTCCAAGTTTCCCCACTACACAAAAAAAACAACAAAACGAAAACAAGTATCAATGTATAACAGGCGTGTTACTCTTATTAATTTGTACTGAATAGATTTATGTCTATAACAGAATCTAACGTCTAAATAGATAGTTTGAAAACTGAAGAATTAATAATGTACATTGTTTAATGATTGCCGGTGATTTATAGGAAGATATCAGTGGGAGAAAATTGGTAATTCACTATTTAAAACAGTAAAAATTACAATTCTGATAATTTTCATTGTTTTCATACTGGTTCCTAATTTAATAGAGTAAATAAAAGGACCGTCAACGATGCCGAACTAAAAATTGTAAAATGACGTCATTATTTTGACAAAATATTGCGTTATAATTCCCGCAATATTTTCAAATAAAACACATTGTGATAGCACTTAAAATGTAACGAAACGACGTAAAAAGCATACAATAAAAAGAACATGTATTGGTTTCGTTAGAATATCGATTTTTGATTCTGTACCACACGTGAAAACATAAATGTATATGATCACTTGTGAATTAAGGTCCATATTTCACCGATGCCAACAAATATCCTCTATTTCATCATTTCAAACGCTATCACCTACATGCACTTTGTACGTGATACTGTAAGTCAAATGCATATAGTTCCTGTCTACTTACAGCCATGTGTAATAATTTCTCGCGTATTTAAAGGTATTGTTGGGGAAACATTCTTATAAAATCACTTGGGGGCTCCATAATCTTTTTTATAATATCGGTTTTTCTGTTTATGGAAAAGCAAGTAACGCATTAACGCGATTACTCTTTCACCAAGCGGTAATTATATATACCACATGTGTTCAAACAGTATACATCTCGAACCACTAGACTGAAACTGATTGTAAGTAATACTGAGGATATTGATTGATTTTGGTGTAAAATTGTACTTTCAAACAGTTTTAAAACAGTGAATTATCAATTTTATGTCACTGATATATTATTTCTCTGTAGATCAATGGAAAGCATGAAATACATGTGTAAATGTAAGGGCATAGAGGACAATTTGTGTATTCACCAAACCAGCAACAAAATTTTTAACATGGCACAACAACTTCGTTTATTAAATTTGTTTGCGTGACAAACGCTTTTTACTTTCTAATGACCATTGTTTTATTAAGCAGAGTTCTATGCCGAAACGCATAATGTCGTTTAATTTTAGACAAATTTAGAAACTAATAATCTCCGTAAAATATTGCAATAGCATTAACTGTTCCCAAAAACTCAAGGGCAAAAGTTGCTTCATTACCAAAATCATTTGCATTGCCTAGATCTAACTTCCTTTGAAAAATAAAACATCGTAGCGTGCAATTACGCTCCGGTCAAATTCCTATTCACAGTAAACTGTTGTTTTTTATCACGTGAAGCGTGATTATTTTTTGTATTCATATTTTCAATGTATACCCGCAATGTATACATAACAAATACATAAAATATAGTGACAATAATAATTTACGTGATAAAATAACTATATTTTTACACCTTCGCGGGATCCTTTTGTTACGCGTACGGCGTGCGTCAGTGACGTAGTGTCACATTATTATTTACACCGATATAAAACGTAAATTGATTATCGGACTAGGAAACCGTCAAAGGTTTCACCAATCAATTAAAGCCTGTATAATTTTCGAAAACCGTCGAAAATTATATATAAAATACATCTGCAGCGAATTAGGTTATACTACTGAACGTTGTCTAGACATCTTTATTTGAACATTCATAAAAATTCTATGTATTAAATAAAATCGTATGTGCGAAAGTCCCGAACGGTGTTAGTAATTTTATTTTAAGTTAATACAAAATGAAAATTTCTAATCGTTTTAGCGATATAAAACGGCAAATCCACAAGTTTGAAATTCATTCATATTTTGATAAACAAGAGCACCGCCTACGGTTGCTGGACGATCAACATTTTAGTATTGAAGTACTCTGCCCTTTCATTTATAGAATGGGTTCATTATTGTGATGACGAATGTTGAATATTAAGTCTGTATATATATATATATATATATATATATATATATATATATATATATATATATATATATATATATTTAATGCTAAGTATGCTAAGTAGTGAAATTTTGAAAAGTATCAGTGAGGTATATCCCTATATCACTCACAGTGAGGGACTTCTTTTTTAAATTTGATTTGATTTGGACAATATTTAATTGTAATTTTGTCACTATTTATCATACAGAATTACCAAAAGGAAAAGTAGTAAAGATTAATAACAGCAAATGCTAAGAATACCTCTCCGATATATATATCTGTCTCTCCTCCTTGTCTTGGATTTTCCTCAGTCGTTTTGAGCCAAGGAGACTAGTACAGACAAAGTCTTGCGGGTACAACTTTTACCCACAAGGCATTGGAGCTGGTCACCTTGGTCCAAAATTAATTTTAGCATCCAAAGTATTTATTTCATCCTTTGCACTTTATTAATTCCCGCATACTACACTTGCAGTTGCACGTTTTGTTTATTGTTGCTGTGAACGGTAGTCTCCCTTTGTTTACATATTTGCTGTATTGCCGGATCTCCAAAAAACCAACAAGAATCCAATGTAGTAATAACTTGTGTTCATTAAGCAAGCATTTATTTATTAGTTTGTGTGTATTAAGTATGTATCACCAGTAATCACGCTTACGTCTTTAAGTATTCCACGTGCTGTTGTAAGAATTGTTCAGCGTTCTATTCTCCGCCATCGTATTTTCTTCAAATTCTCGACCGACCTTTAACCGACCTTTAACCCAATTGTGTTGTTAAATCCGAATAACTAATACAGAAAACACTTTATACGTATAAGTGGTAATCCATGTCAGAATACTCTTTCACATTTAACGCTCATCTATGAGTTTAATCATACTGAATTGCTTTCGAAAACACATAGTGCGTTTGAATGTCGTGACTGTGCTAACTATAATTACACCGATGCACGTGCTATTTTTAGAAAACTGAATTTCGGAGAACTGAACGAACTTTCACTTTCAATATGTACTTTTATCATAAATATATTTAAAGCTAGCAGTGAGTGTTAACTTTTTTTATTTTAAAGCTGACCATTATTGAACGACTACATGTATCCAATTGTATTCAAACTTAAATAAATTTAGAAACACGAATTCTGCGTTGTCTATGAATAAACTGTGTAGCATAGTCGACTGTCGTACTGTAAACACGCTGCCATGATAATGCCTTGAGTCAAAACTGTTTTGCGATATAAGTTGCTTAACTAGATCTAATCCACGGCACATTTGATCATAATCCAAGATGGCGCTGGAATGTTTATTACTTTTCCCGATTACTACGCATTATGAAGAAAATAATGCGGAAGTAATATTGTAAATATCGGGTTAAAAATCCCCTAAATAAAAATCAAGACTATTCAAACAGCATTAGAATAAAAAGAAAATGTGTTTGTTTTCGGTGTGATAACGCGTGATATCGTAAACGGAAAGTGAGACAATATACATATTTTCACTCGAGCAAGCGCTTGTGAAAATATTAATTGTCTCCCTTTCCGGTGACGATATCACGCGTTATCACACCGAAAACAAACAAATATCCTCTCTCTCTATATATATATATTTATTTATTTATATTCAGAATTATGACATAAACATTAAATTCTTAGTTCAACACGGTCAATAACAACACAAAGATCCTTGATAAAGTTTCCTGATCTTGTCTACAAAATGGGTTCATCACCACGAACATTAGTTTGAGTTTGAGTGTGAAATTTGACTGGAAAGCGAAAAATTCTACGTTCAAAAAAGGCAATTACTCAAACGAAATCCTTGACTGAGCTACCTCCTCTTGTCTACAGCATAAGTTCATCACTGTAATCAAGTACTTTGACTCTCGAATCAATACCTCATATAGGTATTGAGAATGTTGACCTCTGCGAAAAATGTACGTTGAAAAAGGCTAATAAATTCAACAAAATCCTTGAAAGAGTTACCTCCTCTTGTCTGCAGAATGGGGTAAGCACCATAAACAAGTATATTGAGTTTCAATTTAATGTCTTTTATAGTTATTGAAATTGTTTATAGTAATTGTCAAACTAATAAACATCGGCAGTAACTCTGGAAATACAGATCAAATAATTACATGTATTTGCCTTGTTGTAATGGATTTCCCATTTGATAGTGAACACGTATTGAACGTTTCAAATGAATACTGACTCCGGCATAAAAGTAAAAACAACAACACCTTAAACAAAAAACGACACACTAAAACAACAACACAAAAACTAACGCATACGACAGCGCCCACAATAGCTCGACACGCATGACACGAGTAATCAAGTACAGGGTGTTTATTGCTAGTCGCTTAAAAGGGTACACACAACTTTTATATTAAGTAAATATAGGGAGTAGGTCAATTGTCTACTGTAAGAATGGCCCGCGTCAATTTGATATGCTCGTATGCAGTGGTTTTGCTTTATCTAAATTGACCATTGAAATGTTATCAGAAATTTTAAATGATGTTGTAGTCCCTTAAATCCATTATTTTTCAAAAACATTTAAAAGTGAAACGCGTAGCTTAAATATGAACACTTATTAACATGCGTGATTGCATAATGGTGTCTAGACAACATGTATTTTATTACATTTGTCGATTTAGCAATTTACTGTTAATGGTAAATTCATAACCATTTATTCAAAAGTATGAGCTTTACAAGGAAGGAATCAAGATAAAATTGACAAACAAGAGGGCCAAGATGGCCCTCGGGTACTCACCTGAGTTTAAGGCATCAGAAAGGCTTGTAACAATTAAGACGGCCATATGACCCTTAAACACTTACCTGAGTATAAACATTTGGGCCCTGCAGTTTCACGAGATTTTTAAAACCATGTGACCCCCAGGGCGTGGTCACTTTCTACACTTGGGGAATATTTGAACAGTCTTGTAGAGGACCTTGAGGTTTTAGAGGAGAAGATTTTTAAAGTTATTTTGCTATTTACGTATGTATAAACCATGCGACCCCCAAGGCGTGACCAGGTTTTACCCCAGGGTCATAATTTGAACAATCTTTGTAGAAGACCACTGTTCAAAGCTACATACCAATATAAAAACACTGGACCCTGCGTTTTCAGAGAAAAAGATTTTTAAAGTCGTTTAGCTATTTAAGTCTATATAAACACTGTGACCCCCGGGGCGTGACCAGTTTTGATCGAAGGGGCATCATTTGAACAATCTTTGTAGAGAACCACTATACAATGTTACATACCAAATATGAAACCTCTGGGCCATGATGTTTCAGAGAAGAAGATTTTAAAAGTAATTTTGCTATTTAAGTCTATATGAACAATGTGACCCCCAGAGCGAGGCCAGCTTTGACCCCAGTGGCATCATTTGAACAATCTTTGTAGAGGAACACGATACAATGTTACAAACTAAATATGAAACCTCTGGGCCTTGTGGTTTCAACGGAGAAGATTTCTGAAGTCATGCTGCTATTTAAGTCTATATAAACCATGTGACCTTCAGGGCATGGCCATTTTGTACGCCGGGGTATAATTAGAACAATCTTTGTAGAGGACCACTACACAATGTTTGATGCTAAATATGAAACCTCGGAGCATTACAGTTTCATAAGAGAAGAATTGTAAGGCCCACTTGCCATATAAGTCTATATACACAATGTGACCCTCGGGGCGTGGACACTTTTGACCTCAGAGCATCATTTGAACAATCATTGTAGAGGACCACTATACAATTTTACATACCAAATACGAAACCTCTGGTTCTCAGATAAGAAGATTGTTAACGTGATTTTGCTATTTAAGTCTATATAAACCATGTGGCCCCCAGTGAGTGGCCAGTTTTTACCTCAGGGGAATCATTTGAAAAAAACAAACTTTGTAGAGGACTACTCGAGGATGTCACATATCAAATATTAAAGCTCCAAGCGGGGTAGTTTAGCACAGATAAAATTGTTCTTTGTCTATAGAAAAATTAGCCAGTATCATGTTAGAATATTATGTAACTTATATAAATGACCTTGAATAATGTTCATTCAAGATATCCATGGCGATGTTTGATTTGGAAAGATAAAACACTCATTTCATTTTCAAACACGCACTTGCAATGAACACATTCACTGTTAAGTTTAGTAAATAACCTGGCCTATGCAAAAATTATTGTACGACGTTACATGTATTTTGTAAATCAAAGAACTATATCACATTTCACAGCAACACGTTACTAAAAGGAAGCGTTATATATTGAATATGTGTGTATACATTATATAAACGTCCAAGACAAGCGTGCTGCTTGTAAAGGTTACACTAAACTATTCGAATATTTAGCTGTTTGGAATAATGTTGAAATTACAAATTTTTTTCTCTAAAAATATTAAAGTTATAAAGACGAATAATTGAGGTAGTGCAAGTCTTAAACATTGACAAGGTCTATTTAATAAATTAAAATAGAATATAATAATTGTTAATGCGTAAGTCTGAAGTTCTGGTTGAAATTATATCGAACGGTTTTTACGTGCAAATTTAACATCACCATTCATATCTTGCAATAAACACTGTTAAAGGTTCTTCAGGCAATTTATATTACAGTAAGACAAACATCTTGTTGTTATGCAAGTCAAACAACTAGACCACATTTTACAGCAACAAGTTACTAAAAGGGAACGTTATACACTGCAAATGTTTTATTGCCTAGTAAATTGTTGTTGTTTATGTATAGATATTTAAGGCTTTTTATTCTATTATCAGGTAAATAAAATAGATATGGATTTCTTAGTTGTTTTATAAGTGTTATAAAAACGGCAATTTAAAATAAGCCAAACATTGAAATTGCAGAAGGAGGCTTTAATATATGGCATTTTATATCGACTGACAGTACCATATAGTAATAGTGTTTACTCTTACTCGATTAGGAGGCCGCACGCGACTATTTTAATAAGCACATACGGGACTACGGCAACGCCAACTTAAGTTTCCTACAATAAGAAAGGCCTATGGCAATTCGATATTTTCGAAAAAAGTTGTATTGCTTTATTTATTTGTAATATAGAATACATGGATAATATAGGCGTCTTTTAAAATACGGTTGCAGTTATTTATATCAAATACATTATACATACATGTTCAAAATGCAACTTTTAGATTAATATGAATCCAGCTTAAGTAGTCGTATTCGCTCTACATAATCAAACAAATCTGTTTAATTACACGAGGTGGTTAAAAGCAATTTCATTCAGCTTCAATTACACTGATTTTTTTTTAAACGAACAACCCGTTTTTAATCATGTCCAGTGAATGTGTTTGTGTGTGTCTGTGCATGCAGATCTGTACATGTGTGTGTATGTGCATGTGCGTTCGTATATTACTTGACCTCAATGTGCGTCTGTGGGTGTGTATGTCCACGTGCGTTTTCCCGCTTGGTAGTAGGGTGTCTGTGTCAGTACAGCGGGTGTTTGAGACATGCTAGTATTATGATGCTTTTGTCAGTGACAGACATGGGACATGTATTTAGGATTTTGTTACTTCATAATTGGGAATTTCTAGATTCCAATTATGAAAATTAAACCTTACTTGACATTGTGAATAGGATATTTCACCGGACCCCGTCAAATAAGGAAATAATCACTGTTTAAATAATGAATAAATGCATGGAAATCAGGTTTCGTAAATTATGTGTGTAGTTTCCACTTTATTTAAAGCCAATACTAATCTCAACAATACGTATTGTATTAATATAGGATTTGAAACGAGTTGTTATGTCATACCATATTTTATTGAAGGGGTTCGGGAATTTTGGTCGTAAGCGAGCCTTATTAACGAATTTCCTGGGCGAATTAAAAGAAAAATGGTATGACATGACAATGAGTGCCAGATCATTTTTCACATGCTTTTAAACGAAAAAATAGTTCTAATTTTAAAGAACACTCAAAATGTTATCATACACATGTGTAATACTTGTATTACACGTAAAACAAGGTATAGCATGTGATAAAATATAATTTTCGATATTGGTAATTTTTAAGAATCTGCATTCTAAACGGCACTTGTTTTCCATCCATTTATAAAATCAAATGTTGACCCCCAAAACTAGTATACCGTTTACAATATGGTAGTGCATTTGTTTTACAATTAAACAAGTCTACTTTATCAATTCAACATAACATGTAATCAGAAGTGCCTAAGTTTTGAACTGTGTTTGACATTGTATTTAAAGTGTTATATATCCAAATTGTACATAACCATCTTATATAACGCACTCACTCAAAGCTGCAAGACATTGCAAAAGGGATATATTATTATACACTACGGCGTCGTTCCCCACTTTAATTTATTTCAGATATAGCGAGTTTGCTATCCGTTCGGAGAGATGTTTTTATCTATTTTTCAAAATCTAAAAGAAATTGTGTGTTACTTCTAAGAAAAGGCATATCACTTGTTGTCAGCCGATAGAAACGGGAATCACCGGTTAGGTACTGGTATATAACCTTTTATAAATAGCGGACGCTTCATAGACACAAGTCATTAAGAAAGTTTTTAATTACCTAGAATACGCTCCGAGAACTTAATATGCGTGCACAATAGCAGAAGCATGTTATTCAATATTGCCACAAGTTCATTAAGGTCCTACTGAAAATGCGATCCGAATTTTGACTATTAGATCGTCCCCGCCATTTGATATTTTCGTAAACAGTGATATGGCTTCATTTAAAACTAAATTAAATTATATAAAATTGTCTTTTAACTTGCTGATGCACAATTTATAAAACGACGTCTGTAGCATCGTTGCAATGCTATTGCAAGGCAAACAAAGTGCAATTCAATGTCAGTCATACCTTCACAAGATTCCTCGTAGTTTGATTCCCCAACAGTTCGCCTATGTTCATCTGGTGCATCCTTGCATTTGTCTGTGTACTGTTTGTTGAGTGGCACTCTACAGTTTGCAATATGCAATTGTATCTCATTCACTGCTGCCGCTAAGGCTGGTTCCACTTTCATAAGGGCATCTAGTAAGGCCATTTGAAAATGCATCACTTCCTGCATGTTTAAATCATCTTTGCTTAGCTGAAAGCAGAAAACAAAATTGCACAAAGAAACGATAACATGTTTCAAATAACAACAGTACGTGAATATTATATATTTTTGCAATGTTTACATCCAATCCATTAATTTGGGGGTTATTTGTTTTAATATTCAGTTAACTTTAAACAGCATAACATTGTAGTTGTCATCGACAGTAATCGCCTTTTTCTAGGCTAAATGTTATATTTGCAAGAGTGTGTTTTGAGAAATTGCTTTTAATAAGTAACATTTAACAGTACAGCAAAATAACCCCTATATGAGTGATTAACGCATATGATCAGAGTGGGGCATATATGGAATACATCGTCGACATGAATACCCAGTAAACATGTACCTTTTGTAATTTCTCCGTAGCATCTTGTGCACTGCCGTCCTTCGCTAGACATCTTTCATCAGTCAGGAGGCCAGTCAATGTGGTGAAAATGTCCTGGAGATCTCTGTCTGTGACCTTAAACTGAGCTGAGTGACGGAGCTCTTTGCCAATATCACGAGCCTTATTAAAATAGTAGCTTATTTTTATTTGTCAAGAATACTCAGATTTGGCAAACGCCATTACAATAACCTACACATGTACCTCTTATTATGTAAATTGTATTTTTAGTTGTTGCGAATTAAATAAGCATGCAGTGTTACAAGATTACAAATATATAGACATAGTTTATTAAAATATTTATTAGTTGCATTTTTAGTAATTAAACAATATGCGAAAGTTAAAGTATGAACTAAATTAACAAGGTTTTGATCGTATTGCAAGCAATACAGGAGTCCCCTACCGGTGAAAACCCCTACTAATTAAACCTTGTGTCTAATCGCCCTTTATCTATAGATGTACAAAGTTTCATATTCGAATCCCATTTGTCACTGCAGTATTAAGTTGTTGTTTTTTCTTATCTAGTAACATTGACTAGACATTCGAGTTACTTTTTGAGTTATTGCAGTACTAAACTGACAGAGGGCACTCATATAGTTCACTGTATACCAAGTTTCATGATCATATGTTAGGTTCTTTTCGAATTATTACAGTATTTCTATTTTAAGTAACAGTCACGTGACTTTTGACCTCTGGTGAACAATAAAGGTTACAGTATACTAAATATTTCAGGTGTGCAATGCTATACTCTCTAAATAAATCAACACCATTTATTTGAAGACACAATTTTCTGTATAGTCACTTGCCATGACTTTATTTTTGAATATTTCTTTGTACGTGTGGTAGGAAAAACATTGTTGTGTACTAAAAATTCACTGTTTCGCTTGAAGGTTGGAGACTACATGACGAGACTTTGACAGTTGGCAGTATACCTTCAACTGGAGAGTAGCCGGTAAAAAGATGGCCGTAAAACAGTGAACTTTGATTCGCGTCGAGTTCTTTCTTACATATCACATGACCTATCTTTTTTATTGTCTAAATCAATTCGGCTCGGAATGCTCTTTAAGAAAAGGTATGGTTATGAGGGTCTCTACGCGCAAAATGTTGAGTTTATTTTTTGTTGAATTTATTGCTTTTACATTGAATTTGTTAAGGAAATCTTTTAGTATATTGTGACCTAAACTGACTTTGGGTTAAAATAAAATATCGTCTGCAAGTGCAAAATATGGATGAGAAAGCAGATTTTTGGTCATTTCTGAGCAAAAGAGTAGAAAATAAGTGCATTAAATGCATCAATTCAGATTGTTTGATCTGGAATGGTTGTATTTCAAATAGTTCGTTACCCTATTATGGCCGAATGAGGGCTAAATTGCCTTCGGACATAAAATCAGAGACATACTTGGTTCACCGTGTAGCGTTAATGTGCTACATGAAGTCAGAATTGAACGCCAGGGACTCTGTGAGCCACTTATGCAACAATAGCTTGTGTGTTAAGCCTGAACATTTAAACATAGAGCCCCATTCCACCAACATGGAACGGCGGACATGTTAACAGTTCGGACAGTGCAGCGGGCATGGAACTGAGCCAGCCTGCATATTTGGTAAAAACATGAATACAACAAGCTTTATCACTTCCTTTTATTCATAGAAATACACTTAAAATACATAAATGCATGTTTTTTTTCATTTTTATATCTATTTCTATTGGGTATTTTTGCCTTTTTCAGGTAGAGGAACGCCTGATGCTGACGCGAGGGCCACTTGTTAGAGGTCTCTTATGCCAAAACAGGTAATAATAACAATTTATTATCAGGTACACAATCAACTAAGCATATTTATGATGCTTAAGGTGTGGAAGACTGTCATAATCAGGTTTGGGGTCACTCATGCCCTTGCCGTAGTGTAATTCCTCATGCAGTTTGTATCGATAATGCCGCGTCCTGGCACGTAAAGCTCGTGCTTTGTTGGTAGCGGATGTTTGCTTTCGGTTAAGGTCGTTGCGGTCCTCATATGCTATCTGCTTAATAATCTTTGACCCCTGGGTAAGGTTAGCATTTAGTTCAGTGGTTTTTGCAATTACAGAGTCAGCATAGCCATTGTTTAATTTGTGAACCTGCCCGTGAATTCGACCTACACAGTTGCGTGAGAAAGTCACAGTTTTAGGATTGACAGCTTGGTACGACCTGTTTACTGCTTCACTTTTTTGGGTTGTGGTTAAAAGTTTGGTAGCGTCAAGAGCAGCTGGACCTAAAACCATTTCAATGCATTTTTTAAGGACTTGTTGGTCACTGTCAACCATTTTAACCTTGACATTGTCTGGCATGAAATTCTTAGCTTGCCTATTTTTACCAGCACAGACATAACTGTACTTTGCACAATGAGTACCACAGTAACCACTGAAGCATAGAACAATGGTTGCGATTACATCAACCATGACCTTCTTTAGAACCTTGATGTCACCCTGGTGTTTATTGTGGGCAGCTTTAAGCTCGGCCATACACCTAGCTTTGACCGAGAGAGCGAACCGACTCCTGATATTAGACTTGGAATGACCCTTGAGCATGCCCTTTGAGAAAGGCGCTTTGTTGAGCTCGCGCTTCAGCGAGTTGCCTAGGTGCCTCAGATCCTTAAGATGACCCACATTGTGACCGTGAGAGTTACGAACACCTTGGAATGCCCTACTGTCCCCATCACAAGTGAAATTTGCTATTTTGATGTCCTTAGAGATCTGGTCACCTAACAACCTATTCCATTTGCCTTCATCACCTATTGGTTCCCTCTCTGAAACATTTGCAGAACAATGCCCCCTATGATTGGGGCACTGAACAGGTTTACCCTTATTCCTAAGCATTGATGCAGTCCTGCATAGTTTATTTGCTACTTGTACCCCTACAATTTGCTTGTTTCTGGTATTGTTTTCACACATAGTGCTTATGGCAATAGTTCCGGCTTGAAAGGGTGTCGCGTCAGAGTTAAAAATTGGATTGTTGTAGCAAGTGTCCCCTTCAACATTTACCTTAGAGGGATCTTTTTGACCAATTTTGGCATTTTCAGCAACTAAGTTTTCTCTAATCTGGTACATGCTTCTCTCATTTAGGGATTTAAGGGCAGTATTGACCTTATTTGCTTGTTTTTGCATAGCAAGTGGAGAGGGAGCAATGATATTGGTTGTGTTGAGAATTCTGCGGGAACCTGTGTTCCCAATAGAAGTACTTGCAACACCTATTTGGAAGCCTACATTGATCTGAGCTGCCTTTCTGCCCCTGGTACTTGATGGAACCTCATTGTAAAGCTTATAATGCTTGCCTACATATCTGCATCTTGTACATTTTAACCTTTCCTCCCAGCCTAAGCCCCACTTTATGGAAGCACTGCCGTCAATTACCAAGTCGCCCCTACATTTATCACTTCTTAACCTATGCTTTCTATTTTCAGAGGACATCATAGACTGGAGTAGGGCGGGGACATAGACCTTGTTCGTAAGTAAGTCGGGATGGACTTTTGATGGAGCAGGAACCCGTAACAGGTCTACATAGCGAATCTTGTTCGCTCTCGGACGCAAGGGCTTAGCTGGGGTTTGAGAGCCGTCTACATCCCGAAAAGTAAGAACCTTGTCATTGTAAGCTACCCGTGCTTCAAAGGATGACCTTTCTAACCTTACATAGGTTGTGTTGGAATTTGACCTTCTTTCATAATTATGTTTTTTCCCCTTCACCGGACTAGTCCCACCTCGTTTAAAACCAACATTGAGCAACTTTTTATTTTGCTTGGTTATGAACCCCATTTTGACCAGATTGCCACCTTAAAAAAAGTCAAAGTACTTATTTTGTGCCCAAAATATGCAATTTTGTATTCCCTTAAACCTCTAAATGTGAGCAGGCAATGCAAATTGACCACCTGCTGCAGTTTAAAGGCACTCATGACATTATATACTAGAATATATAATTGGTGGCCTGTAATTAAAGAGGCTGCGACAAACAAGGTGCTTTAAAGATTTTACACTTTATTGGTTTGAAACAAGCAATTACTGGAAGCTGATTGATTTCTACACTTCAAAGTATCTTTGATCTCCCATTTTGACTAATTTGTTAATTGTCTTGGATGAAATTCGAATTTTTTTTCTATTAAATTTACATTTTTGGGGTAATTTTTTTTTTTTAAATACACAAAAAATACATTATCAAAATGGCTTAGAGTAAAAATATCTAACAAAGTCATTCTCTCCTCACCCCACATAAGCCCCCCATACATGTTTGTTTGGTTTGTTTGGGTATTTTGTCACAAATATTGCAAATATCAGCTTTAATTGTTAGAGGGACATTTAAGCTTCAAGACGCTTGAAATCACCGGCTTCCGACCAAAATCACCTGTGTTTGAAAATATGAAATAAAATGGCCAAATGGACAGATATACAAGCCAAACTTAATATATTGGTGCAATATGCATGGGAAGATAATTATATGCAAGAAAAACTAATTTTAATGAGAACAAATTTCTCTTATAGGTTACAGTATACTAAATATTTCAGGTGTGCAATGCTATACTCTCTAAATAAATCAACACCATTTATTTGAAGACACAATTTTCTGTATAGTCACTTGCCATGACTTTATTTTTGAATATTTCTTTGTACGTGTGGTAGGAAAAACATTGTTGTGTACTAAAAATTCACTGTTTCGCTTGAAGGTTGGAGACTACATGACGAGACTTTGACAGTTGGCAGTATACCTTCAACTGGAGAGTAGCCGGTAAAAAGATGGCCGTAAAACAGTGAACTTTGATTCGCGTCGAGTTCTTTCTTACATATCACATGACCTATCTTTTTTATTGTCTAAATCAATTCGGCTCGGAATGCTCTTTAAGAAAAGGTATGGTTATGAGGGTCTCTACGCGCAAAATGTTGAGTTTATTTTTTGTTGAATTTATTGCTTTTACATTGAATTTGTTAAGGAAATCTTTTAGTATATTGTGACCTAAAGGGTCGTGTACACTCCTCACCTTGCTCTTTTCATGTATCTTAAGTTTCATCAAAATATCGTCAGTACTTTTTGAGTTATCGCAGGATCCAGGTTTTTGGGACGGGACAGAGTGAAACCGACAGATGAAGAGACAGACAGACGCACACAGACGGAAGGCGAACCCATAGTCCAGACTGTGTACCAAGTTTCATGAAGTTTCATGATCATATCTTATGCACTTTTCAAAATATTACAGAACTAACTTTATTTCTATTTTAGTAACAGTCACGTGATGGACCTTTGACCAGAGGTGAAAATAAAAGGTCGTGCATAATTCTCACATTGCTGTTGCTATGTATACAAAGTTTCATCAAAGTGCCTTCAGTACTTTCCGAGTTATCACAGGATCCAGGTTTTGGGGACGGACGACGGACAGACAGACATACGGACGAACAGACAGAACGACACAGAGACAGATGGCAAACCTATAGTTCAATCTCTGTTCCAAGTTTCATATTCATATCTTATGTCCATTTCGAATTATTACAGTATTTAGTTTATTTCTATGTTTTTTAGTTACAGTCACGTGACCTTTGACCTCTGGTGAAAAAAGGTAGTGCATAATCCTCACATTGCCGTTTATATGTATACCCAGTTTTATCGCAATAAGTTCAGTACTTTTTGAGATATTGCAGGAACCAGGCTTTGCGGACGGACAGACAGACGAACGGACAAATATACAGACGAACAGATAGAGATGGATGGCAAACCTATATTTCAAACTTTGTACCAAGTTTCATGGTCATATCTTATGTACTTTTAGAATTATAACAGTATTTATTTTATTTCTATTTTTAGTAACAGTCACGTGACCTTTGACCTCTGGTGAAAAATAAAAGGACCTGCATAATCCTATCATTGCCGTTTATATGTATACCAAGTTTCATCGAAATATCTTCAGTACTTTTTTGAGTTATCGCAACACACAGTTTGTTTTAGTTTATTTCTATTTTTAGTAACAGTCACGTGACCTTTGACTCTGGTAAAAAATAAAAGGTTGTGCATAATACTCACATTGCCGTTTATATGTATACCAAGTTTCATCGAAGTATCATCAGCACATTTTGAGTTATTGCAGGAACAATATTTTGCGGACGGACGGTGTGACAGACGGACGGACGGATTGAGGGCAAACCTATAGTCTCCTCCGGTGAAACACCGGTAGGGGACTAAAACGAGACAGTATTTGCAATACATGCATTACCTTGTCGTACGTAGAACTGAGAGAAAAAAATACATTGAAATCTGGCTATTGCAATTGAATATATTGCATTAATTGTGAATAACCGAACGTGGTATATGTAAGGCAACATAGTCACGGTACTTAAATGCAACCTCGATTCGATAAAGTGAAGAGCGTGACTATCGGTTAGTGAATGGTGGTACGACTGCGTATCTCTTGTACAACATACCTATAAATACATGTAGTTCGAACATGCCTAACGAACGAACAATATGTGTTGGTTGTAAATGAAACAGTTTTATGTTAATCACACAATCATGTAAAAGCAAAAAAATATATAATAAATGCTGTCTTTTTCATTTTCATTGCAACTGTACTCTAAACAGTATTTTATAAATAAATATAGCTCTACATGTACCAATGTGAAATGATAAAATCAAAGAGTATATTTTGTTTACCTTTGTTAGGAGGCAAGCAGGTTGTTTTTTTCTCCGAGATATATTGAAAGTAAACTTGTTTTCAAAATGTGTGCAGTTTAACATGAAACTGACGACTCCGTTGAAATCTGTATCTTGAACTGAATGTATCTTATCATATCCGTCTTCGGGGAAATAACACTTTGCTATTTCCCAATAATGTGATCCCCACTTTTGCGTTAATGTGTTTTTCCAGGAAATTTTTGTATACCTATGTTTCTTTTCAATTTCCGCCAGAACCGTCTCGCACACGTTAAACGGACACGGTCTCGGTTGTTTGGTTGGCGTATTATGCATGTTTGTGCAACTGTTTTCTCCGTTTTTGTTGCATTGTCCTTCAGTGGGGCATTGTATCAAATTTGCGTAGTCACAACTAGTGCACAAGGCTGTACACTGTCCACCGAACCAGACTGCTTTGTAAATGTTGTCGTGAATTTTCGAGGCCTCTTTGTCCACGAATTGCTCTAAGCCAGTCTTTGCAATGTGTACTGCTAGCCACGCCTTCAGCCAGTTCGTTCTTTCCTTCTCAGAGAACACATCAGTTACACTCGCCATGATGATTATGTGACCGATATCACAGAATTGAAGTATAGATGTGCCTCACGAGGACTCATCATAATCCTATCAAATGTAACAATCAAGTATATCTTTTACATCAAATCAATATTGTTGTCCATTTTACTACTACTACTACTACTACTACTACTACTACTACTACTACTACTACTACTACTGCTACTACTACTACTACACTACTACTACTACTACTACTACTACTACTACTGCTACTACTACTACTACTTCTACGACTACTACTACTACTACTACTACTATTACTACTACTACTACTACTACTACTACTACTACTACTACTACTACTACTACTACTACTACCACACAAACTACTACTACTACAACTACTTCTACTAATACAACAATAACAACAACTACCACTACCACTACTATTACTTCCACTACAACTTTTACTACTACTGCTTCTCTTCTTCTTTTTCTACTACTACTGCTTCTTCTTCTTCTACTTCTACTACTACTACTACTACTACTACTATCGCTAATACTACTTCTACTGCTACTACTACTACTACTACTACTATTACTACTACTACTACTACTACTACAACTAATACTACTACTACTACTATTGCTACTATTACTACTACTTCTTAACATATTACTACTTGCAATAATTATCGTAGAAAAGTTATAAAATTATAATGCTGATGATAATAATAATAATAATAATTATAATAATACAATTAATAATGGTAATAGTAAATAGTAATAGTAATGATTATAATAATAATAATTAAAATAATAATAATGAGGAGGAGGAGGATGATGGTGATGACGATGATGATGATGATGATGATGTAATATAGAGTTACTGTTCTTGAAAGGGGAACATCGAAATAAAGATTAGGTTTGATTTAAATGAGGAGCGCTTTAATATGTTTCATGCGCGTATAAGATAAGAAGTGATTGTATTTGCACACGTAACTGTACCTGGAGCCTATAATGAATGAAATATTTCCACGCATACAAATACAGGAAAAAAAACAGCCCTACCTGTATAAGGAGTCCTCCTCATTGCCATACGTCTGTGTCTGTAGAGGACATTCGATGTACAACGGATAACGTTAGGGGAATGTCGTTCTCTTTGAATTCCTGGAACGATTAAAAAGGCATGTACATATGTGTCGATAGGATACATGCAGTTGCCTATACGGTGGCATAACATCAATTGGAGTTGATTGTACAGTATGTCAAGCGGGAGACTATAGGAATGTGTGTGCTTTAAGAAGTATTCTTGCATGTTATAACGTCCTGAAATTACAGTACGACTTGCACGATGTTTCCCTTTTCTCCATATCGAAGCAGACATGTTTAATCTAGAGCGGACACCCACAGGGTTTCTATTTTCTTCCGCGGCAAAATAAGCGCCATTTATCGCTTTGAAAAAAAAATCACAGGGTTAGCGTTGAGACCTTAACCTTGTCTAAACTCGTGGAAAGACCGCCGTTGTCAATCACGGCGACTTTTTATGTCAAGCGAGGCGTTTAGTTTATATTATTATTGCTGTTGTTGTTGTTGTTGTTGTTGTTCTTCGTCTTCTTCTTCTTATATTCAGGGTTTTCAGTTTATGTCCAAAAACAACTGCTTTTTAAGTCAGCATTAGGAATTAGTGTTAAGTAGGGGAGCTTTTATAAATATCATAGTATCTGAATGAATATTTGAATAGGATCATGCATATGATAAGATGTAAAAGCATTATGATATTACATGTAAATACTAACAATTACAGTCAGTGAACCGTTTGATTATAATACAATTATTACTGGAGCGTAAAAAAACGCAATGCACGATGAAACAATGAAAATGTAGCTATAATGGCAGAATATGTTAGGCCATCATTCATGTCACTTATTTAAAAACTATTTTATGAATGTAAACAAGTATGTGGATATAAACGGACAAAGAGACGTTCAAGTACAAACACTGTTTATTTAGTACACATACATGTGTGCAACTTATAATAACATAATGTTTACTGACATAGCAATATCCCGATGGAAGAATGGAAGAATTGTCAACATTTCATTTCCCTTCAAAATAGTCATAACATTACTGGCTAAAGACATCGTATTTAGCAAATTAAATAAACATTTAACTGTAAATCTAATTTTGACACTTAGTTTATCCCAGTGTTGTCCTTTATAACGAGACTTGATCGACATTCTCCGCAATTTTAAATACGCGTTGACTATGCTTATATAAGCATAGAACAGAGCAATACTCCATTGTTTATATTAATACCGCATAACCACAATTTGTACACATAACTCAAACGTAACGATCATAATTAGGACATGACGTGCAGAAAGCAAATCTTGCAGATGAGTATATGAAGAACACATGGCATAGAGGGTGATATTTTGGAGTTATTCACCGGGCAAGCAGGGCCGGCAGGTCATATCGGCCCGGCATAGCAATATTTGTAATATTGAAATTGATAACATATTCAATAATTTAATTTTAGAATGAACCTGTTGTTATATGTATAACTGTATTGTTTCTTACACTTAAGGACTCTTTTTAAAAATATTTAACTCTAATAAAATGTTCACGTTTTATTTGAACATGCACTAAAATGTTCACGTTTTATTTAAAAATGCACATTAAAAGTATATACAATTTCTAAACACATAAAACAAAATAATAAACACCAGTTATTAAACTAGTACCTATAGGATAAATGTACATGACAATCAGGTTACTACCAACCAAATTCGGCAAACAAAAGTTCGTCTAAACCTAGTTAACAGTTACTTAAAGTGAATGGACACGGCGTTGTTTAACACACTATTGGCAAAGATAGAATTTGGGTTGATCTTGAGTCTGCCACTGGGGCTGTGCTCTATCGTCAATGTGATCACTTGCTGGTGTGGTTGTTGTTAGTAACGGTCAATGGCTGCAAGTGAGCTTTTAATTTCTTGCGACATGACAACCATTTCCTCGTCAGCTACAGATTATAAACCAGGCCTTTCTCCTTTACCCTGGCTCACATAATAAGGATTCGGTTGAAAGTAGAAACGGCTGTCTGACTGGCGTAACTGCTTTGGCCTCCGGTCAGTGTGGTCCTTGAAGAGCTTTACAGGGCAGTTTGGATCACCTGCAAAGGTAAATAAGATTAAAATATAATCCACTATTATCAATTTAAATAAACAACTTTGTTGCGAAGGTTATGTCTTGATAAATTCTCTTTTATTTTGCATCAGAGTATGTTGAATAACACATCATAAAATATTACACAACTTGTACTAGAATTCTTAAAATTCAACAAAGTACATTATAATAATAATTTAAATAATAATAATAATAATAAATAAATAAATATTATTATTATTATTATTCACTCAAGCTACCTGGTTGCTCAAACATTTTGGGCGCAAAGTTTCTCGAGTCCATCGTTGCTCAATTCCGTGTTTTGGTAGCCCTCTCGTTGAACTCGAGGTAGGATAGGCCTGTAGCTGTTACCGACAGCTCCACATCGCCTCACAACATCGTCGTGTGTTCGTGCCTGCCTCGTAGACTGTAATGGACAGTGTTGTTCCACCACAACGTGTTAATTATCACCTTAGGGGTTCCTGGATATGAGATAATACAATGATTTAGTTTAGTTGAATGTAATCCCGAGTGCACAGTTTGGTAGTGGTTAAATGTGCATCAGAGTGGTCTCCCAGTCCGGTTGTTTACATTCACCTTAGTGACGTAGGCTACTCGACAGTTTCCCCGGCGCAAATAGTTTGATTTTATAGAAATATCATTATAAAACATTAGAGAAAGCTTTGTTAATCAATTGAAATATTAATTTTCTTATGTAAACATCAACAGCTGTGTGAATAATGTTAAGGTACCTTTATCTTTATGACATTCATAAATCGAATGAATTATTTATAAAACGACAAGCTTACCTGCTCCAAGAATTTTCTGCTCTTCTGCTGTAAAAGGGTCTGATCGGCGCTTCTTGTTGCCAAGGCTCTTTTGCTTAAGAAGCTTCTGCTTTGAACTTAGAACAACTCGAGAGTGCTTGAAGTCATTATCGGTGAGTTTGTTTTTTGCTGTAGCTGGTGCTTGATAGGTGTCGGTTGATTGATTATTGAAACGAGTTAAGCGAATCTGGCTCGAATTCCATTTTGTCCCTTTTTCTGACATTTAAGAAATATCTTGCTAATTCAATATCCAGGTGCCCAGGTTCCATCTCTTCAACGAATACTCGAATAATTGATTATTTGAATACATTATTATACAAATCTTTAAAAATAACAAACCCCGTACTTTAAATGCTCTGACAACAATGTGGCTATGACAGTTTGCCATTTTGACACGTTAGTCAACATCTTAGAGGCCTGTGTGAACAACTTATGATGTATTTTTGTGGACGGTTCGTAAATATATCCATTAAATATATTTTGAAATATAATTTTGGTTTACACATGCATCGACATATACTTTTATATGTTACATCAATACAACTACACGACTATTATAATTACTCGAAAAAAAAATATAGTGTGTTTTTGTCGTCATGACATGACGACGATGACGATAAAGTTGATGATGGTGGTGATGATGGTGAGAAAATAGAAGAAGAAACAGAAGGAAAATAAATAGAAGAAGAAATAGTTGTTGATGATGATGACAACGACGACGATGATGATGACGGTGATGATGATGATGTTTGTGATGATTGTGATGACCATGATGGTGATGATGATTATGATGATGATGATAATGATCATGACGAAGATGATGATGGTGGTTTTTGCGATGATGATAAGGAGGAGGAGGATTAGGATGATGGTGATGATGATGATGATGATGATGATGATTATACAGTGTCACATATAGTTTCACCACTGCAATACTGAATTTACTTTTAGTTTGGTTATAATATGAAAGGTAATTAAAATTAATATTTTTAAGTTGACTGGGTCAATATTTTTTAATAACTATTTCTAGTATCAACCCATTTTCAAGCGTTTAAAAAATAAATAATACGATTTTTTTTATTTTTTTTTATTTCAAATATTCATACACATACATTAAATAAACTCCATCTTATTTATTTAAGGTAACTGACCAAGTTGTGATTAGTAGACACTTTAATTTATGTGTCTAAATTTATTTCTGAAGTAAATATACTAAGAAACAATTAAACGTTAAACTAGCAACGGTTTAAAACCTCCCACAAATAGTAAAATGTTTTCTGCACATTGTGAATTATATTGTCCTATATTTTGTATGTTTTTTACTAAGTACTGTTTGCATATTTGTATGTTTTATGCAGTAAATAAGGACAATAAGGATGATTTTCCATTCCAAACTGCACAAACTAGTAGTAGTAGTAGCAGTAGCAGTAGCAGTAGCAGCAGCAGCAGCAGTAGCAAGTAGTAGTAGTAGTAGTAGTAGTAGTAGCAGTAGTAGAAGTAGAAGTAGTAGTAGTAGTAGGTCTAGTAGTAGTAGTAGTAGTAGTAGTTGTTGTTGTTGTTGTTTTTGTTGTTGTAGCTGAAGATAATAGTGGCGGACGTGGTGGCGATGCCGATACTGATTATGCTACTATAGTTGCTTCTGCCAATGGGGACTGTTTCTTTAGTTGGATACCGCTTAGGGTAATACTTTTACAATCGTGAAAAATAAAATGTCAAGGTCCTTTAATTAATATTTGGCAACACCTTATTTTCAGATGAATATAAAGAGGATATGTGTTGATTTAGGTATGTTTTTATTTTTATTTTATGATTTTGGCCAATAAATAAATAAAATTGTGCTAGCTTTAACGTCACACATTTGTGTATTCTGATGTCATAAAAATGGCGTCACAAATGATTCCAAATCATAACAATGGTGGAGAAATGTCACAATTTGTGCGTCATTGTCTTTAAATTATATTTTTGTTGAATTTTATCATGTGTTTTCTGTAAACAAATGTATGTTTACACATACTGTACATGTAGATACATTTGCCACGGAAGGTAATCCACTACTGGTCGATCGATGCAATTGATAGAAAAATAGTGCGTTTTAGTTAAATTTTCACTGCAGCGGAAATATTTTCACTTTTTCAACAGAGAAAATATCAAATTGTATGTTACAAATAAATAGAGGATATTTGTTTGTTTTCGGTTTGATAACTTGTGATATCATCACCGGAAAGGGAGACAATTAATATTTTTAAGAGCGCTTGCGCAAGTGAAAATATGTAAACAAATTTTCTTTTAATTTCTGCTTTATTAACCTTTGTTTTACATTTTATTGGAAAATATCGCGGGAATCATATTGTCATGACGTCAAAATAATGACGTCATTTCACAGTTTTGATGACGGTCCGTTTCATTTACTGTATTAAATCGAGACCCAAAAAATTTGTCCCTCACTGTGAGTGATATAGGAATACATCTCACTGATATGTTTTTATTTCACTACTTAGCATTACATAGAATTATATATTTCACTGCAAAGCATATAATAAAAACAACATATTAAATTTTTGCGATGCTTTCGCACACAAACTTACTTTTCTATTCTAAAAAAAACTCAGATATTAATTTAAAAGTATTGACTTGTGCAGTGCTTATAACACAATTTCATGAATAATGATGATGATGATGATGATGATGATGGTGGTGATGATGATAATGATGATGATCATGAACATTATAATGGTCATAATGATGAGGAGAATTAATTTTAAAGGCCTAACAGATGTCCATCTTATCAGTATTTGGTAAAAAAACGGACATATATTGTTATCAGTAATCTGTAATAATCCAGCGCAGTTGCCGTAGTAGTCAATACCACTTATGGTCATAAACTTTCGAGGCTAAACATTAAAATTTACAAAGATAGATCATATTTAATTGAAATAGCAATATTTCCCACAGTTACGTTATTATTCTTTAAATAATAATAATAATTTAGTATAAAACGATGACAAGGTTGCGTGAATATAAACACAATATTAAATAGTTATCTTGTTAGTATAAATATAATTAGAAAACGTCCTCGTATGTATCAAACATTATCGAGTATATAGCTAATGTAGATAACTGACTTGTCGTTTATACCAAATATTACCACCTTAGAATGTTTATCCTATCCGAATTGACCAGTAGATACGAGTCAAGCAAGGATCAATTTTGGATTAATTTATGTGATAAATAATAACAAATGGTTGCTTAATCCAATCAATTTTACTTGTACATCTTCTACAACACATATCAATATAATACATGCTATCAACATGACATAGCGTAGTGTTAAATACATATATACAATTCATTCTTATCAATGCATATTTCGAAAGTAGGAAATCGGAGGATAAACGTTAACCGTGTGTTAATTGTTAACGAAAGTTAGTGCATTTCTAACATTCATAGCTTCCTTAATTAACTTACAAAGATTAAAAACATCTTATTTATTAGTTGAATTTAAAAGCTGGGTAAATTTATAGACAGAAGGTTTTACACAGAAATATCTTCTAATATATTTTTTCTGATGTCAGTATAACAATTGCAAATAATGACAATATGGTATTCGTCCTCTATATCTGTAGAATTACAAAGTGTACAATATCTTTCCTCTCGTGGAATTCGATTATATCTTCCTGTTTGTATTCTAAGAGGAAGTCCATTTTATCTTAATCTACTCATGTATAAGCGATAACGTTTTGATAAAATATCTAAATATGGTTCGTAATAATGTGTTGATTTACACAATTTATACTGACACAACATTGAGCTGTTGTCAATTTTTGACATCGTTTCTTGTTTAATGGTGTCTATAATACGGGTTTTTAACTCGTTCAAAAATAAATCCTGATTGATACTGCTAACATTATTATATGCAAATCCATAATCAGCTAACAACTTTCTTACGTTTGCTGCCCAATTTAAATGTCCCTTATAACTATCAATAACAGATTGGGAATAAATAGTTTTAACAATAATATTGTTTGAGCTAGCAATTTTCAGCCAGTATTTAATCATTCTAATATATCTACTAATAAACAATGGGTAACATCCCAACTCACTATATGTAATTGCATTACAAGTATTTATTTTCACCATTTAACAATGCAAAACTTCGGGTGGACTCTTTCAAGTTCCTTTGACTTAGTATAACTCCATACTTCACAGGAATAATACAATATAGGACTCACAAAGGCATCAAATAACTGACACATTGTATTAGGGCTTAAGTCTAACTCCTTACATTTGCATAAAAGAATGTTCATTGCTTTCAAAGCTGTACCAACTAGGTGTTCCCTTAATAAAAATAAATTTTCCAGTGTAATTAAAAATTGTACCTAAATAGTTAAAATCATTTACAACTTATATTTTTTGTCCATCGTGTGACCAGTTTTCACTATTTAATAATCCTCCCCTTTTACGAAAAACCATAATTTTAGTCTTCGAAGTATTTACCTTGAGTCCCCAGGTATCACAATATGACCTGAAAACAAACAATAATGGTTGAGCATTTCAGAAAATATTTTCTTTGAGTAAGTGCATTATCGATGTGTTTTGTTTGAAATTGTCTTTAATTTCATCATTACAAATACTCATAGCTTAGTACATAGATTTGTGTAGTGCTTATAAATAATTAGTATGATGGTGAAGAATTTCATGCTGGTGCATGTTTGTGAGGTTTATTATTGTAAGGACGATCTCGTTTTCTTCTTCAAATTGTATTCACTTCATTGTTTATGAAGATATTACAATTTGTTTCAAAATGTGTTAGACAAATCAATAGTATTTTCTGAAATTCTATTTTTTCTAACAGTTTGCACAGACATTTCTTATCAGTATTCGGGATTAAAATAAACACTGTTTCCACAATAACCGATAGATCTTAGGGTTATAAACCTCTTAGGGTGACAATTTGAATGATAAATTATACTTTACCAAACAATTTTTTTCAATGTAAAGGTTTCCTAATGAAATATTGCACATCGAATAGCTAGATTAAGTTAAATATAAATGAAATGTTGGGCAATACTTGTAAATTTTCGAGATTAGTTTTATGTGTAGTGCGTAAGGCATGCACATAAAAATGGGAGGCGTACATCCTAGTATACACGTGTATGTGTTGCTAATAGTAAAATTGCATAAATATAACGGTGATGATGTTGATGATGATGGTGATGATGAAGATGATGATGATGGAGATGGAGATGATGATGATAATAATGATGATGATGTTGATGATGATCATGATGGTGATCATGATGATGATCATGATGGTAAACATGATGATGATCATAATGATGATCATGATGATGATCTTGATAAAGTTGTCACACAAATATTGTTACACAAATGAATATGCCATGTCTTCTGTTAATATTGCAAGATTAGTTGTATGTGTTTTTGTAGTGCCTAATTCGTAAACATAAAACTAGAACGTGTACATACTAGTAAACTCATTTATGTAGTGCCAATACAACATTTCATAAAAATAACAGTGATGATACAGAAGACCATAGGATGATGATGATGATGATGATATTATTGGAAAGATGGTATTGTTTATATTAAATTGTATTCACTTGTGTTTTATGAAGATATTAAAAGGTCTTCTAAGTTTCATCATATTTTAGACACTAGCGTATCCTTAACTTCTATTTTTCTAACAGGCTACACAGACATCCTTCTTATCAGTATTCGGCAATAAAATCGACGCTATTTCTATAGTAACCGATAACACTAGGGTCATCAACCTCTGCGGGTGACAATTTGAATGTTACTTGACAAAAAACTAAGCCAACAAAACACAATAAATATTTTCCTTTAAAGGTTTCCCACAATATCGCGCATATTAGATATATATTTTTAGCTAAATATGAATATACTTTCGGGCAAGTCTATTAAATATTCAGTTAGACACTGAGCAGCAAACAAGATTTTAATATACAGTTAATACAGTCCATAAATATGTGTAGATAATTGACTTGTTGTTTATTTAAAATAATATTAGAACATATTATTATTATTATTATTATTATTATTATTATTATTATTATTATAAGATAATATGGCTATGGTGGTAATGATGATGATGATGATGATGGTGATGATGATTATAGTGATGGTGATGATGATGATGATTGTGATTATGATTATGATGATTTTCGACGGTATCCCTTATCCTAGTAAACAGACGTTATTATTTTTGTTGATGATGTTGACTTAATTATGACATAGTGGTATATCACATGTGTTGTAAAAACGGTTTTTGCGTGATGACTTTACCTTTCTTCATGCGTTCTAAACAATACCCGATTTTGAAACATACATTAAAATTGTCATTTATTTCCATGAATATATGTAGACAATTGACTTGATGTTTATTTAAAATAATATTAGTACAAATTATTATTATCATTATTATTATTATTATTCTTATCATTATTATTATTATTATTATTATCATCATTATTATTATTATTATTATTGTTATTATTATTATTATTATTATTATTAGATAGTGTCTCTGATTGCTATGATGATGATAAGGATGATGATGATGATGATTATGATGATGATGATGATGCTGATGATGATGGTTATGATGATGATGATGAAGATGGTGATGATGATGATTTTCGACGGTACGTGTCCTAGTAAACGGACGTTATTCTGTTTGATGATGATGTTGTATTAATTATGAAAAAGTGGTATTTCACATTTGTTGTAAAAACGGTTTTGGGGAAATCACTTTACTTTTGTTCATGCGTTCGTAACAATCCCCGATTTTTAAACAGATTAAAAGCTATAAATAATTGTATTTATTCATTGTGTAATACAGAGAAAAAAGTTAAATATTAATCACTGGGATGTGCTAACTGTACTCGTACTTGTACTCGTACTTACTCGAGTACCGATTTTCCAGTACTCATCAGTACTCAGTCCTCATCTTAAATCATGAGTACAAGTTCTCGTACTTACTCGAGTCCTGCAGCAAAATCGTCAGTACTTGTGAGTGTTTTATGAGTATTATATGAGCACTTTCACACTTTAATAAAATTTTAAAGTAAAATACATATAAATAAATTAAAATTCAACCAAGTTATCTTATATCCAGTATTAGTAAGTGTACACATAATTGTGACACTGAAATTACTTTCACACTTTAATAAACCTTTAATGTTAAATATATTCAAATAATATAAAACCAAGTTATCTTATATCCACTATTAAAAAGTGTACACATAATCTTGACACTTGAAGGATTAATGAAACTACCCTAAGGGCATGCACTGGACTGGATAGCTAGCTACCTGTATATATATATATAGAAACCACTTGTGGTATTCACACCTTTACAAACTGGCAGATTTCAGTTGGGTAAATAGAGTCACAAATTCATACCCTTACATACC
The DNA here is from genome assembly GCA_027627225.1 of Congeria kusceri. Lineage (NCBI taxonomy): Eukaryota > Metazoa > Mollusca > Bivalvia > Myida > Dreissenidae > Congeria > Congeria kusceri. The sequence continues at coordinate 20,085,121 of CM051033.1, read as the reverse complement.
CTTACGCTTGTACAGAGTAACCTCCTCAACATTTCTGGATTCATTTATAAACTAGTTTCTGTAGTTGTCATGTCGAAGACAACATTGTTGAAACATTTTGTAATTCTTGCGCCCATATTCACCAACCTATTCTTAGACTTAAAATTAAGAATAAAGAATATTTTTGAAACTGTTATGTTCAGTTAAATTTGAAACTTACTTGATATTCACCCACTCTAATTACTGCATTCTTTATATAGAACGATGTGTTAATAACACAAACAACATTGGTACAAAGCATAGCTGTAAGCACAGAAGTATTTTTCTTGAGTCTATGTCTGTTCTTTATTCTAAAGTCTAGCCTAAGAATGGGTTGGTGAATACGGGCCCAGAGGGAACAGTTGGTGATCATGCAAAATAAATGCCAACACTGCCAACAATGAATGACATACAAATCATGAATCATATCTGAATAGTGACCATCATTTATAACTTACAATTGAAACTGAAACTGAAACTGATTTATTTAATTAAACAACTATTTTTATGTCCCCGAAGGGAATCGCTTCATCCGTCTGTCTGTCCGTCCGTCCTTCTGTCCGTCCGTCTGTCACGCTTCTTGTGCGAGGCATAACTCCATTAGTATTGAAGGGATTCAAATGAAACTTCATATAATGATAGAGGACAATGAGAGGACGTGCAGAGTACAAAGACCATAACTCTTTCTTAAATATTTACGGAGTTATTGAACGTTGTTTAATTTTCTTGTTCGGAGCATAACTCCATTGGTATTAAAGGGATTCATATGAAACTTCATATAATAATAGAGGACAATGAGAGAAAGTGCAGTGCACAAAATCCACAAATCTTTCTTTAATATTTATTGAGTTATTGCCTTTGTTTTATTTTCTTATGTAAAGCATTAATTTTCTTGTGCGGAGCATACTACTCTTAGTATTGAAAGGATTAAAATGAAACATCATAGAATGGTAGTTGAGAATAAACGGAACTGCAGAGTACAAGGACCATAACTATTTATTCAATATTACGGAGTTATTTGCCTTTGTTTAATTTTGTTGTGCATAGCATAACTCCATTAGCATTAAAGGGATTCAAATAAAACTTCATATAATGATAGAGAACAATGAGAGAAAGTGCAGAGCATCAGGACCACAACTCTTTCTTCAACATTTATGGAGTTATTACCCTTTGTTTATTTTTTTTGCAAGGCATAACTCCATTAGTATGGAAAGGAATTTAAATAAAACCACATAAATAACTAGAGGATGTTGACAGGAAGTGCAGCGTTCAAGGACCATAACTTTTTTTGTAGGAAGCGTCATTTTTGCAAACATGTAACTGACATTGTGTCTCTGAAGAGCATAGGCTTTGGGGGCATATGTCACATCCTGTGACAAGCCTTGTTATTAGTACATATTTAATGGCGATGTACATCTAGCACTTATGAAATTTGACATATGAAATAAAATAAGAGATAAAAGGCAGTCGTCACAATAACTAAATAAAATACCAAAAAAATACATCAAATACAAAAATTAAATTTTACATACAAATCTTATATACAAGGTGTACTTAAGATACAAGTTAAGCGATAGTAAAACTTAAAGTTTATGACACTAATATTATTTGAATAAAGCTGTGTTATCCTCCTAAATAAAACATTTAACTCACTCTCCATCATTAAAAATAGATGTTAATCATTAAAAAAATAATATTCTAAGTAAAAATGTGTTTAATGAATTGCTAAAATATAAAATGAATTTAAACAGATTTATGTCAGCATTCTAAGAGTTCACAATCATTTATAACTGTTAATTGTATAAATATGTTGTACTCAAAAGAACTCATTAGTACTCACGAGTACTTTATGTAGTACTCAGTACTTACTTAAGTACATGCACTAAATTGCATACTCAGTGCTTACTGAAGTACTTTGGAATTATAAAGTACTCAGTACTTACTTAAGTACTGATCTTTATTTCTCGACCCATCCCTGAATTAGCATATTATTAACTCTTTCAAAAATATTAATAAACAATAATGAAAAAATTCCTACAGTAACACTAGAATATACTACACTACAAAACAGTTATTAAAACCCATCAAAAGTTGCTAGTGCAAGGTTTAGAACGTAATCAAAAACACAAACATGTTCGTGAACAAACGTTCAAAGTGCAAAACTAATGGAGTCAACTCCACCATGGAAAGCGATTAATTTATGCATATGCTTGTTTTCCAATCCATATTCAAACTGACTATGTTCTTTGTATGCACGTGTGTTCATGAATTTCAAATTGAAATTGAATAAATATGTTTAAACTAACAAACGAATTTGTCACTCATGTCACATGAATCAAATTGAACCAGAATAATAGTTTTTTACTAGTTTGCCGAATGGAGTCGCTATTACAATCGACATTCAGTTGTACTTGCATAATCTCTCAAAATTTTGCCGAGAAGTTAAGAGTCGATATTTAATTTTCATGTGTACATGTACATGTTTACACTTGTACACCTTCCGAGCTGTTATTTGCATTTATTAGAATAGTTATCTGATTTGTTTATAAATGTTATTTACATTACAGTATGTACGTGATGCTCAACACTTTCGTATAACAATGCTTGGTAAATGTATATAATCACTTCGTCAATATTATTGATCATCAGGGGACTTGGTGCGGGTCTCAATTTATATATTCAATACGGGTAGCTACCGCTAGCCAATCAACACCGAGCAGTCTGCTTTTATCCGTTTCAGACTTTTCATTGGACAGGCTCGCTTAAGCAATTGACCATGGAAGATTTTTGGTAGAGGCCAGGCTTTCACCGAGGTGCGAACAAAAGGACCAATCAAATGATCCTGGGGAGATAACACATGACGGTTCTTAGCCAATTAACGCGGTGTGTAATTTATGGCAGTAGCTAATTAATTAGGTGATTAACACGTTTAATTGAAAACGAGTGTATTGTGTATGAGAAGGTTGCTCGTACTATATACGTATGGAGGCCACCACTTCATACTTTTCAATTGAATATTTTGATGAAATAAGACTAAGAACAGGGCCAAATTTACAAAGAATCTTACACAATTTTCGCAATAAAAGATTTGTTTATTTTATGTAAAGTGGCATTTAAAATTAATCATTTATATCAGTATCATGATTCTCATCGTCATTATCTGTACCACTACTAATATGTCAGTAGATGACGGGGTTTTGCACGGGAGTAGTAGTAGAATTAGTTCTATCATCATCATGATCATGATCATGATCATCATCATCATCATCAACAACATCATCAATAACATCAGCATCAGAATCAGCATCATCATCACCGTCATCAACGTCATCATCATCATCATCACCGTCATCATCATCACCATCATCATCATCACCGTCATCAACGTCATCATCATCATCATCACCGTCATCATCATCATCATCATCATCATCACCATCATCATCAACAACATCAGCATCAGAATCAGCATCATCATCATCATCATCAACGTCATCATCATCATCATCACCGTCATCATCATCATGATTATAATGATTATCATTATTATCATAGCCATCATGAAGTTCTGTATCAGTATCTGTTTCATCATCATTATCATCATCATTATCATCATCGTAATCATCATCATCATTATTATCAGCAGCATCATCATCATCATTATCATCATCATCATCACCATAACCAAGTTTTGTATCAGTATCTGTTTCATCATCATCATCATCATCATCATCACCATAACCATGTTCTGTATCAGTATCTGTTTCATCATCAACATCATCATCATCATCATCATCATCATCGGCATTATCATCATTATAATCATTATTATCATCAGCATCATCATCATCGTCGTGGTCGTCGTCATTGCGATCGATATCATTATCATTGTCATCATTGTTATCGTCATCATCATCAGTAGCAGCAGCAACCGCCGCAACAGCAGTGTCATAATTTAGTGATTTACACGTTTTATTGAAAACAAATGTGGTGAGAATGAGAAGACTGCTCGTACTCCGTGTAACGAACTAATAATAATTATAAGCATGTTTATGCCTGTACACAATCACAACTAAGTAAATTGCGCATTGGCAAACGCGGTCATTCAGCCCGTCTACCGCAGTATATTGGAGTTTGCCCGGTTTCAATCTGACTCGCACAATCTTTATCGCGCATAGGACTAAGGCCAGAGTTTTTTTATTTCTTGGTTCTCGGACATTTGTGGAAAAGTTTCCGGTTGGAGGAGGGAAAAAAAACACACAAAAAACACAACAACACAGAATTGAGTAAATTAATGAATAGAATTTCACAAATGGACATTGGGATTGATATTAAAATCTAAATGCATTATTACTTACACAAATAATATTACACAACATTAACTTAATCACTACATGATAACCACGACATTATTTTTTTTGCAATCCATGAAACAGGTTGAAACCATTTCACAAGATCATTTTTATGATATCGGTTACATTATACAATTTTTTTTTTGCTTTTTGGAAAAATCATGTCGGCGGATCCGAGAACCAAGAAATCAAAAAACTCTCGCCGAACGACATTGATCCCCTGGGCAGAGCAGGCCAAGTCTACGATGCAGCTTTAACTGGCCTAGAACATCTCCGTCGCTTGACTGTGAGGATTGAAGAGGACCTTCCGAGAGCGGAAGTCAGGCTATGCGACCTATTATTGCAGAAGATGATCTAACGGAATTAGGCCGATCAGGGCGCCCGTGAACAGCCAACTCGAGCACTGCGGGGTTTTTATTGAAATATCTTTATTGTCAAAAATAAGTAATTGCCAGCACTATGGCTGCATTCGCTCAGGTATGCCAGCCTCTTTAATACATAGATATATTACCTGTTAGAGTAAATTATATTATTCACCATAATTATATAACATGTGACTTGTGGTTTCCGCTGCTGCCTATCCAGGTTCGAGCCTCAATGCTAAAACCGTTGGGCGTAGAGAAATTGTGCGCAAGGATGCTTTTGATTACATATTATAATGAATTAATATACACGGCAAGTAAGGCAGCGTTACACCTTTGCTAACATAGCGCCTTTCTCGGGAATGATGTGGCGCAGAGGAGTCAGACCAATTCCAGTAGGAGCTATTGAAGCTCCCGCGGCTGACTGCCCAGTTCCAGCATTACGGTCAGTGTAAGGATAATGTTTCCGAGCTATACAATAATGAATACAAATACATGCAAACCGGAAGTAGCGTTTCGCCGCTCGTGCGCCATGAGACGTTTTGACTTTGTGAATATTATTAATGCGTTTTTCGAGAACAGTTCGACCGAGAGGCGTCGGACCACTACTGGTAGGAGCGCTTTAGGTTCCCGCGGCTGCCTATTTAGGTCAGGGCATCGATGCTCAAACCGTTTGTCGTAGAGAAATTGTGCGCCAGGAGACATTTTGCCTACATATCAATAAGAATATACATGGTTAGTAAACTAGCGTTGCGCCATTGCTAATTTAGCGACCTTCTCTGAAACGGTAGCGTTGGGCTACATCCAGTAGGAGCGCTTGAGGTTCCAGCGGCTTTCTGATCAGGTCCGGGCATCGAGGCTCGAACCGTTGGCAGTTAACAACTTGTGCGGCAAGGGACGTTTTTTATAGTGTACCGGAGGTCTCCGCAGCTCCAGTAATGCATTGCGCTATTTATGGTTTTACGTATTAAGATAAAATGCGATATCACAGCCACTGGATTTAAAAGTGATGATGGTTTATGATATACGCGAGAAATTAAACATGGAGTATTTAATTCTATGACGATTAGAAGGGAATTGTGGGCATAAATCGCTTCAACATGGGTCAGCTTTGTTGCGTATTTTCGATGAATCAAATTATAGCTATTGAACTATGCCTTAACTAATGATCAAGAAATTGATTTTATGTACACTGGTTAAAGTTTAAAATTTCCGTAACAATTCTATTTTGCAACAATCGATTTTAAACAAATATAGTTTCTGTATTCACATACATGTATTTCGTAAATACTTATTCAAACTTGGGAAACGTAACAAGAGATCTCAAGTTATTTGTATTTATAAATTATTAAATATATAATAGAAGAACAATAAGTGCATGATATACGGCAATCTAATTACTCGTACATTTCATTATTTGAGTGTCGTCATCCACTGAGTGGAATGAAGTGTGTACCAAATTTTAATGTTTTCTCGGGTTTCACGAAAAAGCCTTTACTGTTTGAAATATAAAACTAACTTCATTTTATCATTTACAGATTGATACATGACAAAAATTAATCGACGTTCGAATTAAGCATAATATGCAATAATTATTGTTTTCCTATTTAAAAAGTGGAATTTATTTCTATTCATAATTTTCAAACGAGAATTAGTGCAAACAGTTTAATAACACTTAATATGCATATATATATGCATAATAAAACATTTTTTTTTTTTAAATGCCAAGATTTTTTTTCCAGCACACAATGTGGGAAAACAATTCCATGGGAAAAATATAAATCCCACGGAAAAATGAAAATCCCGTGGGAAAATTGAAAAATCCCATGGGAAGCCAATTTTGCACATAAATTTCATAATGAAAGAAATGCAATTTTCATCCGAAAAACATCAATCGATCACAAGTAAACACTTTAACGCATACTTTGTGTAAAATAGTTATATCTGAAAGAAAAAGGGTACTCAAGTTTGCAAAATTTCAGTTTCGCAAAGTTTTCCGGTGGCCGATTTTGGATGATAATAATAATTATTATCGGGCTGGCTCAACTGTATTTTTATTGGGCATTCGACAATGACATACGCTTCAATCAATAATTAGTAATTATCTTTAATGTCTTATTGTCTTTACATAAGTTTAATATTCTGTTCAGCAAAATATATAATACCAATACACAAAATCTCCCGATTTAAAACAAATACATGAAAGTTGTTTATATATTAGTGTTTCGGCAACTAGTTTATTTTCCATAGTTTGCTTTTAACCTGTCTGTACCTGTTTATAGTGTACACATCATAATAATAGCATTTACTGAAATATAAATATCCACTATATATCCAAACAATAAATAATTTATTTTCATGAACATTAAAATGCTACATTATCAAAAACAATTGTTCTAACTTTTTCTTCACGTTTAACTCCGCTAGGAATCCCAGCACATTGCTAAAACAGTTACAGTTGGATTTCCGTTATTCTAAAAATAGATCACGGGAAAACACTCAAGGTTTCCTGTTAAACCTTAAATATAGCAATTACTCAAATGCATTATATCGATATTAACCCATAATTCGTAGTGTTTGCATGATTTTGTCTTCATATAGAGTGCTAATACATCAATATAAGAATATGTAATTGTAATGAAAATATACTGAACGTGAAATAAAATAACAAAACACAAAATTAGAAATAAGCTTTAAAATGTTGGTTTACATAAACCGGCCTAAAGAGTTTAACCTCATTCATGTTTCAATTATTAGTAGCAAACTTGTAATATTATAAATCGTATATTTAACAATCACACACGTATATATACTATTTCTGCATTAATGGTAGTCTTTTTTTTAATGAAATTGCATACCTGTTTTCGATTCGATCTGTTACGACAGGTTTGCGTGTTCAGTTTCCGGAAATATTTAAATGCGGGCCGGTGTGTCCATTTCGACAGCAGGCTAAACGGGCTGAACGTCGTTTATCTGGACTCAGAATTTTTGTAAATCTCCAGTTTTTTGTTTGTTGGTTAGTATAGGCATAAAAGTGTTTAAATTAAATGCATTTATACGTTCTTTCTATGTAACAATGTGTTTCGCATCCGATTAAACCAGATTGTAGTGGTGTCATCTCCATTATAGCTAATACCATTATTTTCAATATATTTTTATCTTCTACAGACATACAATATCCATATCTTATGTTTTCTATTATATATTAAACGCAATCGACATGTACCAATTATTTTGTTTACTATAAATAATGCAGAACTGGGCGAAGATCCAGTTTGGCCGTCATTATAGCGACCCATATAGCCTGCAGTTAAGTGCCTCCCTTCAGTTCCGGTGAATGAGTAATCACCGGAAATCGTTTTATCAAAATACGACACCGCTGAGCTCAAAGTTGCAATACACTATGTTATATCGTCGTAAAGTCTGTATACTACGTTTAGTGAATATACTGCGGAATGTTGGTTACATTATTTGCGTGAGATTTTTATTGACACATTTGTGCGGATTGACAGATTTTGAATTAATTGTTGTCAACGTTGATATGAGACGTATTGAAGCTTTCAGTATAACAATATCTCAGTGCCTGAAACATATTACGGTTTACTGCTGAATATTTGCAAACAAAATATGCAATACATATAAGGAGTTTGTATTCCGTAATTAAGAAGAAGAGATCGGCAATATTAACTTCAAACGCCATTGTTTATAAATACAAACGAACGAATTGTTAATTTACAAAAATAAAACCACATTGTAGTAACTGTAACTTAACATACACTGAATGTAATATGACGTGTATATATATATATATATATATAGCCAACGGTGGAATTACACCAGGAAGCACGATTAAACCTAAAATACTTATTACCACTTAAGCGCTTACCAGTAGTCATATATAATCATACATTTCTGGCATTTCCCCTAAAGAACGTATTGAAGAACGTGCCATATTGACAGTTTATGTTATTATTATTATTTATTATTAAAATACGTTATATAAATGAGTGTGGTTATTGTGTTCACTTTAAAGTCTAGAGTTAAAAATGTCAGTATTATTTTCGGGTTCATTGGTCTGTTTTTCAGAATTAAGTAATTGCCTCAGCGTAATTCATTAAGTTAAAACTACGGAATCCAAATTGTTCATGAAATCAATTTTTATTCGCAATGTTGCACGATTTTCATGTTTGATGTGCAATTAAGTTTGATCATTTGTAAATCATTTAAGAAAAGCGAATACTGTTTAAGTTATTTGCTGTTATTATTACATCTGTAAATATGTATATTTTTTACACCTTGTTTATAAGCCGTAATAATACTAGGGCTACTAATACTAAAAATAGTAATAAAATAGCATTGTGTATAATCCTGCATAATAGTGAACCAAAGCGAACTACGCTGGCATGTTTGCTCCCAACGCAGTACATAGACATATCGTATTGTGTGTGAAGCGTGTATAGTGTCCGGCTCGCTAGATAGCTATGGCCATGATTCTTTAAATGGTAAAAATACATGATGGTATTGTCAGCGTACAAATAATATCAGTTTTAATTATTTATCCTCAGCGTTTTAGGGCTTATAGATTCTAATTCTAGTACATGATTCTACGATGGCAGTTTAGAGAACACCATAATTAAGTAATCATCAGGGTCTGTTACAGTCTTGACAACAATAGAATGATACTCTATCGAGACTTTGATAAAACACTATGTAAACTATGCGACTACGTGCATTGTTGTTTATATCCTAATGTCCGTATACTTTGTGTAAAATAGTTATATCTGAAAGAAAAAGGGTACTCAAGTTTGCAAAATTTCAGTTTCGCAAAGTTTTTCCGGTGGCCGATTTTGGATGATAATAATAATTATTATCGGGCTCGCTCGACTGTATTTTTATTGGGCATTCGACAATGACATACGCTTCAATCAATAATTTGTAATTATCCTAATTTCCGTATACTTTGTGTAAAATAGTGATATCTGAAAGAAAATACATGCACAACCTGTCGTAATTATCATTATCATTTTTATCACAATCGTCATCATCATTATCATCATATTATTCGTCCTGTCCTTGTTCTAAACTGTTGATACGCTTACATTGGACTATTTACAGATTAGTTAGCTTAATACAGTTATAATTAATTTCAGGGATTTCAGCAAAAACAACACACCTCATACAAAAGTATATGGATTTATATACATGTCGGCTATCTTACCGCGTCTGCATTAATGATCTAGTTTAAATGTTATATTACTAGAAAACCAGAAAGTCAGTATAATCGAACTTAGATTTTTATTAACAGGGGCGTTGCAGTTCTCAATCGATAAACAAATAGATAGTTTATTAACGTATGGACATAGTTAGACTGCCGAGTAATAATAAGAACTGTTTTATAAATCATTTAAGCAAATTTCGGCCTTGTTAGCTATGTCGGGAGGGTACCTTTCATGTAATCGAGAGGTAACGGACTCGGTCTGCTTATCTCTATCAGGAGAGTACTCTAAATGTAAACGTGAGGTCCCTGGTTCGGCCTGGTTAGCTCTGTCGGGAGAGTACTCTCCATGTAAACGAGATGTCCCGGGTTCGGCCTGGTTAGCTCTGTCGGGAGAGTACACTCAATGTAAACGAGAGTCATGGGTTCGGCCAGGCTAGCTCTGTCGGGATAGTACCTTAAATGTAATCGAGCGGTCCCGGATTCGGCCAGGTTAGCTCTGTCGTGAGAGCACTCTCCATGTAAACGAGACATCACGGGTTCGGCCTGGTTAAATTCTTAACGCACGCGGCGGGGGATGACGCCATCACGCACGCGCTCAATTGTTGCAGGCAATGGAAGTTTTTTTTTAGTTAGTCTTTGTAAACTCAAATTTAGATGTAGCGAGAATATCGGATATTTTTCACGAAAGGGACGCAACTCGAATGGAATATGCAAATGAGGCTCTCTCAGACACTTGACAAAATGTTCTTATATAATGTAGCCTCGAATGTGTTAAGCATTATCGTGCATAGTTTTAAATTGTGTTGCTTGGATATAATGAATTAAAGTGGCAGTTTCACAGTTTGGGCTTGGACAAACTTGTTTCTAAAATGTAATATTAAAACAGGAATTTGAATAATCTATCAAAACATTTTGTGTGTTATGATGTTTTGATTGCAAAACATAATTATTCTGATATGTTTTATACATTTGTGTGTATAAAAATACTAGGGTATGTCTACCAGGTAGACTCTAGCACTTTTTTTTTCTCGAAAATTAAAAGATGTTCGTCAAAGGTTTAATTTTGAACAAGCAATATGCTTTGTCAAACCTTGAAATTTGTGTGAACAGGCACAAGTCACTATTACAAAAACTTGTTATTCCTCAGAGCCAAAATCTGTGAAACCGCCCTTTAAATCATAATTACTTTCATATATACTTTAAATTAATAAATTAGAAGTAATTATTTGAATATTCTTACACATTTTTGTATAAAAACGTTACAAAATGCTTTGGTTGAAAAAAAAATACGAAAAGTATTCTGATTTTTGCATTTTTAAAGGTATTTAAACAATTTTATTTATTTATATGTGTTACACAACAATTAATAAATAATGTTAAATTTAGAGTTGTTTTTTTTCGGCTAATAAGATCGGAGTTCTGTATCCCGTTTCAAAGAGAAACCTACTGCAAAACTTAAACGTACTTTAATATTTGCAACTTAAATGTATTTCACAAACAAAATACGCAAATAATACGTTCACATTTTAATGTAAAGCCGCTTTTCCATGTACGCGTATTCCGTTTTCCGTATCCGTAGTTGTGTCCGCATCCGTCGTCCGCATGGGGCTTTTCCAAATGCGCATACCATAAGTGCGTAATATTATATTACATATACACACGTGTATGTTATTTATTATTTACAAACGGTAAAATAACTAATTTTGATGAAAAGTTTAAAGTCGAGTTTCTCCTCGTCACGCTATCTTATATCAATGTGTAAAGTTTGAACATACATTAAAGTTGATAAAACTTTAAAACACTAGATTATACTTATGTGCTATTAATAAACAACAACAACAAGAAATGAATTATTTACATGTTCTCGTATTGTGTCTTCGTTGTCTACAATACGTACCGTACTTTGGAGTTACATGCGACAGCACATTTTTCGGCATCTCTGAATATTTTTCTTCAAGTAGAATTTTCAATTTAGGTTTGTAAATAGTCATAGTTTTCACTTACATTGTGGTGTGAGAATTTGGAAATTCTTAACTTAATAAAGATACCGTCCAATGAATCTTCACGTCCATAGTACGCAGTCAACAGACCGTATGGATTAATTTAAACGAAATATCAGAAATAATATACGTGTCTACTGAAATAATGTGTCAAAAGATGCCGACCGCTTGTGTACTTACGTTTCTTATAAAAATCCAATTCCGCTTACCAGTGGTGCCGAAAAATAATGAAATTGCGGGGAATTGCTGCCAATGTTTTGTAACACATCCATTTTATCTCATTACGCACCTTTCTTATATATGTATCAACTAATATGAAAGTTGTTGTGATTGCACAAATAGAATAAAACGTCCATCGAGTTAGATTTTGGAAAACTATGCTATTGCGGAGTTCGGCCTTATTTTCTTACGTAATTGAACCTGTCACTTGACGGTTACGAGTTATGTACTCTCAGTGAGTACTCTTAGATATAAAGATTCGGTCTAATTAAAAACACGTTGTCTTTCCGGTCAGGATGCGATCACTGATTGGTTTCTTAGTAAATAAACTGGAAGCGTCCAGTCCGACACGCCTTGTTACCCTCTATTATGGAGTCGAAAGTAAAAAAAATAAGGTAAAGTTTATAAAAAGAACATATATTTTGACGTGTACAATATTTACACGGCGTGTGCAAAGACGGATATATAGGACATGTCAAAGCCAAGTCTAAAGTATCAAATGGTAGTCTAAAGTGTCATATGATATCAGTTAAAATAAACAAAATACAGTAAATATCTAGCTAAAAAAATAATAAACTAGTTTACCATCTGACCTAAACTTCTAAGTAAATTGAGCGTTAAATTTAATAAGTTGTTTCTTAAAATCTAACTTAGTAAATATACCTAATACCACAACAATTAATTTAACGAACACACTTGATGTAGAATGGGAAACTTCCAATCTATGAACATTTATAACCAACAATAATTCTTAATTCAAGTAACTTAAAAACACATTGTCTTTATTTAGAAATATTAAATTTTAATGAAATATGTCTCTAAACTAGTGTATTAATAAGGAAAACTTGGAAAATTCAGGCCTAAATGTTTTGATGCTGAATTAATTCATTATAAAACAATTTACTAAAATCCCATCTTTTCTCTAGAGATCTAGAAAAGTTTCTGGTAAAACTGTTATATTTATACAACTTTAGCAGACTAGTCATTTTCTCCAAGAACAGTCTATTCACCTTAATTGGTCGGAACTAATCATATCTACTTTCACAGATTCTGACTGGTTAATATTATAATATCAAAAATACAATTATTATAAAATACATTATAATTATCCATCAAAAGCACGATTACAACAATATCTTAATTCAAGCTACACTCTGTTCTTGTATTAATTCACAATACTAAAGTCAATGAATAATACCTGCAAGTTAAGCATTTCACTGCAAAAGTCTGTGGCTTATCAGTGTGTGTGTGTGTGTGTATTTCGAAGTTTATGAGGACCTTCCGCGCCAAAGCTGCATTATGTAAGGACTCGTATGTGTTACAGCACGCCTGCTTATTTGACTTTTAGAGACAAATCGAAAGACTGGACGATTGTTTAAATCAAAGCTGCAATTCCCAGCTATTTAACTTTAACTGAAATGTTCACAATTTTGGTGTGGTCTTGTGCTGCGGAGATGAAGCCGGAGTACCCGAAGTAAACCTAACATGTCTTGCATGGTGACCGCCAACCAAATTCACATGCGCCGAGTGAGGAGCAAACCCGGGCATCCCGGTGAGAAGTGAGTGCCGGATAGACATGGCTTATCAGCTGATAACAGTACTATATTTATAGACGGTGATATGGAGTCTGATTGTCGGCAAGTTAAGCACGTGAGATAACTTTTGTGAAGTTACAAACGTAATCGTGCATAACCGCTAATTAATACTGCTTATTGTTGAATATACTTTTATGAAACTATAATTAATAACAATGATATAAGATTAAATAGTACATTGTAGCATGTGACATAATACAACTAACTTTACTACGATAAGCGCAAAGCCATCTGCCTAAAACAAAACTAACTAATCCGCTATAATAATATTATTTTATTAATATTATTATCATCAGAAGTAGCAAACATATTAAACATAAACATCGAACTTATATTTTTTAAAAGGCACTAAACGTGATGCAATTAAATATTGTCGTCTCAGTAAATGCATAGTTTCTGCAGTTTTCAAATACAACTTTAACAAAGCAAGACAATGTTTCGTGTCACATTTATACCTTTGCAATAATGCACGTATCTAACGTAAAATGCAGACAGTTTGAAATATAATAAATAAAAATCAATAAGTCATCAAATCAACATCTAACTACACCGTTAATATATCACTATAGATTTCCAAATATACGATACATGTACCCAAAAATGTATGCTCTGAATCAGGGTTGAGGACATGCAAAATATATAAACATAACAGTACAATTCAATAAAAACTCAAGAAAATGAATCTACAGCTTTTCAGTTAGTCAAAATTCTGAACGCGGATATGTATTATTCAAGTTCAGTGTGTGCTATTGTTGTTAGCATGTGTGTACAGTTGAAAGGTATTATATTTGATCACTAATCTTGCAACATGGTTGAACTTAAGTGTTTTATTAAGTTATTAACATGAGCATGACTATACAAATTGGAAGGCATATGTATATATATGCCGTTATACAAGAAGAAGTTAATATAAAGGTTAGCATCGTCGAATACCCACGTGTGATATGCCGCTACACTCTATAATCACCCGTGGGAAAATAGGCTGTAAAATCTGCACACGAAATCCGAAAATTAACTTGATTACGTTTAAATGTTCCACCAATGAAAAAGAGGCTTACAAATCACACAACGACTTCTAACTGAAGAGTATTAAAAAATGGCGTCCTCCATAGGCATGTCCACGAAATCGTGTAAAATATGTGAAAACGTTATAAAGAATCGTACTTACCGAAATCTAGCATCGGAGCAATTTAAAGATGTTTGTGCATTGCTAAGACTGAAACAAGAAGGCTATACATGCCACATATGCACTAATAAGTTTAACAGACTTATTAAATTTAGTGACGATGAAAAAACAAGTTAAAGCAAATTAGGGAGGAAAAAGAAAAGCTTATAATTGTGTTAAAGAGATGCGGGGAATAAAAACACAACAACAATCCTGCGTAACACCTCTTGGTAAGCTTATGTGTAATAACATTTATAAATTTTTAAGCATTTTACACAGTAATGCACTGTAAGTTAATCAACACCATGTACCTGTTTTGTTATCACAGCTAACTATCTAATTTATGAAAGTATGCAGAACCTTTAGTTTGACATGACACTTCATCCTTCAAAATAATTTCACAACCTTTTAATAATATATATATATATTACTTACAAGCAACAAATAAAGTCATTATATTATTTAATAAAAATACAATTTTGTTATCAATATCATATACACATTTTGCTAAGTCACTGAATCCTGGAGACAGTCCCAATTTGGACCACAAGGTTATTAATAATGGCCAAATTAATTTTTCAACATAAATCTAATACATTTTGACAATCAATACACCATGGAATTTAAGCTGCAAGTAGATCTAGATTATTTGTGTTCAAACAATATCCTGAATATTGTAATTAATGGATGATTTAGTGTGTGTAAAGATTAAGAAAAAAAAAATTAGATTTGTAACTTAACATTTGTTTTCCTTTTTTTTTTGAATTTCTTTATAATTTCATTAATGTATACATTGTACAGTCTCTACTAAAACACTATATTGATTGTATTCTACATAAATATCAAAATGTCTTGTTTTCTGCAAAATATCATGATTATGCCCCTTTTAAGTGAATTGATATGAGTTGTTTTTATGTGTATTTTATTTACAGGAAACGGCAAAAAGAGACCCATTCAAGTAGTGACGACACCAAACACTGTAACACCAAAAAGTAAAAAGGCTCTCTTTGTTACTCCAAAAAAAAACTACACCCAGGACATTGCCGAATGTGAAAAGACCAGTTGACCGGACAACTCAGACAAAACATGACAGTCGTGTGTTTGATGTGAAGGTACTTATTTGGCCTATTTGGTAATAATAGAGTGTAACGGGCATATCACATGTTAGTAAATTTTAATTTGAAAGTGTCATGCCATGTTGGTTGGTTATTGTGCAGGATTTGTTATACATTGAAATTGTAATTAGAATTTGTAAATACAAAAGAAACAAATACAATGTTAAAGGGACTTGATCACAGTTTTTCGAATTTCGTGGTCAAAAATGTCATTTAATGTCTTAACTGCATAAACTGCAGCAATTAAACTAATCTAAAACAAATACTATATACATAAAAAATAACGAATTAAAAGATTTGCCTTTACTGGGACTCGAACCTACATGTACAGCCGCTGGGATCAAACGCCTGTCACTCTAACCACTCTGCCATTCTGACTTCAATCATAGTAGTGGTTTTTAATGCTAGATAAGTAATACAGTCATGTGTTCTCCAAAATACTAATAAAAGCGTTACAAACACTTTATAATTGTATGCATTTCAATTGATGCTTTTTCACGAACAACACTATCTATACTTCAAATATTATTTTTGTAGTGTTATTTGCTTGTTTTTTTACATATATTTTCTTTCTGGTATTTACATGTAATGTACTAAACAAGATTAGAAAGATTAGTAACCATGTTATATGCAGGCTCTTGATTACCTTGCTTAAATAATAATTGTGTACCACTAAATTTTCTTCACAGTTGACACAGCAGGAGGTTCATTTATTAAAAATGTGTTGAATTGTTTTTCAGGTTATAGTGAACTACAAAGGACAGGAGAAGGCATACATAGTGTCGGACAAAAACAAGCAGAAAGTAATTAAAGCTTTATTAAACAGGGGCAGTGCATCAGCTATTTTAGGGCACTTGTGCAAAGAAGAGAAATTCAAGAAAGGAATGACACAGTGTGTCATAAAAGATCTAAACAAGCAAGTCTCGCAACTGGTGAAACTAAGAGAGGCTGCTCTGAAAGTATCTGATTCCAATGATCTTCTTAACTTTGACTGGACGCAATTGTCAATATTACTTGAAAGTAAAATACCAACACTAATGGCAATCTTAAAAAGTGTTGTAAATATGAACAAAAAGCACTGTTTACCCCATGTGATAACAGCAGCGAGTATTCTATTGTATGGAAGAAGCCAGCGGCTAAATCAGATACAGTATATCCTGGGACTGATCTTAGACAGCTGTGGATTATCAAAAGAGGTATTACATGTAATGGTAATGCTTCCAGTAGCTAAAAATAGCCATTGGGTACTAAAATTTGTAATTGGCTACTAAAAGTTCGAGCATATTTGAAAATAAAGCATATTTTCACACTTTCTGAGGAAACATTTCTATTAAATATAAACTGGTATTTATGTCAAATAAAAAAATGAAAAATAAAATATCTGTATCACCAACCATAACGATAAATATTACATCATTTGAATGCTTTGAATGTTACTGTTCTACATTCAGTAGTTTAACTAAAAGACATAAATAATACCATGTGATTTACATTTAATGTTTACATAGACATATATAACTAAACTTGAATTTTATATTGTTTGGAAATCTACTGGACCTATATCAACTTGTATGTTGACTTTTTTTTAACAAGTAATTATTTATGCAACAATTAATAGCTGTATGCATCATGAAACATGTATACCAAATAATAGAATGGTGAATTATAATTTAACAGTGTATATCATGTTTTGAATATGCGACAAATCATGATATCAGACAGCTAGAGTTTCGTTTTAGCCGGATATTTTAGACACATGTAGTACTGATTTTGTGTTATTTTACTGATGGTTTTATTGTGGATAAATTGGATAATGGTTTAAAAGTTTGTTTAAAATACCGGTACTTTTATCCACTTCAGGGTCTTATGGACATGCACGATGTTGGGCTGTCAGTGTCTCACACCAGTGTCCGAAATAAACGAAAAGAACTGGTAAAGAAACAAGAAGATATGATACATAGTGTTGTTACCAAGTATGTGGAGTATAAGAGTCCTGCTGTTGAAAAAAACGTTTCCAGTGTGGCAACAAATGTGTCTGTCGTGGATGTACAAATACCCAAACCAATTGAAATTATCGGTGACAATTTAGATGTGTCCATATCCCCAGCTAAATTGATATCCGAAAAACAGAGAAAAAGTTTGCATTGGTTTCTGATTATGGCCAAACAGAAGCGGGTGAAATATGAAGCTCTTCATGTTAGTGCAACTATTCACCCACAACCAGAAGTAACATCCATATCAACTGAACAATGGCTTCCATCTCAAATTCATATAGATAGCTTGAAAACAAATTTAGTGTTCCATGGTTGTCACATTCTCCTACAATATGTTCCTTGTCTGCAGCCATTCAAAGAATCCTATCCTAAATATATTTTGCATTCATTCCTTGAACTTACAAAGCGAAAGTCCCTGATACTAAATTGTGATTTGGTGGAGGCCAGCAAAAATTCGTCTCAGGGAATGATAGAAATTCTACAGAATGTTCATGCATTAGCTGTGCCACAGGACAAGCACACTGTCTGTGAAAAGATTGTTTTTGGTGGAGATGTGCTGACAAACGAACGAGCCTTCTCTGCTCAGGAGGCGATGCAGAACAACAGCACAGACAGCGAGAGGCTACGTGGCATAGTCCACAGACCAGAGGGCCTCCATAGAGAGTTCAATTTCCTCTCAGTAATAATAACAGTTACGAGTTCATTGTTATGACCAAGTGAGTTATTTTTATTGTTATGTGTTATCTTCAAAAATGTGTTCATGGCAACAATAACATTTCATGCATAGGAAAATGGAAATGGATGTGATCCATAATTCATATGATTTGATTTAAGTCATTTATAAGATTATGCTGTTTTTTATTAATTATTTTGAATTAATAGCCCATGCTTGTGCCATGAATACATATAGTTTTTTCCACTTGTTTTATGTTTATGCATGCTCTTGCTATATAGTATCTAGACAAAGGGAAAGATCTGGGATAACACATAAAAGGCTGTTGCTCAAAATGCAGAGTGGCAAGCTGGAACAGGGCCCTACTATTTACCAAGTATTATGTGGGAATTTCATATAAGTTTATTAAATCCAAGGTGTTTATCAGATCTTATCGGTTTAAGGATTCTAATTAATAATTGTAAATATATACTGTTAATTAAGTATTGATGATTTTTGCAAAAGTATTGAACATTTGAAACATATTCAATATTTCAAGGGGGAAACAAAAAGGAACATGGTCCAGCTATTTCGATCTAGATCTTTCCCATGCTCTCGATACAAAAAATAGTAGATGAAGGGGTATTTACCCCTACATTAGCGAAATGACCAACATAATATCTATATGAATGGTTAAAATATGTAAACATACAAAAAAAATCAAATTTATATCAATCCTGATTTTTTATTTGTGTACTAGTATTTAATTGTCAGATTTAATATGTTTTTTTTTTTATATCAATACTGATTTTTTATTTGTGTATTAGTATTTTATTCTAACGATTATTTTCAAAATTATAAATGTTTATTCACTCTAATATTGCTCTTATTTAGATCACTGTCTTTTCATATATTTTTATATAAAATATTTTTACAAGTAACAATGACATTAAATTTGTGTTAAACTGAAATACCGGTATAACAACAATGTGACTTTATTAGGTCACAATTACAAATTAATCGATACCCTTTTGGGAATTGCTTTTTCAACTACATTCACATAATTTGCTTATAATGGAAAATCCGAAAACGATTATATATCTAAGGTCAGACAAAATGAGCAGACGCTTTTAAACTCTACATGCATAATTGGACACTTGAATTATCTATTTTATACTCTGTTTAATTTTTTATGCACATGTCAGGTCCCCTAACTGTATTTCAATGAAACAGGCATTTAATTCAGAAACTGATATATACATTGTAATTGCTGTGAAGTATGCATAAAGATGCCAGGAGAAAACTTTAGTTAATTCCTTAAAATCATAAAATTCCTCAATTCTTTGGCTGGTTCATTTAAAGTTTATTTTGTTTTCAATACTTGTATTCTACTAAAGAATCAAAATATGCTTCTAAATACTAGATTTCAAATACAAAACATTGGTTTTCACAATGAAAATTGTTTTTGAAATGTACACTTAATTATGATTTAAGTTAAGATTTTCCTTAGGAGCTTTGTGGATACAGCGGGTTATTAATTACTTTCAATAGCTACACTTTTACACTCATAGGGCATTTACCAGCTGTTTTACAAAGAGAGCAGTGCTTCTGATGCTGGGTCTTTGTACCAACTGCGCAACCTTATTAATCGAAGAGATGTCAGTGGACCAGCAGACGTTACACAGAAATTCAGGAACAATCAGAGAAATAACTCTCTGAGACAAGCAAATACCAGTAAACATTGTGACATGTCTTCCTGAAAGGTAAAGTTTAGCATAAGAAAAAAAAAGCAGAGCAAAAAAATACAATAATTGCCAGAAATGTTGATCTAAATATGTCATAATCATTACTCATAAACTTTTCTTTCCATATTAATACATTTACATTTTAGTTATGGTGAACACAACTATTGTAATGTCTAAAGTTTACCTATGTATAACTTACATCTTACGTAACCTTAATAGTTAGGTTTATTTTCATTTATTTACAAGTACCCACTCAATTTTGGAAAAAAAATAAAGTTTTAAGCAAATGTTTTTTTCAGACCACATAAAGACTTTGTGGATGATGTGACCGATGGGTACATTGTAGCTGCATTTCTTGATGTCATGGGCATGGACGAAATCGAATCATCACCGTCAATCCTACCAGTGCTTTCTTTAATGAATGATGGACAAAGGACTGAATGGTTGAATTTTCTTTCAGATAAAAACTTGGAATATTTGAACTTAAACAAATTTGAGTGTGTTGATCAAATACGTGAACAACTTACGTCATTGAACATTGAGGATGAAAAGCTAAATTCAATGAAAGTAAATAATGTGTATGCTTGCCCATTGTGCACAAAGACATATTCAGCCTCGTCGTGGTTCAAGAAACATCTCAAAACAAAACATAAATGGACATTTAATGAAGGTAGCATTGAGGCGAAGACATGCAATCCCATCCGCCACTTTCTGTTTATGTCCTTGGTATTCAGAGACACTTGTGATGCTTACAGAATGGGAGATGGCAAAAGAGTTGTAAGAAATGCTCACTTTGAATGGCTTTATGCTTGTGCATTAAAACATACAAAATACAAGCTGTGGTTGTGGCGTATGGTCACATATTGTATTTCAATATTGGGGGTTGAAAAGAGTTTCGAGTACATGTGGAATATGAGCGTTAACCTGAAAGGGGGCATTTCAAACAACATTCCAAATGACAATGCTGTTGAAATCCAAATGTGTAATAGAAAACGCGAATTAAATACACAAGGGGCTAACAAAAGTTATAAGTCTGCTAAAACTATTTGTATGACAGCACAAGTTATTGATGCATTGAAAACTCAGTTTATGCGCACAACACATACAGCAAGGTCAAGGAGGGATAAGCCCGGCGTAGACAAATCAAAGGATGTTAAATGCATTGTAGATAGATTGAGAAAGACTAGCACTTTAATAGATGTTCAGTGGAACAGTTTTAACAGTTTCAAAGATCCCTTACAATGTATTTCTGTCCATGATCTCCGTGCTTGGATAAATGAACAGAAGAAAATAACACAAATATATATGTAATGTGTTAAACGTGATTTTTGTCACAGAACTATTGCCTGTTTAATGCTTTATTTGAACAGTGTGCAGCAGTGCTTCATTGGATAAATTTAACACTTGATATAATTATTAGAACTGTGAAAATAGTACATGACAGTTTTATCTGCATTTCTATATTCAAAGGTGAATCATTTCAGAAATGCCACTATAAGTATGTTTTAAGTATGACATTTAATTCCCGAGTTTCGTAGAGTCATGTTATTCAAGAATTGTTTCACAATTTCTTGAGATACTACATGAATGTCAGTACATGTTTGGTTGCCGTATGCTTTAAATCTGTGTTGGACAAATTGACTGACATTTTAATTGTAAATATGCTATTGGTTCTTGTTTAAATCTATTTCAGTGTGTAATTAACTTAGTTAATTAGTAAGTTGGATTTGTTTGAAATTTGCAAAAATAATAACTATTCTCAATTTAAGGTAACCATGAAATTTAATTAGTAGATTTAGTTCCATTTACTTGTAAATGCTTAAAGGGTCCTTAAATTGAGAATAGTTATTATAATTTTGGCAAATTTCAAACAAATCTAAAGTCCATTAACATTAGTTGCTGACTTGCAGAAAAAAATGAGAAATGTATATATAAGCACCTTGCATTCATACACTTTAAATTGTTGTGATTTTTAAATAAAAGGTGCAGTATCACAGTTTTTGGCTGTGAGGAATCATTTTCTTAAACTGACATTTCCGGTTCAATAATAATAACATTTTTGTTCATAGTTAGCATAACAGCATAGCAGACTTCGATAGATTCTGCAAATTCCACTTTAAAAAATCCATCTTCAAACTGAGATACTGTCACTTTAAGAAGTTTGCTATAACTTACATTACCTCTCCTAATTAACTTGTTAATTATACTGGTATTTATTTTTGTAACATGTATTTCTGTGTATTTTGATGAACCAATGACATAAAAAGAAATTTCTGTATTTAACATCTGCAGAAAAAAATCAGCATTTAAATGATACATCATAGTACATGTTTAAATCATTTTTGTCACTAGTAAATATGTTGTATATTGAACAATAAATACTATTCATTTACTCTTGTGTTTGTTCTGTGAATGAAATAAGCTTACAATTATGACTTCGTTCATTGCTCTCAGACGAACTTTAACTAACGTACAACTTAAACTTACTACTCATGCACAACAAGAACAAATACTGAAAGGTATGGCATGGGTACGCATTTTAATACACATAAATGTATGCATTAAATGCACATACATATATGTACAGAAACATCTTGTAGCAGACATAATAATTATATTCAATGAAATTGAAAACAGTAACAAAACTTAACATATTTTTGATCAGTTTAAATCATGACTGCAAGTACATATAATTATATACTACATATGAAATAGAAATATAAAATTTCCTTCTTTGATACTTTTTTAACATTTGCTAACAATGTTACTGTAATAACAATGTCTGTGCCCAATAAGACTGAACTAAGCAATGCAAATCTATCCACACATTTCTGCTAGAAGCATTGGAGCATTGTGTAGTATGAGTTTTTCTCTTTGTGGCAGTCTTAAAGCCACAACATGGTATATATCATATTAGTGTTGTAATGATTACAATCATAATTTCATTAAAAACGTGAGCCATATTTTTTTTAGACTGGAATTACATTCTGTAACCAGGCCCAAACCGCAATATATATTTGAAAAATAGAAATTTCTAAAGAAATAATAAAGCTAATCCGGGACGACACTAACCGCGCGCATTATGCCCGGTTTTCCCACGACACGTCTCAAATTGATCAGATAAAGTTTTAGGAAGCTAATCGCTACTGCTTTCTGAGTATGTGCTATCAGAGGACTCTGAAGAGGTGTCATCACAGTTGTCAAAATATGGATGAATATATATCTGTGCACACATCTCAATTTCGCAATCACAGTTCTTATCACAAATATCACAACAATAATGGCTGATTATGTGACTTGGAATGGCATTATATGCATTCAAAATTATTTGCCTTCTGCACAAAGATTTATTGTTAACATACTCTTGCATATCAGCATCAATTTGTTTACATTGTTTTCCATTAAAGATTAACAATGCCATGGAAAAAGAGTTATCTCTGCCTTCCCTACCATACTGCTGGACAAAACTGTCCATATCTTTAGGTGGACCAAAGTTAATGACATTGTTCACACCATTAAATTTAACGCCCATTCCAGCTGCACTGACAGCCACAAGAACACGTATTTGTCCATTCAAATCATTCATATTTTGTTTCACAGTTTCTTTGATGTTCTCACTTGTACACGAATGAAACATTTCAACATATTTCACATCATGACCCAGTTCCAACCTTAACATTGTGTACACTTGGCTGCATGACTTTATGGATGGACAAAATATAATATGTCTATTACACTGTAATTTGTTTTCTTTAATTTGTTTTGTTAAGAAAGAAAAACTTTTCGCCAAAGGAACTGTGCTTTTAACTTTTTGAACAAACAATTTTACATTGGTACGATCTGGATTGTCAATAATTTCAAAACAGCCTTTCATGCAAAATAATGTTTCCATTTTTTTTCTGAGCAAATTTATTAGCTGTAGCAGTGATGAGAAGTATTGGGCATTCTAGCAAAGACCTGATTTCTCCCAATCTTCCATACCAGGCTCTGAACGGAGTGTCTTCATTTTCAGACTGGCCCCTGAAACATTTATTTACATTAAATTTATGTGAAGTTTTCTATATTGGCTCCAGTGCAGGGCCCTCTCACTGTTTTGGGGGATGCTATAATACTTCCAATTGTCAATTTCATTCAATAAACCATTCTCGCTATATCAGTAGCATATTTCACCACTGTAAAGAAAATACAGTCACTAATTGATTATTTTACTGATAACATCAATTGATTATGTTAGGCTTTGTTTCAAATGTTAACTTCTGAGGGAATTTCTGCCATTGTTTTAAGAAAAATGACACTGTTTTTGCAGAGGGAAGCAACCTTATTTCGACTGTATAAGTGACAGATCGAGGGCCCTGCAGTGACTATCAATAAAACTAGCAATAATTTTTACAAATTGTACCAGTATACAACATTAACAAAGTACTTTTCAAAGAATATTTCAATGTGGATACTTATTAATTTCTATAAATGATTGTTTTGCTTAAATATTAATAATTTATAGAAATGATTGTTTTACTTAAGTAATTCAGGAGTTCATTCACTGTTTTAAACACCAAACACATGTTTGCGACTTGTTAAACTATTGTCAGACACCCATGTGTTTGTCAGATCTAATATTAGCATTGTCTGAGTAAACGCAACTGCATGTCGTCTTACCAATGCAACACTGTGTGAGCTTCATCCCCTACAAGTAGCTGTATTGAGCTGCTTTTTATCAGCATGTCTCTCCATTTGTCCACACCTGAAATTCCAAACAATTCTTTTTAGTTAAAGTATTAATGCATGTTCTATGTTTTATTTCATCCAAAAGTACTATCCAATTTCTAGGAAACCAACAAAATGTATAATATATAAAATAAGAAAAGTTCAAAAGATGACATAGCTAAAACCATGTTACTGTTTATATCAAATTCCTTTGTGAAATATTTAATATATGCACATGCTTTACATACTTTAACAACCCGAAAAGTCATTTAAGTGTGTATTTACGATCATTGATATCAAATATTTTCAAAATAAGCTTTAGCAAGTGCAAAATATAACTTGAAAGCAGACTGATAAATTGACGAAGAAAACACTAGAATACGGAATAAATCAACAAATAAGGGTGTAGACTGTTTCATCATTGATTAGTGTAGCGTAACCGTAAAACAAATGTCAAGTCAATGTATATACACGACGTCAAGTCAATGTATATACATGTATTGTATTTTCCGGCTGTACAGCCGCAAAACTAGTTTGTCATTAAAAAAGTAGCAAAGTATGTGTTTTACAATAATTAATATTATTAACTTTTCTTCTATTTCAAATCAAAGCATATGGTTATTAACTTTATTGGGTTGTTTTCATTTATGTCTAGAAATCTGTTGTAAGATCGTACATACAGTAATGATACACATTTTAAGTAAGCATAGGCCTATATACCTAATAAAACTTTCTGGAGAAGCAAACACAAAATCGTAGTGGCCCATATCATCCTCCTCGGCTGGGTTCTTCCCAATGTGGGTGGCACGAAATCCAATGCTTGACAAGTAATCGCACTCTTCTTGCATGATAGATATTAGAGGACAAACAATGAGTACCAGACAGCACTGATCCTTATTACGTTGTGTCCAACGCGGATGAAAAGCCTGGTAGCACAGGCTTTTACCACCACCAGTCTTGGTTGACAGGAAAACATCGATACCGTTTAGCAAGTTTTTAAGACTATCCTCTTGAAAAGTCTGAAGCTTTTCTATACTGAACATTGTTTTTACACGCTCGAATTCATTACTGCTGGACGTCGCCATCTTGTTTTACTAGCCGAAATGTAATATGTAACACATAATTTGATTGGACAACGGACGCTTGGCAAAATCGTGCAGAATCCAATCAGATGGTGCCATTTTGCCTAATGAATTATTCATAAGATCAAAGAAATGTGAGCGAGTTTTCCCAGGGGTGATAAATGTAGTATACGTAATGAATCAACCCTGGGTTACCGAGGATGAAAGATTAGAGGATATCTGTTAGTTTCAGTGAACGGTCTTATTTTATTTCATAAGTGGTAATATACAACATATTTAAACACATCGGTTTTCTATAACCGCTCATGAAAAGACATACATCTTAAACTGAAAGCAAGACGTTTTCGTTTTATTTCATGGTTTTAGACAATAAATAAATACGAGACACGCTTAAACATCACAAATTCGTGTATTCTGGCCATGAATTACATCATACATAATTCGAAAATAATCACTCGTTTATATAGTGGGAAAATAGTTCCATAATTTACGCTTAGTTGTGGCTTAATTATATGTTTTATTGACTATATTATAATCTGTATTATGTGGTTTACATGTATACACTATACATGTACATGTGTATAAACTTTCCAATATGTAGTAAACCACTACTTATATCCTACCTATAGAAAATAGTCTGTTTTGTGTTATTATTTTACTAGCTTTATAGCAAAAACATGTGCTGTTATTTATACTGTCTCAACAGTGGAAATGTCGAATATTTCACCAACACAATTATATGTTTCACTGAAAATCATAAAATAAAATTGCAATTGATGATAATTATGTTACAAGTTGTTCTAATAAGTTACTTTTACTTTCATTGTTAAAACAAAGTCTTATTTTCAAACGATGCTTATCGTCCCTGGATTGTGTAGTATCCTGATCAGTAGCGGTGTCTAAGCGCACAAATTCAAGTACATCGACAGTTCCAAGTTCTGACAGTTGTTGTACTTCATGATCAAACACTTCAAATGCGTCGTACGGTTTAAACTGAAGTGTACATTGCTCCGTATGATCCATTCTAGATATTACCTCCACCAGTCTTCTAAAGGAGCCGAATGAAAGAAAGAGTTATTGAATATTCAGCTCAGTTATTGAAGCCGTTGGTTCAATATCGTCATCGGTCAGCACAAAGACTGTCAGGGACTTCAAATGTGTGAGCGATTTCAATATATCCTTAAACAAGTCAGCAAGGGTTACACACCTCAGCGTCAGGTTTTCTAGGTTGGTCTCGCGTAGGTTTTCTTACAACCCATGGCTATCTGTACCAAAAACTAATGTGAGTTTCGACATGTCAGGTGGAAAGTTGATAAATTTCACTTCCCCGTCTATATCTACAATGTTCAGTGCTATACACTGTGACAAGTTCAGCGCGTCATAATGGCCAGTTAAATGCATATTCGAAAGTTTAGACAACTTTTCAAATGCAGTTTCAACAGGTTTGCACATTACGACTCGTGAACTTAGAATTGATTCTAGATTTTCCGATGAAGATATATCTAATCCGTCGTATAGACAGTGCAATTCAAGATGATTCAGATTCTTAAGATTACAAAGGCCATTTGATAACAAAGTCACCTGGTCACTGAGACTAAGTATTTTTAGATTTTCAGCGGAAGATAAATCCAATTCGTCCATTTTCATTCTATGACAACGTATTTTAACTCCTTACACCCCAGCAGTGCACTTGGTAATACGCTTACTGATCCTTTGAGATCCAACTTGTCCAGTATGTGACACGATGACAAGTCCAACTCAAAACACGATGCAGACAAAGGTAATGCTTCATGTACGTCACCTGCAGAAGGACCAGGTTCATCACGTGCAGGTAGGTAAACGTACTGGTTCAGGTCCCTGTCCACGTGTAGACGACGCGTCTTTAGAACATATTGTTGCATGTTTCTTAAAACAATCAGCTAATAATGATTATACATGGGACGGGTTCATTGTCCAGATGTGAGTCAAATCTTCAAGATTGTCATCTTGGAAGAAAAAGTGACTCAGATGCAGGTGTATGTCGGTCTGCTTGTTGGCCAGAGCCTCCCTGTATCCCGACAGGGTGATGCGCTGAAACTCATCGTGTGTATAGGAACCAACAGCAACAACGCGTTAATTCATCAAGAAAGATAGTTCATTCGCCGCCGAGATGTTAAGTCCACACAGAAAGATGAACACTTGAGATATGGCGAGAAAGGAATTGTCATGGCGAATAAGATAGTTGGATATGAAGTCATCAATGACGTGTTTATTGCAGGCGATATGATATGCAGAAAAGAATTCCTGCACACTTTTATGCCGAACATGCCGAGGACAATCTTGTTCGAGTTGGATTTGGTGTTTCCGATAGAATGCCTGATTTAAGTGCAAATTTCTTCTGTTGTGGCGTTACATACGTTACCAGTTCTTTTACGCTAAAAAAAGTGTTTTCCTTTATATCCGAAAACAAGGTCAAACGCCACTTTGGCAAGAGCGTTTATCTGTTCAATATTTGGTTGTGTATATTGCGTGCCCGTGAAACACGGGTATGGTGGCTTTCGAAAGTAACCCTGTTCCGCACTCGCCTTTTTAATGAGACTGTCAAGCAAAAGACTGTATATTTCATACCTAGTGCCTTTCAGTTCTGTCCCTTTTTCATACGAACATACAAAGCAGAGAACATCATTGGTGAGGACAGTAACTCGCCGAGATTTTGTTCCCTTATGTACGATACAAATGCAGAAAGTTTGTCGAATTCCGCAATGTGACGTGGAAGACCAACTTGAAATCTTTAACACTCATGAAATCTTGGAAGAAATCCGAATATTTGTTTCGCGTATCCGAGTCAACACTTGCTGTTTCTTCAGACACATTTGGTTTGGTGGCTATTTTTCCACACCAGTCCAGACCTAATTTGGCAAGAAATGTGGATTTACCGGTCCCTGCTTCACCTTGAATAAATGTATGTCCCTTAAATCGGCCATCCGTTAAAAACAGCTCTTTGTATTTTGTAATTTGTCTACCGGTTTTATTGAAGGACCGTTTCTCTTTTGCCATCAGCTGCACATTGGTTGGCATATAAATGTCACCTAACTTTTCTTGAACGCAGTCATTCAATGGAAATGTTGTCACGAGAGTTTTGTTGTAATGCTTCGTCAAATTTGGAGAATTTCTGAAATCATGCAAACAGACTTATTTGAAATGTTTCACAAACTATGAAGATGTGTTACTTTACATTTTACTGTACTTCGTATACGTTATAAAATTTGCACTGAAATGCACTGCACTGCCCTGCACTGCACTCCCTCTGCACTGCAATGCCCTGCCCAGCACTGCACTGCACTGTAATGCACTGCACTGCACTCCACTGCGCTGCACTGCCCTGCCCTGCTCTGCCATGCACTGCACTGTAATGCACTGCCCTGCCCTGCACCGCACTCTAATGCACTGGCCTGCCCTGCCCTATCCTGCACTGACAAAGGCTAGCTTATTAACAAAATTCCTGAGCTCGTTTAATAAAATATGGTTTGAAATGACAACTCGTGTCAGACCCTATGTATATTGAATGCATGCTTATTCAATACCTTACATATCAGAAGGCCTTGTAAATACGTGTTATTGTAATATACATGTTGCTAGATCATCGTTGAATTTAAAGGGACTTGTTCACAGACTTTTGCATTCTTGAAGTATGCCTTTAAATGTCTTAACTTGACTGATTTAAGAATCGGACCTAAAGACCTCAAGTGTAATACCAAGATAAGGATTTAAACATAAATAAAATAAAATAAAATGGTCCCAACGGGGTTTGAAACCAGGAACTCCGGATTAAAAGGCTATCGCCTTAACCACAGGTAATAGTCTTAGCGGTAAAATTATATTGTCCATATAGGTCACTGGAATAGATATACATCTACATAAGACAATGTTACAAAGTGTTTGACACTCAGTATGCAAACGCTGGTTTCTATGTTAAACACACGGGTATGCACGATTTAATTTGTACGTGTACGCATGTTATGTTAGGTTAGGTTAGGTTCAGTAAACTCCCTCCATGTGCTTTCACAGCGGAATTTTAAATGTGTCCAGGTGAGCTAGAAAATAAAAAGTGGTTGTGTTTATTGGTTCCGGTGCTACAATGTGAATATTACCCCGTATTAGTAATAGGAGAGATGACATGTAGCTGCAAATACATGCACTCACGTGAGCTAAATAAAACAAGGAAGTACTTGGGACTCCGGTGCTACACTGGGAATATTCCCAGTATTTTGCTGAACGACAAATGTCTTTCCAGTACCAGTATTGTTATATCGACATACATACGGTCGTCTCATTATTGCCATTTGTAAAAACAATGAATTAATATTCATATCGCCGTTTACTATTTACATTATATAAACGTCAAAGACAAGCGTGCAGCTTGTAAAGGTTACTGTTTACTTATTGTATATTGTGAGTGTATTTTTTATAAATATCTCAGTTAAATGTAAATACATTTAGGCCGTGGTAGTGTTAAACATATACTCGGTGTACTTTATCAGTTAATATAGAATATAATTATCATAAATGCGTAAGTCCGAAGCTGTGTTTGAAATTCGAATGAACGTTTTATACGTGCAAATTTAACATCACCATTCATATCTTGCAATCAACACTTTTAAAGGTTACAACAGTGTAAGACAAACATCTTGTTGCTTTGCAAATAAAACAAGAAATATCTTTAAAAAAGACATTCGGCGTATGTTGTTAATGTTTGTAAAGAATGTTAATTGAATATCCAACATGAATATTTAAAACTGATGCATAAGTTGATTTGGTTTTAAAAAAAAAACAGCCTCGTTTCTTCATAATTCGTTATTCTACACGCATTTATTATATGTTTTCCATAACATTTAAAATAAAATAAATAAATAAATTTACGGTACCAAATAGCGAACTCATATTTTCATGTGGCTAGCTCCTAAAACAATAGTATGAAATGTTTCCATATTTGAAATAAATAAAAAGAATATCATGATCTCATGTCAAAGCAATGAACTAATGCCCTATGTTTTAAATCAGTGCTACTTTATTAACCCAAATAATTCAGATTCTGCCCTTCAAAGTCAGAATGTTTATCTATACAAAGTAGAACAAAGCATTTTACAATTACAAAGAAATATAGATATTTGAAGCTTTTTTCATGATTAAATTATTTTAGTATACAATGCATTTATTAGTGGTCTATATACAAACAATAAATAGAGGATATTTGTTTGTTTTCGGTGTGATAACGTGTGATATCGTCACCGGAAAGGGAGACAATTAATATTTTCACGAGCGCTTGCGCGAGTGAAAATATGTATATTGTCTCCCTTTCCATTTGATTTTTATTTAGGGGATTTTCAACACGATATTTACAATATTACGTCCGCACTATTTTCTCTATAATGCGTAGTAATCGGGATTAGTAATAAACATTCCAGCGCCATCTTGGATTACGATCAAATGTGCCGTGGATTAGGTCTAGTTAAGCAAACAAAAATTGACTCAAGGCATTATCATGGCAGCGTGTTTACAGTACGACAGTCTACTATGCTACTCAGTATATTCACAGACAACACAGAATCCGGGTTTCTAAATTTATTTAAGTTTAAATACAATTGGATACACGTAGTTGTTGAATAATGGTCAGCTTGTAAATCAAGAAGTTAACACACACTGCTAGCTTTAAATATATTTATGATGAAAGTACATATTGAAAGTGACAGTGCGTTCAGTTCTCCGAAATTCAGTTTTCTAAAAATAGCGTGTGCATAGGTGTTATGATGTAAACAATAGTTAACAGTGTCACGACATTCAAACGCACATGTGTTTTCGCAAGCAATTTAAGCTGATTAAACTCGTAGATGCGCGTTAAAATGTAAAACAACAAAGATTTACTGTTAGGAGTGTTCTGAAATTGAACACTTACACGTATAAAGTGTTTGCTATATTAATTATTCGGACTTGACAACACAATTTGATTAAAAGTCGGTCAAGAATTTGAAGAAAACAAAATGGCGGAGAATTAAACGCTGAACACTACTTAGAAGAACACACATTGGATACTTGAATACTTAAGAGTGGTTACTGGATACAAAAACTTAATACACACAAAACAATATAATTATGTGCTTAATGAAAACAAGTTATTACTTAAGGGTACACTGGATTCTTGTTATATTTTGGAATTGGAGAACGGGCAATACAACAATTATGTAAACAAAGGGAGACTACTGTTCATAGGTACAGTAAACAACAAGTGCAAATGTAATATGCTGGGATCAATAAAGTGCAAAGGATATAATAAATAGATGCTAAAATTTAATTTGGACCAAGATGACGAGCTCCAATGCCTTGTGGGTAAAACTTGTGAACGTATTTTCTCATTGTATGCCATAAACAGAATACTATATTCATTCACGTAACGAAATAACTATTTTGTTTAGCCTACATTTATATAAGCGTTAAGCTCTGTAAATAGCAATTGTGCAATGTTCCCATTCATAAATCTCACTCACAGAGTTGCCGTTCCATGTAGCCCTTGATTCTAGCGAGTTCATCGCATTCCAGAAACAGTAGTGTCATTCTAAAAATAGCGCGCGTAGCTAGCAACCGTTGTATAGCTGTGTTAATATACTCGTACATGCATCAATATTAGCGTTCAGAGAATCATAAACCTAAAAATTTCAATAAATGTGGAATTTATATTATAAACTTACTGTTAATCTAATTTAAAATTGTGGTTATGATTTATTAACGATTATTTATAATTGCATCTTTCTATCAACTTCTCCAGTAGATGTTATTTAATTTGTATAAAGATGCTACATTTTCTATATATAAAACGTTATGAAAGAAGATTCGGAATATGTCGAATTGTTATTCGCGTAGCATGTATACACAATTTGCAATACTAATTATACACAGGAACCCTTGATATATCATATTTCTACTGATATAATTTAAACTCGTCCTAGTCTAATGAATTTTTATGTTTGCGTTATCAATAATAACGTCTTAACATTTAAAAAATCACTGAATGTTCCCTGACCATTGCTTTTTGTTGGGATACACATTATACATGCTTATTTG
The DNA here is from genome assembly GCA_027627225.1 of Congeria kusceri. Lineage (NCBI taxonomy): Eukaryota > Metazoa > Mollusca > Bivalvia > Myida > Dreissenidae > Congeria > Congeria kusceri. The sequence continues at coordinate 20,051,805 of CM051033.1, read as the reverse complement.
ACTTCATCGTTATTATATTAGATAACTAACATGAATGGTATATTACCGGTACTATAAATAACTATATAGACTCGTCTGATACATAATAATTTTAATTCATTCCCGAAATTATTTTCTTGCATTGTTAATTTGTTAACTTGGCTTGACAAATTCAGATAACAATTATGTTAACCTAAATTATTTTGGTTATTCATATATCACTGGTGGAAACATAGAGTTGTATGATTGGTTTATTCACGGCATAGATATTAATTATAATTTTATTTAATTTTTAAATTTATAAATTTATCTGAAGTTAACTTTTGCGTCCGAGAAGTTTTCTTATAGTGTCCGAAAAATCTGGGGTCCAATAAGTTTCCTAATATTGGTGGGGACCAAAAAATCTGAGATCTGAGAAGTCACGCAACTGATCATCTTGGCCGTCTGTTTAGGTAATTTTTAAATGACATCTCAATATTAATTTCAACGCCGATAGTCTTTTTTAAAGACATTTCTTGTCTGAATGGTCAAAACATGACTAAAAACACGGTGGTTGAATGTGTCATTTTTAGAATTTGACTTTCATCGCAGTTTTCCTTCGTATTTACGGTTATTGAGTAGCCTTGATATGGAAAATACAGGATAAATAACATTAGCAATTATGCACTGACCATCAGTCGGAATGGCCGAGTGGTTTAAAGACGAGGAGCATCGGTTGTTAACCGAGCGAACCGGGTTCGAATCCCAGTGAGTTGTACTTTTTATATTATTATTTAACGAAAGATTTTTATCATTGTACGTTGTACATACGGCAGACGAAGACGAAGAAGCGCTTATCTGATATTGTTTTTAAAATGTTATGTTATCAATTATTTATTTAATAAACATTAAATATAATTAAAAAAAGTAATGATAGAAAAAAAGAGAAAAGAAAAAGACCTAATAATAAATATCTGTAAATATAAATATATTATTTAATAAAATGCAATTTAACTTTTACAATATTACTCATTTGCCCAAAATATTTTTTAAATGACGGGACTCGAACCAGCAAAAGCTAGGTTGACGTGACGAGCACTAAGCTATTTCCTCTCCAATATTTTATAGGTAGAAATTACTGCTTCATTGAAAACCCTGTTTTAAATATCATACATCACATGGAGTATCCCGAAGCTCGCTATCGGAAAATCACGAATGCTGGCCGAGGATGTAAATAACGTATTCAATCACCGTGAAATTATTCATGTTTTGACAGTTCAAGAAAAACGGACTATACTACAACACCAAATAAAGTGTTTACTCTTTGTCGGTTAGTAGGCTGCACGCAATTATTAAACTAAGCACACACGGGAATAAGACAACGCCCAGTAAAACTTTCTTCTCTAAGAAAGAGCTACGGCAATTCTATGTTTTCGTATAGAATTGTATTTATTTTTTAAATAAAAATAAGATATACTATTCGAATATAAGCGTCTTATTTATGAAGTCTATCATATAAAAAAACATTACACATCAATGTGCATAATTCAGCTTTATTATCAATCATGTTTATACATAAACAATCGTTTTCGCTATACAAATTCACACAATTACAGAAGTTAGTTTCCGTTAGCAGAATTTTGCAATCTATGGAAAATTTAGAATTAGTTACACTTAAAGATGTTTTTGAAAGGAGCCGAGTGTTTTCAACAATGTCAAAGGCAAATGCATGCACGAGTAACTGAGTTTTTGCGTGCGTGTCTGTGCATGCGTGACTGTCCGTGCGTTCGCGTGTTGATATTACTCGCTCCTTATGTATATCTGTACGTGCGTGTCTTTCCGTGCTTGCGAGTTTATTTATTGCTCCCCGCTAATCTATGCTTGAGCTTTTTGTCTGTCCTTGTGTGCGCTTTTGTCTATTTCTCCCCCCCCAGAAAAAAAGCGTATCTGTGAATACGTGTATGCCTGTATGTGTGTTGCGTTCATGTATATATTACCTTAACCCAACTATCTTGACTGTACACGCAATGAACAAAAAGAGTACTGCAGACTTGTGTCATATTTTTATTAATCTGACCTTCTCATCAACATTCGAGCCTAAAACCATCTGACGTCAGAATGACCAGCGTTAATACCAATGCAATAATGATGCGTTATTTTTTATCAAATATCTTATTATTTGTTATTATATCTATTGTGTAAATGTATAACGTACGTTAAATGTATAATGCAATACATAATATGAGGTGAGTCGTTGGGACAACCGGGCTTAATGCATGTGCGTAAAGTGTCGACCCGGATTAGCCTGAGCGGACACACGAGTTATTGACATAAACGACACGTATTCAACGAGTCATTGTTATATTATTTCATTTGATGTGCGGAGAATATACCAATGAGTGTATCGTTGTCATCATGAGAACAACGAATTGTACGTTCTTCATAAATTGCCTTAACTTTCACACTGCGGTGTCAGATGGGCAGTTTTAATATTGTCAGGTGAGCTAGAAATGAACAAGCGAACAAGCGCGTTTGTGTTTTGGGGTTCCGGCGCTACATTGTGGCCATCCAACGTAGAAAGAATAGACGACCTGAGGCTATAATAATTTGTTGATACATGTGCGAAGGTGAGCAAAACTATTACTACTATAAAGTGCTGGTATGCATTATAACGTATCCTGCTTAGTGTCATTGCCAATTTCTAAATAGATGTATCGACGCTTTAATTTTGTTGTCTTTTACAACAGTTTAAAACCATCGCTTGTTATATAAATAAAACACGGCACGTTAAGTTACTTTATTTTAATAAAAGGCAGTACTAAACTAAGTAAAAACATATATGAATAATTGCAATCATTGTGTAAATTGATTAAATGACTGCGCTTAAAACGAATACAAAATATGGCCGATGGCAATGTCAGTATTATTATTTGAACGTATTTTAAGAACAAAGTATTTTATACTATATGTTTATGCGACATTCAATTGTCTTCAAACACGTGAACTTCTTTTTAATCAGTTTATACGACCTGCAGTCTACTTACAGTAATGTGTAATCATTTATGTAATGTTAAGCAAAAATTCATATTAAATCAAATTGGGGTGGGGGCTCCAGAACAATTTATATAATATCAGTTTGCTGTTCATGGAAAATCGATTAACGCATTAACGCGAATACTCTTTCACCAAGCGGTAATTAAATATACCACACGTGTTTAAAAAGTATTAATCCCGAACCACTATACTGAAACTTTATATAAATGATATATATAAAATACATGATAAAGAATATATGTTGATATTGAGGTAACATAGTCTTTTATTTCTACAGTGTCCATAGCCTTTATATGGATATCTACTTGGGTTAATTTGAAAATCCTGTGGAACGGATAACGTCATGACATGTAAATAAAGACGTCATTTTACAAGTTTGAGTCCGGCATCGTGGAGGGTCCGTTTCATTTACTATATTAAATCGATAACCAGTGTAAAACAGTGAGGAGTACCTGAGTGGTAATTGACACTGTTTTAAAACAGTGAATTACCATTTTTGTTTCACTGCTATTTCTCTATAGATCACCGAAAAGCATAAAATACAATTGTAAATTTAAGGGCTTAGAAGCAAATATGTGTATTAATAAAATCAGCAAAGTTTTTAATATGGCATACCAACTTAGTTTATTAAATTCCTTTGCGTGAGGAACGCGATATACTTTCTAAAGACCATTGTTTTCTTATGCAGTGTTCTATACCAAAACGCATAATGTCGTTTCATATTAGTCACATTTAGAAACTAATGATCTCTGTTATATATTTTGCAATATCATTATCTGTTCCCAAAGCACATGTGTAATAACTGATTTGTAGTACCATATTTTTAACAAATCATATTTTTACACGTGTGAAAAGTATTCCTCATTTTTCACAGGTGTGAACAATAGGATCTCATTATTCACACAAACTCAATCTCATTATTCACATTTTCTGTAAAATGTGTGATCGGGTCCAGTTTTTGATATGCACTCAAATCATATTTTTCACATATGAAAAGAAAGTGTTCATATTTTCAAAAAAGTGAATTTGTGACATCATAATCCTTTTTTCACACGGTACGTACCCGAAAAAAACGGGGTGATTTACAGTACAGTACGGTATGCATGGTATGGTACGATATGTTACGGCACGGTACCGGACGATTAAGTACGGAAAGGTTTGGTATGGTACGGTATGGCAGGGCAGGGCAGGGCAGGGCAGGGCAGGGCAGGGCAGGGCAGGGCAGGGCAGGGCAGGGCAGGGCAGGGCAGGGCAGGGCAGGGTTTGTAATGCTACCGTATGGAAAGGTACGGTAAGGTACGGTGCGGTAAGTTTAGGTACGGTTAGGTACGGCACGACACGATACGGGAGGTGCGGTACGCTACGCTACTGTACTGTCCAAACGTATGTACCAACATGTGCGGCGGTTCTAATAAGGTCATTATATTACCGTCCGTGTATACGTATATTCTAGTTCGGGGGAACATTTGCATGGTTATTTTGGTTTTAATAATCCAAAATAGGAAGTTTGTTTGTACGTACGTTTGGATGCGTGCATTGGTTAATATTCCCTTAAAAAGGTGCATGTTCGTATGGGCGTACGCGAATATGCTTCTATCTCCTAATTAGACCGAACAAACGTATTGACTAACGATTAAGCGCATGCATACATTAGTACCTGTTGCTCCTAAATAGGTCTTAGTTTCTCACAGTAAGGACAATACTGATGACGTTAACTATAATGAAACATCCACTTGATTTCAATGGTTGTGTGGAATACATTATATTTTATATTCGTTGTTTTGGAGCGATTTTTTTTCTTCTGTGTAGTATTTAGTTGTGAAGCCAAAATGCTTTCCTATATTTACTGCCAATAAATAAATGAAGAATACACTTCTACAACAAGCATTACCACGTCTTATAATCCATCAGTAAATCTGGAAGTTAATAATGGTAATGCATATCCAGGTAAACGGAAAAGTTACCTAACTTTGTTAATTTGAATATGAGTGACTTTATAAAAACGTCTATTGTTTAAAATAATATGACTGTGAGAATGACATAGAAGATATTCGTTGTTCTCGGAGTCGGATGGTGTTTTATTTCATGATCATTAACTCCATACAAAGGCAACCTGTTTCAATTTCTATCGTCGTTGTCTGCTCGAATATTTAACAAGCCATTGATAAATAAAGGGTGCAAAAACAGTATCTCTAATCTAATTGTTAACATATCTTCCACAAATCCCGACTACATAAAGTAACGCTGGGGTTTTGTCAGGGTTTTAATATAAATACGTTTCTAAACAAGTGCATGTATGTAACTTGCCTATTATATAAAGCCGTACATTATATGCGCCTATAACTTAATCCAACCTTCCCAGAAAAGTTCATTGAAATCTTTACATAAACGTGTGAGAAAAGTATTGTTCAAGCTACTGGCACACCTAACCGTGAGAAAACATAATCTCTTTGGCTTCGGCAATAAGTTCCTCCCATTGTGACTCTTAAATCGTTTTAAGAACGCAGACGACCTTCTAAAGTCCTGAATATAAATACTCAGGAATCATTTTTACAAGGAAACGCCCTTGTTAAAACGAAAAGACAATGACATTGTTTAGTTTAGGGAAATAAATGGTTAAATGCAACGGATAATAATCAGATTGGTCTGTAGGCACATCACCTAAAGTTGTTTGGATACCTGAGTCAAAGCTTACTAGTATTCGTCATATACGACTTTAACATTCAAACGTCAATATAATACTTATAACATATTTCAGCTAGTTTTCTTCGTTTATCAGTATTCATATATTAACTGTGAAATAAGATGGGTAAATGGTGGGCGGAGCCTAATATGCAAGCCTGTTGTGTAATAAGTATCGTGCGGTATATTGAACTGCAGTTGTAATTTATACGCACGCGACTTATTGCACTGAACGATTGCACTACATGGACCCATTGCGACACGCATGGTAAGCACGTCAGACATCACATGACGTCTAGGAGCTGCCCATAGGGAGCGGCATCGTAGAAAGTTGCGATGCGATTAGTAAATATGGTATAAAACACTTGTAGCACCCATTGACCTCAATATGTTAATAATTATTTATTTACTAACTAACATATTTCGGTCAAAGAATGCTACAGCTATTACATGTACGTTCTGCGGATGCCAATATTACTCTGTTAAGCCTTGCAAAAATATCAGACATATATTATATAGTATCTAGATCATGTTTTGATGCAGGAAATAAAGCGTATGTCGGTTAAATTTAAATTACAAAAAGAGGAAACTTCCAATTATAAAGACACAATCCAGCGTGTGAAATATTACACACTGAGTTTTAAATGATGTCAACAAATTCAATCCTTTTACTTAAGAAATAATTTTCGATTTACCGTTGTTTATCGGCCAATAAACAACGATTTGGAGTTTCGATGCGTAGGAATTAAACCACGAGGGCGTTAGCCCGAGTTGTTTAAAAGCCACTAATCAGAACGACAAAGAGTTGTTTATTGGCCGATAAACAACGATAATGCGAAAAATATTTCGATTTTAAAATGATTTGACATATATTTTTGCAGTTGTGAAGGAACTACTTTTAACTATGCTTCGCTCAGAATCGTAACTTCTTTTTGATTGTTTATTGGGTAGTTTAACAATTATACTTTTGTTCTTTGTCTATAGAAAATTAGCGAGTATCATGTTACAATAACAAATACGTTCAGTGTCGTATTTATCCATACCGCTTGTTAATTATCAATAATAATATTGCAAAAACATATATTTTTTAAATATCCGCCATTATTAAGATTTTATAGTATTTCACATACAGGCTTCATTGTAAATTTTAAATAATGATGACTTCCATTTTTGATAACACAAACATAAAATTTCATTAGACTGTGGCGATTTAAAAATATATCCGGTTGGAATTTGATTTGATGTATCAACGGTTTCTGTTTATAATTGTTATTGCATTGATAATGTATTAATGCTACGCAAATGAAGTAAAAGTAACATTAATAACATTCCGACATATTCCGAGACTTATTTCACCACATTTTATTTATTAAAAGGTATCTTTTTATAGGTTGCTTAACATCTACTGGAGAAGTTGATAGAAAAGTGCAATTCTAATTAATTCTTAACAGAACGCAACCGCAACTCAATTTCAAATTAACATGCACAGTACGCTTATAAACATAAATTCGCAATTTATTGAAATATTCCCTCTTGTGATTCTCTGGACGCTAATTAATGTATGTATATTATAACCGCTATACACCGGCAGCTAAACGCGCGCTATTTTTAGAATGATCGTGAGTGTGTTAAACTCTCTAGAATCAATTGTTATTTATAGAGCGTGCCGCTAGGCTAAACAAAATAGTGGATTAATTCTGGGAATACATTTAATATTCTGTTCATGACATACAATGAGAAAATATGTTCATACTTATGCTCAGTTCTAGAGTGTATATCGAAAATATGTTTATAACTTTATTTTAACCGCTTATGTCGATAAGTATGTCCATTTTAATTCCCAAAAGTATGCAACAGTTCTTGGTATACATTAAACCATTGTTGTAAGTTTGCATTCCCTAAAATTATACAATTTCTACAATGAATGACATAATGTTAATTTAGTTTTCTGAACTATCTATTTCGCCACATTTTCGCCACTTATGCACCAAAAATGTAACATTTCGCTAATGATTCGTATCTGGATAGAGATCTGCGTCTGTGAACCGACGCTATTTATTGAATAATGTCATATGAAAACGCGAAGCAGGGTGGCAACAAAGTGAAGGATTTCGCACTTATTAAGTGGGCATATAACAAACATGACAGTGTCTTTGCACTACGCTTTGCAAGATGACATAAATAAAGAGCGTGTATAAAATACTCAGATGTTTCTTGGAAACATCCACTTGTACTGTGTATCCTTCGAGAGGTCGCTTATAATGATATTTATTTTTAGAAGTATTATAACGTATAATGTTCGGCTTAGCTGTCTAAGATCACTTTTGACCAGATTTCTTGCGATAATTATGCAGCGGGAAAATTGAATGCCAATAGAATTGGGCACATTTTATAATTTTAGGGAATGCAAACTTACAACAATGGTTTAATGTATACCGAAAACTGTTGCATACTTTTGGGGGTTAAAATTTACATAATTGTTTACATAAGCCTGTAAAAATAAGTTATAAATATATCTTCGACATACACTCTAGAACTGAACATAAGCATGAACAATTTTACTCATTGTATGCTATGATCAGAATGTTTTATTCATTCACATAATGAAATGACTATTTTGTTTAGCCTACATAATCCGCGCGCTCTATAAATAGCAATTACAGGTTAGATACCAGTAAATCAATGTGTATCCCTCCGTGTAGTATGGTACCCGGCCACACGTATTCAAACTGTATGTCAGGCGCCCACTGATGGCACAATATTAATGGCTATGAAATTGTTTATGTATTTGCCTGTGTACCACTTAACAGAGCTTTAAAATATATTAGAGTATTATATACGTTTGCATTGACATCATCATGTTTCTTATTTATGCTAATATTTCGCGGTATTTTTTATATTGTAATAATTGGCTAGTACGAGTATTGGACGCACCGACGTAATGACAATCTGGGATGTTAATATTCTACAGTACAATTTTATTGCAATGAAGATATTTTCTTACGGAGTCTAATGTTTCACATATAAGTTATCTGATGATAATGTATCCCGTTTGGTATTGAAATACTTCATTGTATTTAGAACCACATGTAAATCATTTAGACTATTTCAGCCTTGTTTCGATATGAATTTATTATACTTTTATTGATGTATTTAAAATCCTTTACCCTGAGAAGGAACTTTTATAATTAAATTAGACCAATGATCTAATTAGACCAGTTTATATTTTTAATAGATCCTTTAGATGCTTTCATGCTATGGAATACACCAACAGTTATTATTGTCACACAGGTTGAGACAATTTTGTAGCAAATCCGGGATTCGAACCCGGTACCACTAGAACATAGTGACAGGGTTAGGTAATCCATAATACATTCCGTTGTCCATTTGAAAGTAGTGCATATTACTAAAGAGTTCCTTTTCTCTTCTGGTATAAAAGCCATTTAACAATTTCAGACATGTCTTTTGTGGTTATTTCTTATATTCCATGTGTGTCTGGAACATTTTGGTCTATTTTATTGGAGGCTAACATGAAATGTGAGCTTTGGGTTGTGTTTACTGTGGTATGGGGTTTTTGTAGAAGATTGGATGCCGACACCCTGTTTTCTACCGGTGTCTGCATTCAGTCGACATCCACTTTCTTAGAAGTAAGAAATATGTATTTTTATTGCATTTTTTTGAAGAAGAAAGATTCATCTTTAAATTGATACCATGCTTGCACAATAGGAGATAAAGAAAAGGCTAGAAAAATGTTTGGAAAATTTGCCGTTTTATAATGGGACCCTATGGGAATTGGAATTACTGGTATTTAACCTACAATGCTCCAATCACGTGGACCACAGTCGGTTTCAACGTACAATGTTGCCTGTTGAGCTCGCGTTACGTCTGCCTGTCAATAGGATCCTTGTGACAAGCACACACTTTGGTACATTTCTAGAATTGTTCTGATCAATAATAACAAAATATTAGCAAATTTGATGGAGCTTATATTTACTATTATTTTATCATTGTGTAAACATATTAGTGTACGCTGTAACCGACTTGGGTCCCCGTAAATTAATTCTAGCGAGTACAACACACTCCAGCAGGAGAGTGAATCGTTCTAAATATAGCGCTCGGTAAAGCAGTCTTAATACACGCGCATCAATTAGCGTCCGGAGAATTCTAAACCCGGGAATTTCAATAAATAGGGAATTTATATTTAAAAAGTTAATGTGCATGTTAATTTAAATTTGAATTGTGGTTGCGTTTAATTAAGAATTTGTTATAATTGCATATTTCTAACGACTTCTCCAGTAGATGTTATTAAATATATAAAAAATATTAAACATCTGTCTATAAAGAAAATGTGGTGAAAGAAGTCTCGTAATACGTCGAAATGTTATTCATGTTACTTTAACTTCATTTGCGTAGCATTAATATACTATGTGCAATATTAATGATACATACAGTATATTATTAAACATAACTATGTACCCTTGTTTGATATATATATAATAATTTTCATTCATTTCCGCTATTATTTACTGATAATGTTAATTTGTTAAATTTGTCTGACAAATTCATTTATGTTTACGTAAATTACTAGTATTTAGGTTATTCATATATCACTCGTGAAAACATGGGGCGGTATATGATCGTTTTTTTCACGGTACAGGTATTAATAATGATTGAGTTTATCTAAAATTAATTTTGGGGCCGATACATTTTATTATGGTGTCCGATATCTAGTGTCCGAGAAGTCTCCTTAGTAGGGACCGAAAAATCTGGGGTCCGAGAAGTCTTCTTAGTAGGGACCGAAAAATCTGGGTTCCGACAAGTAACAGATCATCTTGATCCTCTTGTATTATATTTAGGGAAAAAGATGACATCTCAATATTAATTTCAATCCCGATTGTCTTTTTTTAAAGACATTTCTTGTTAATATTCGATATATATGCCTCTAGCATACTTCTGTATGTATAAATGGAGTCGAAATTTTTTAAAACATATGTAACTTATGAAACTGCAGATTGATTTATATCTCTGGATATCTCTCATAAAATTGTATGGCAAATATTTTTTAAATGCATATAATTTGAATTCTCTCAACATCCCACTTGACAATCAAGGTATTATGGTTTATAGTTCGTACTCGAGTCGGATCGTACCCTGATCGCGCTGTTTTTATAATCTATAAGAGCGCCGTTAACCATCTTAATGCCATATTTTAGTCATTGCCTTTTTGTTTGTCGACGGCAAACTTTGGCACTATAACTATGTAGTGGCCGAAATTTATTGTTGGTTTAATTGCGCTGTCGCAAAGGCGGATTTTTACGCAGTTAAATTTATTATCACCTGCTAACATTTCAATTCATTGAAAACGCTAAAAGCCGTTGTTTTGTTTTTCCGCTACATTCTCTATTGTTATAAAGGCGCGTTAAAATGAAAAAAAAAATAACTGAAACATATGTACAAACTTAATGATTTCGAGTACTATCGCTGATTTTTCGGCGTAGCTGTTTAACCCAACTTATGACGTTTCTCAGCATGCACTCAAATATGAAAATTTCCCGCCAGTACTTCCGATTGAATAAATCCTAACATTGCATCTGCTAGTTTAAAAGAAATCCCCACCATGGCCTGTACAAAATTGGCTCCATTTCTTTTCGGAGGTAAATGGAAACAAATGGGCCAATGTGGAAAAACGTACCTCTTTACGTTGTATACTTTTTTAAATTAATGTCCAGTTCTGAGCTCCCTACTCAGAAGTTGCATTGGCTCAATTTTCATGTTCAATTTACATGCCAGTGTTTACAGGCCGTGTAACATGACCTTGGGAAAATCCCCCTTTAGTATCGCTTATTCGATAGGCAACATTCCATTGAATACACTCGCTGACTAACTTGCGCATATTAATAGTATACACGTCAGCAACACTGATTCGTCTAAGAAGCATCCAGAGAACGATAGACAATAACATTAATGATGAATGGAGAATTACTTATATTTATAAACTTACCATGCATGTTTATTTGAATAAAGGTTGGTAGATCTTTTATTAAGAATTATTTAGAATTGCATTTTCTCTTATCTTTTCCTGTAGAGGCTATTCTATGTATACATAGATTTTGCATCTTCCTATAAATAGACACTGGCGGAAGCTTCGGACATATGTTATTCAATTTCATTTAAATTTGGTATTTTTACTTTACGTGCGTTTTATGAATGCATTAAAAGTATAATAGCTATACACAAAACCGCTCTAGACGTATGTTCCCAAAGGAATATAAATCTAATTCGCCACTGTTAAATTTAACTTTACGTTTTTTGCTATCACAAAACGAAGCCAAATCATTATATTTAATTTCGATGAATGTCCCCTGACGTGTGATTTATTTGACACACATAGTAAAAAATGCTTAATCAATACTAAATATGATAAACGCTCATATTTATTATCGTCATTATTTTCTTGTAACTTCTATTGAATAATTTAATCATGAGAAACGCTTCAAAAATTTAAATTTCGTTGTAATTGTAAAATGCTTTTAGTTTTACTTTGTACAGATAAACATACTGACGTTGATGAGCAGATGAGTCTGACTTATTTGGGTCATTCAAGTAGAACTGATTTAAACATACGGCAGTTCATCAGTTCATTGCTTTGACATACAATAATGATATTCTTTTAATTTATTTTAAATACAGAATCATTTCATGCTACTTTTTTACGAGCTAGCCACATGAAAATATCAGTTCGCTATTTGATGATGAGCATTTACGTATTTAACTTATTTTAAATAATATCGAAAAGTAATATTAAATGCTTGTAGAATAACGATATATGAAGAAATGAGGCTGTTCGTTTATAAACCAAATCAGCATATGAATCGGTTTTAAATATTCATGTTGGATATTCAATTTACATTCTTTACAAACATTAACAACATACGCCGAATATCTTTTTTTAAAGATATGTCTTGTTTTATTTTAGAAATTGAGACTAGATAGCAACTTCTTCAAACGGGACTTGCAAACATTATGTTGTAAAGGAACGAGGCGATATACGTGTACGCCAGGGGCCCCCTGCATAAGATTCTGCGTCCTCTTAACTTAAGCCAGTTATGAGTGTAACACAGAATGTAACTTTTTTTTTTGAAAATCAATAATTATTTGCGTATAAAATATGGCAATATAAGAATGATCAGTTGATTATTAAACATTATTTAAAACTAAATAAAATGGAAAGTAAACAGTCTCTGCTTTTTATGATTTTAAGTTTGTATAAATAACTTAAATGAATATTGTGGATATGGACCCAAGAAACCGTGCTATTACCTTTTCGACTACAGAAAATGTGAATAACCTTTTTACTAACCAGTAGCAGAAATTGAGTTTGATACTCGCGAACACCATGCAACGCGGGTACGAACAAGCACCGACATGTTTTACAATCATAACGTTTAATGTCTATTTAAAGCAATATTTCGATATATAAACATAAGAATACTTCCAATTAAACAACGTTAGAGCATTCCGTTTAACTTATTCGATGTACGTTAGTATTATTCTTGATTTTAATAGTTACTAAGAACCTTTCCTTCTGATAAGAACACTATTGTGTCGGTTTCCCGGGAAATAAACAAATACAGTTATGAACGCGACTTAATGTATGCAGTTCAAACTGGAAATCCAACTACTTGTGTAAAAGTAAATACAACGTATACAGATATTGTGCGATTTTATTGACCTGGCACTCATAAATATTTATTTAATTTCGTAAATCTATTTTAAGCTACTAAATCACATAGGAGACGTAGACGCGAATATGTATCGATTAAATCTTTATTCCGTTAAAGTTGATAAGTGGTAGTGGTAAGCACGCATAATTTGTAAGCGTGATGTTTTAGGTTCAAATCCCAGAACAGGCACTTTTAATTTATTTAATCGATCATTTTGCTGGCGTCATGACACGTAATCTAATCATCAAACTCGAATCTAACACAGAAGAGATATGCACCGATACTTTGAGCGAAACAGAGTCGTTGTGAATGCATTTTTATGCAGATAAAGTAAATTAACTAATTAAAATAAAACAAATGCAAAAAGGTAAAAATGATCAAAAAAAGTAAAATGACATGATAATAAGTGATATTGAAGTAAACGAAAATAATAAAGAAGACAGATTTTGGCTGGATTCGAAACCACAGTTATTGTGATTCAAAGTTTAAAACATTATCCACCGCGCCATTCTTCCTGACACTTGTTGATGTTTATTTTTGTGTAATATGACTATGAAATCCGTGCTTTACACGCTAGATAAACACTACACTAATATAAGTAAAACAGTCGAGCGCTACCGGAGATTAATGAGTGCCAGGTCAATAAAATCGCACAATATTTAACTGCACTGCTTCGAAACGAATGCGCAGTTAAATGCATTGTACGACACCGTGCATGTATACATGTACGTACATTAATATGGGTTTGTGTTGCCGGGTTTTCGACATGCCTTTAAACCGGTTTAAACCCCAAATGCATTGCATTGACCGTTCTAAGGCGGTGACCCCAGTTGTTTATGTTTCGTGTTGTGTTGTGCGTATTGTCCTGTGTTGTATAGGCCATTGGTCACTTGCCTCAAATAAATAACTAGCGGATGTTAATAAGGGTTTCGCACCTGGTGATGTCTCAGGAGTTTCATTATTCTTATATTGCATCGTACACGATCTACACTAATCAAGTTAAAGATACATTAACATTCGTTATTATAATGAAAACATGAGACGATAGCATAATAATAGTATATTCAGGAATATACTTTAATTATAACCTACAGCAACTTGAAAGAATGATACATTTTGTTAAGGAACGAGGCGATGTGCATGTACACCCGGAGACCTCACAATAAATATCCTACGTTCTCTTAACTTAGTCATATATAAGTGAAGAACTCAAAAAATAAAAAATAAATTTATTGAGAATCGCAATTACTATATTATACTTTTTAAATGTGGTAAAATAAGAAGCATCAGTTGATTAGGAACCATAATAAAATAATTTAAGTCCTTATAAATTTCAAATAAACCAGTGGTAGAAATATTTATTTTTCTATATAAATTTTAGATATTTGACTAAGGAGTTTTGTTAATATGGACCAATCTGATCTTATCGTTTGCTTTAGGACTACCGCTGTGTGCTTTTATGTAACCATACTCATAATAGTCAATAAACTGGATACGCACGGACGCAACAACGCTGGTAGGCGAAAGCACACAAAATTTGTATAATATTGTAATAAAAAAATATTTCGATTTATAAACATAATCCTACTTCCCATTCACTTACGTTTGTGCAATCCATTTAGATTCTACTATATCGATACGTTGAGATAATATCATAAATGGTATCAACACTTATAAACTTTCCTTTCGATAAGAACACGATTGTGTTGGTTTTCCGGGATAAAAAACAGTCAAATTCGTTGAAAGTCATTCACGTTCATCCGTTTTATTCAAATGCATAGCTTTTCAGAATTCTGTACACAGAGGATGACGTCACACGCCAAACCTCTGTACATAACCGCATTATTTCATCCCAAACGACAAAATGTGCTTACGCATGAAGTAATCCCGCGTATGAAAGTTTTTTCATGAAATGACTTTATTGATACCATTAATCAGTATAATATTAAGTTAATACTGATAGTAGAATACATTTCTGTTAAATCAAATACCAGTAGCTCGTATTTAATGCTGTTTAGCGTATTTATTATAAAAAGCTACTTTCATTTTTGTTTGCGTGAAAATTAAAGGTTAGATGCCAGTAAATCCAATTCCCATAGTGTCCCATTATAAAACGGCGAACTCTCAGATTTCAGTTTGTGCAAGCCTGCTGTCAGTTTAAAGATCAATCCTTCGTCTTCCAAAAATTGCAATAAGAATATATGGCATGTTACTTCTAAGCAAATGCGTCTCATGTGAATGCAGACACCAATAGAAACTGGGGTTTCGGCAGTCATATTTCGACAAAAGACCCATGCGACAGTAAACACACTACAAAAGCTCATCTTTCAAGTTAGCGTCCAAAGCAATGCACAAAAATGTTCTAAACACACAGAGGATATTAGAAATAACCACAAAAGGCATGTCTGACTTTGCTAAATGCTTTTCATAGCAGAAGAGAAAAGGAACTCTAGTAAAAGGCAATATTTCGAATATAACACGGAGGGAAACACATTGATTTACTTGTATCTAACCTCAATGCGATGTTAGGCGGCACTATACAGTTTTAGCCAAAAATTCGAATTGGCAGGGGAGAAAATTCTAATAAATAGGGATAGAGTGAAACTGAGCAGCATTTTGAGTGTTTTAGAAGTGGTAAGTATCAGATTTAAGTGCAGGAGTTTTGTAATTGCATGCTTTGTGAATTCGAAAATATGACCTATGAACAGCCAGTGTATGTGTTGAGGCACCTTGCACATAAAATTGGTAAAAGAGGATTCCTAGCTCTGAACGCCATTTTGGCAGGATATTTAAAAGGGCGTACATACATTGGAATTTATTGCAAAATCTGAATGGTTGACCCCCAGTTTGCTCAGTTGCAATCAAATACCAAATAAGTTACGCAGACAGACATGCAGTGTTTGAGGTGCTCGCATTCGCAGGCAGGTTGCAAATTGATGTTGAAAATCACCAAAATGGTCGCGAAAACTGGTGACATTTGAACCCCAAAATTGACTGATCATGCATGTTAAAATTATTGTGGAACTGTGTGCATAATTCTTTTCCCTACATTTTTGTGAAGCCACAGCCACAACAATATTGAAACAATGTTTGGTTTGTTTTCAGGTGTTGACATCAGTGTGTGCAAGACGGCTCGAACCCAGACCCCATCAGGCCGAGTCCGAAGCCCGAGAAATTGTACAGTGCCCCCTTAAATCAACCATTGCGAGCTACGCTGGAAAGTAGCGCATATCCATAATGCTTAGAGCGTGAGTACACCGGTCTATTAGACCGGTGTAGACATAAACGCTTTTCAGTGCAGTGCGAACTGGAAACCCAACTACTTGTGTGGAAATGACGTCATTGTTTTGCGCGAATCTTTACGATGTTTACTTTCATTCGCTATTTGCGAAATGACATCATTGTTTTGCGCGAACTTTGACAATGTATACACCATCGTTCGTAAACAAAACGACTGATTTATCTTTTGCCGTGTTGCAGACGATAAAATGGGTAACGCATATTGGGGAATTTGAATATGTTTAGTAACTTTTTACCAGAAGTCAACTCCAAAATGATCCTCAGACATCTGAAATATCTGACGAGATATAGAAAATGCCGTTCGACGAAATTGAAACCGAATCTTAAACTGGAATTCCTACGCCGGAGGCTACACGTCAGTGTCGGCCCCAAGACAGTTAAAAGTAAAGTTGATATCCTGTTTTTGCTGTAATTATAAGAATTGAATATTTTTTGTCTTCATTTCATCGGTGAATGAAATGTCTGTAAAATTACGCCTAATTTATGCATAAACGTAGTTTACGCAAATTAGACGTAATTTTCCCGACAGTTCAAACACCGATGAAATGCGGTAAAATACTATCCAGTTCTAAAGTAAATACCGTCTATTTGTCAATAAAATCGATTCAAAGTGTAACGTATTATTAGATATACTACCTTCTGGGAAGGTTAGATTAAGTTATGGGCGCATATACTGTACGGCTTTATATACTAGGCAAGTTACATGCACTTGTTTAGAAACTTATTTATATTAAAACACTGACAAAACCCCAGCGTTGCTTCATGTAGTCGGGATTTCTGGATGATATTTTAAAAATTAGATTAGAGGTACTGTTTTTACACCCTTTATTTTTCAATGGGTTGTTAAATATTCGAGCAGACAACGACGATTGAAATTGAAACATGTTGTCTTTTTATGGAGTCAAAGAAAATATAACGAAAAATAATATTTATTGATTTCAAGTGTCATTTTGCGGAAAAAAACAAGCACAAACACAAAAATAAGTATTATGTAAGTATGCAAATGAATACCTGACACAAGTAGCATCTCAAAGATGGTAAACTACGCAACTGCACACCACAATTCATTTGACAACATATCACAGTAAAACACCAGCATCGTCAGTAGATAAATACTATTCTAACATGACGCGCGCAAAATTTCCATTGCTTAATTGCCAATAAACAAATTCGAAAAAGTAGTTCAGAAACTGTAAAATAAAGTTCGCGTTGTAATTGCATAATATGTTGTCTGGTCATGTTAAAATCAAAATAATGTTCACTTTGTCGTTGTTAATCTGTAAATAAACAACGATTTTTCTTTCTGGTAAGCATATATTAAACCACACTGGCTAACGCCCTCGTGGTTTAATTAATACGCATTAGAACACAAAATCGTTGTTTATTTACGGATAAACAACTGAAAATCGATGATTATTTTGTAATTATTTCATGATATCTGGTAACAGTTTAAACAATGCCACAGAATGCTTACATGAACATTTTGGGCAAAATGTAAACATTATCATTTCACTCTGGATTATACATTACGTTTGTAAGATGTAAGATTGAGTACTTTTAACAGAAACGAGATCAAAATACCTGTTTCAAAGAAACAAGTTAAACATGAGACTTAATAAAGCTAATCCAAAAGGCAACATAATAAAAAGTATCAAAATAAGATGTTAAAAAGCTTTAAGTTATGTATGTCACTAAACAAAGATAAAATAAAAAATGTGAGAAGGAAACTGTTACTTAGTAAATGGGGACAATTACTTATTTTATAAGATAATGACCAAGCCTCAAAGCCCTTACATACATATATCATATATGCTTATACTGGCTCTTTGTGTAATGGTCTGATTAGTCAAAGATTTAATTAAATATTAACTGGATAACCATATATGCAAATGCTGGTCATTTGTTAAAATTTACTTATCTCGTTAATAATCAAAAATGTAATATTTAAAAATGTAATTAAGGTGTTGCAAAGAAAATCATTATTATTTTGTTGAACTATAAAAATATTCCCAAAACTACAAGCTCTTATTTTTTTATATGTACCATGCAAGCAATACTAGCAAGTAGCATGGTTCACTCTAATAGTGTGGAATTATTTCTCAATGAAGGAGAAATATTAAAAGAGTTTAGAAGTATTTCTCAATTAATCAAAAATAATAAATCAGTTTCAACAATAACTAAAGATAATTACCAGCAAAGTCCAGAATATTAACACTAAGTTAATTTAACAATTTACTAGTCCTCAAGATGTTATATGTTCAAAATCAGGAGTCCATCTAATGAGCACCGAGAAAATGCTGCTTTTATAGCCGTACAGACAGCAGATCGCATTATCTAAATCCTGTCTTCTGATTAGCTGTTCATATATGTATTCTCTCTACTGATTAGTTGTTGTGATCTCAATTCTGATTGGCTATCAGAAACAAAGTAATACAAAAATAAATATTTTAATACACAATGGTTTCAAGTCAGAATGCAATAAAAAAAACAATAAAAATCCGCAAATATAAAAGATAACTTTTGACATAATCAAAACATAAAAAATAATATACATTTAACAATAACATATAATGAGACAATTTAAAAACAGCCTAAAGATAAGTCGTTATTGAATCAGGCACTATCAGACGGTAGCAACTATACGCTTATCTAAAAATAGAATCATGCAGACTTAGCCCTTGACATAGCTGATGAGCAGTCTTAATGCAGAGTTTATGCAAATAAAGGAAAACAGACACAAATATTTACAAGGCATTGATAGGAAAATGAGTATAGTAATCTAAAGCATAAACACAAAACACATAACTTTACACATAAATGTCCCTAAAGTGAATTAATAAATGCTAATTAGAGAAATTTTACTTATGATATTAAACAATGAAATCAGCACTTAGCAAAAATAGTAATGCGATAATAACATTGATTGATTAAGGATTTCAAAAAGTATCCTTATTAATTATGCAACAAGTAATGTGATTTTCATGATATAAAGGATGCTGTGCAATAAACCATAAATGAATGGTGTGATAAAGTATTATATAATGACATTTAACTATGCAAAACATTAAGTAAACATAGCGACTTAATTTCTAATGTAACCACCATTTGTTTTCTATGACCACTCATGAAATAAAACACCATCCAACTCCGAGATCAACGAATATCTTCTATGTCATAATCACAGTCATATTATTATTTTAAACAATAGACGTTTTTACAAAGTCATTCATATTCAAAGTAACAGAGTTAGTTAACTTATTCGTTTACATGGATATGCAAAACCTTCATTAACTTCCAGATTTACTTATGGATTATAAGACGTGGTAAAGCTTTTTGTAGAAGTTTATTCTTCATTTATTTACTGGCAGTAAATATGGGAAAGCATTTTGGCTTCACAACTAAATACTACACAGAAAAAAAAAATCGCTCCAAAACAACGAATATAAAAATGATTAAAACTAGGGGCGCCGCCTTGGAACGGGACATATTTCATCAATGCACATTGTACATGTATTTCGACGTCCTGTTTCTGTTTTGAAGATTTGGAATTGTAATGACAATCATTATGGTATTTCGAGAGAATGGACGTTTAATTGCATGCTGTAAAGTTACACTGATTTTTTTTAAATTTTATTGATCAAATGCTGATGCGTCGCGCACTTGATTATATAGCAAATAAAACGTTCACACTAAAAATTAGTTTAAAAAATGAAATATTAACAATTCAAAATATAGAATAAAAATATGAATGAAGATAACATAAAAATATTTAAACAGTAATATGAATCATATATGAAAATATAGTCTCATAGAGACAGTATGCAATTTCAATTACGACGTAAAACTTCAAACATAATGAGTTATAAAAGGAAACAACTACGTTTAAATGGTATCATTACAATATTGTTCTTTGCTAACATAGCTAACAGCTGTCCAAAAATAGTTTATGAAAAGTAATTTGTATCTTTTTTAAAATTCACTTTAAGGTGTTTATTCAAATGTTGTTGTCATGATTAGGGATCTCGCAATTGTTCTTCATTACAGTATCCCTGAGTCTACGATAATTGCCTGCATGACGAATATATATAATGCATAAACAACAATTTTAATAGTGCATGCATACGAGGTTTACTTTTTTTTCAATAAATAGTTGCCAAAAGGACATTTAGTATAATTGCATTTAGTTTCTTTGGTGCCCTTGAGTACAATTTACATTTAGTTTGCAGCGATTCAGATTTGGTGGCCGTCATGTATTATTTTTATAGATTACATGTACAACTTTATTAATATGAAGGTCGCTTTTTAAATGTCTATATTGTTGTTATTTATTCAGTAGCTAAATTGTTCTTTATTTTTTCGATTATTTGCTGATAAAACAGGATTACTATAAGTTCCTCCTTAAATGAAACCAAGAGTAACTAATTCGTGGGATACTATCACGCTTATATACAATTCAATTAGTAAATCATGCACTTACATGTATTCATTTATATAAAACGTCAAGTGAAAATGTATATGGTAAAAACTTTGTTGTTTAAATAACGAGTGATAATAACTGCTATCAATGCATACTGATTAAAAATCAAAACTCTACAATGTGACGATTGCGTCTTATGTATTGTGTTAAAAATTCAACTAATTTTATGTTATTTTATGTGTAGTAAAACGCCTTCATGTCGATCACATTTATATCAACGTATAAGGTTTGCTCCAAACGTTTTAACTATTCAGCGGACAAAGAAGGCTTGAGATGATTCACATTAGAGTGGTCCCTTGATTGTACACATTACAATTTCTAAATTAAATTTAATTTTGTAACTTAATACGAGTTCTCTCTTGCTGCTGCAGCTGGCGTTTCACTTTGTTGACATTTAAACACGAGGAAATAGGGTTGTTTGCACATGCTGATGAAAACAAGGCCCAATGCTCTATTTATCTGGATACCGATGTTCAATGAGATTGGCCTCCTTGTTTTTTCACATTCCATTTTTTTTATTTATTTTTGTAACGTAAACACGCGGAAATTGGGTTGTTTGCACATGCTGAGGAAAACAAGGCCCATTTTTCTATTTATCTGGATACCGATGTTCAATGAGATTGGCCTCCTTGTTTGTTCACATTGCAGTTTTTAATTTAATTTTTGTAAGGTCAACACCCGGAGATGGCGGTTTTTGCACATGTTTTTAAGTTTGTAGAACTAACTTAAATGAATTTTGTGAATATGGACCCAAGAAACCGTGCTATTACCTATTCGACTACAGAAAATGTGAATAACCTTTTTTATAAACAGTAGAATAAATTGAGTTTAATACTCACGAACGCCATGCAACGCTGATACGAACAAGCACCGACATGTTTTACAATCATAACGTTTAATGTCTACAGCAATATTTCGATTTATAAACATATGAATACGTACAATTAAACGCGCAATCCGTTTAGCTTAATCGGTGTACGTTAATATTGTCAATGACTTTATTTGTTATTAAGAACTTTTCCTTCTGATAATAACACTATTTCGGTTTCCCGGGAAAAAAACACATACATTTATGGACGCGAGTGAATGTATGCAGTTCAAACTGGAAATCCAACTACTCGTGTACAAGTAAATACAGTTGCATTTAAGTGTTTAGCCAATACTGAATTGCTGCCGTGAAATATTTACTTAAACATATCAAGTTACAAAGCGCCCGAAAACGTTTACAGATATTGTGCGATTTTGTTCACCTGGCACTCATGAATATTACTTTAATTTCGTAAATCTATTTTAAGCTACTAACTTAGATAGGAGACGTAGATTAAAAATCTTTATTCCGTTATAGTTGATACTGTAGTGCAGTGGTAAGCACACACAGTTTGTAAGCGTGATGTTCATTTTAAGCTCCTAACTCAGATAGGAGACGTAGATTAAATCTTTATTCCGTTATAGTTGATACTGTAGTGCAGTGGTATGCACACACAGTTTGTGAGCGTGATATTTTAGGTTCAAATCCCAGAACAGAAATTTTTAATATTTTTAATTGATAATTTTGCTGGCGTCATGACTCGTAATCTCATTATCAACCTCGAATCTTACACAAAAGAGATATGCACCGATACTTCGAGCGAAACAGTCGTTGTGAATGCATGTTTATGCAGATAAAGTGAATTAACTAATTAAAATAAAACAAATGATAAAGGGTAAAAATGATTTAAAAAAAAGAGAAATGTCATGAGAATAAGTGATATTGAAGTAAACGAAAATAATAAAAAAGATTTTGGCTGGATTCGAACCACAGTTATTGTGATTCAAAATCTAAAACATTATCCACCGCTCCATTCATCCTTACACATGTTGATATTTATTTATTTTTTGTTATATGACTATGAAATCCGTGCTTTACACGCTAGATAAACATTAAACCGATATAAATAAAACAGCCGAGCGCTACCGGAGATTAATGAGTGCCCGGTCAATAAAATCGCACAATATTTAACTGCACTGCTTCGAAACGAATGCGCAGTTAAATGCATTGTACGACACCGTGCATGCATACATGTACGTACATTAATATGGGTTTGTGTTGCCGGGTTTTCGACATGCCTTTAAACCGGTCTAAACCCCAAATGCATTGCATTGACCGTTCCAAGGCGGTGACCCAAGTTGTTTATGTTTCGTGTTGTGTTGTGCGTATTGTCCTGTGTTGTATAGGCAATTGGTCACTTGCCTCAAATAAATAACTAGCGGATGTTAATAAGGGTTTCTCTCCTGGTGATGTCTCAGGAGTTTAATAATTCTTATATTGCATAGTACACGATCTACACTAATCAAGTTAAAGATACATTAGGAACGAGGCGATGGGCATGTACACCCGGATACCTCACAATAAATATCCTACGTTCTCTTAACTTAGTCATTTATAAGTGAAGAACTCAAATACATTTTTTTTTGAGAATCGCAATTACTATATTTTAATTTTTGAATATGGTAAAATAAGGAGCATCAGTTGATTAGGAACCATAATAAAATAATTTATAGGATATTTGATTAAGGAGTTTTGTTAATATGGACCAATGAGATCTTATCTTTTGCTTTAGGACTACCGCTGTGTGATTTTATGTAACCATACTCATAATAGTCAATAAACTGGATACGCACGGACGCAACAACGCTGGTAGGCGAACGCACGCACAAATTGTATAACATTATAATAAAAAAATATTTCGATTAATAAACATAATCCTACTTCCCATTCACTTAAGTTTGTGCAATCCATTTAGATTCTACTATATCGATACGTCGAGATAATATGATAAATGGTATAAACACTTATTAACTTTCCTTTCGAAAAGAACACGATTGTGTTGGTCTTCAGGGATAAAAAAACAGTCAAATTCGTTGACAGTTATTCACGTTAATCCGTTTTTTTCAAAGGCATCGCTTTTCAGCATAATGCACACAGACGATGACGTCACACGCCAAACCGCTGTACATAACCGCATTAATTCGCCCCAAACGGCGAAATGTGCTTACGCATGAAGTAATCCCGCGTATGAAAGTTTTTTCATGAAATGACTTTATTGAAACCATTAATCAGTGTAATATTAAGTTAATGCTGATAGCAGAATATATTTCTGTTAAATAAAATACCAGTAGCTCGTACTTAACGCTGTTTAGCGTATTTGTTATAAAAAGCTACTTTCACTTTCGTTTGCGTGAAAATTAAAGGTTAGGTGCCAGTAAATCCAATTCCCATAGGGTCCCATTACAAAACGGCAAACTTTCAGATTTCAGTTTGTGCAAGCATGCTGTCAGTTTAAAGATGAATCCTTTCGTCTTTCAAAAATTGCAATAAGAATATATGGCATGTTACTTCTAACAAAATGCGTCTCATCTCAATGCAGACACCAATAGAAACTAGAGTTTCGGCAGTCATATTTCGACCCATGCCATAGTAAACACAACCCAAAAGCTCATCTTTCAAGTTAGCGTCCAAAGCTATGCACACAAATGTTCTAAACACACAGAGGATATTAGAAATAACCACAAAAGGCATGTCTGACATTGCTAAATGCTTTTCATAGCAGAAGAAATAAAGAACTCTAGTAAA
Source organism: Congeria kusceri (assembly GCA_027627225.1). Classification (NCBI taxonomy): domain Eukaryota; kingdom Metazoa; phylum Mollusca; class Bivalvia; order Myida; family Dreissenidae; genus Congeria; species Congeria kusceri. Next base: position 20,026,997 of record CM051033.1, on the reverse strand, counting down.
ATGCAATATTTCAAATATAACACGGAGGGAAACACATTGATTTACTGGTATCTAACCTCAATGCGCTGTTAGGCGGCACTATACAGTTTTAGAACACGATACGAAGGAGCAAAATCACGATGCGAGTTTGCTAAAACACGATGCAAAATTGCGATAATACGATGCGAAATTGCGATATTGCATCGTGATTTCGCTCTTTGGTATCGTATTTTCGCCCTTGTAATCCAAAAGTCGAAAGTGTGAAACAACGATGCAAAACAACGATATTTATATCGCAATATCGCATGGTATTCTCGCAATTTCGCAGCGTAATCTCGCAATTGCGAATCGTATTCTCGCACTTTCGCATTGTGTTTTCGCAACCTCGCATCGTGATTTCGCTCTTTCGTATAGTGTTCTCGTTTTCCCGCGCTTGTAATCCAAAGGTCGAAAGTACGAACCATTAATTTGAAAGGGCGAAACAACGAATGGCCCTAACGGAACACCGTAGGACACGGACCCTACACCGTAGTACTGGCTCCAGGACCCGTATGTACCAACCCTTTCTTAGACTTAAAAATACTGAATAAATCTTAAATCTTGTCTTTTCTGTTCTAAACGGTCTTCAATTTGAATCTTACTTGGTATTCACCAACTCTAAGTACATGTATATCAGTCTTTATTAAGAACAAATTAATATGGCATGCACGAAATTGTATATTTGTGAACACTCAAGTATTGTTCTTGTGTATAGAAAACCGAGCTATTGAGTCAAATTGAAAGCATTGAAACGTCTTCATATGTTGTATTAAACAGATGTATCCAGGATCTGTAATACAACTTTACAGAGTCTTGAAATTGTAATGTTAAATTGGTAGGACTCGATTATGACCTAGGAACATTCAAAATGTGAAAGTGGTAGGACTCGATTATAACGTAAGGAACATTCAAGATGTGAAAATGGTATGACTCGATTATGACCTAGGAACATTCAAGATGTGAAAGTGGTAGGAATCGATTACAACATAGGAACATGCAAAATGTGAAAGTGGTGTGACTCGATTATAACCTAGGAAAATTTAAGATGTGAAAGTGGTAGGACTCGATTATAAGTTATAATTTATAACCTAGGAAAATTCAAAATGTGAAAGTGGTAGGACTCGATTACAACCTAGGAACATTCAAGATCTCAAAGTGGTAAGACTCGATTACAAAGAACATTCATGATGTGAAAGTGGTAGGACTCGATTATAAACTAGGAACATTCAAGATGTGAAAGTGGTATGACTCGATTATAACCTAGGAACATTCAAGATGTGAAAGTGATAGGACTCGATAATAACATAGGAACATTTACTATGTGAACGTAGTCTCACAAGTGCTTTGGTGGCTAAATCGACCGAAATAACAGATTGACTTGATGTAACAAATCGGCTTGATGTAACACATCGTCTTGATGTTACATCTGTTTACTGACTTTCTTTTGTTAGTTCTGTAGCGATGTGATATATGTTGTCCGCCATTTTAAAGCTTCATATAAAAGTATGAGACTACTAAAAGATCACAGGATCTCTCTTTTGCTCTCTCGACATAGTTAACCGGCCGAACACGGAACTTGTCCTTTACAAAGTGAGTGTGCTTACGACAGATCTAACCAGGCCGAGTCCGGGACCTCCCGTTTACATGGAGAGTACTCTCTTGACAAAGATAGCCAGGCCGAACCCGATACCTCTTGTTTACATAGAGAGAGAGCTCTCCCGACAGAACTAACCAGGTCGAACCCGGGACCTCTCGTTTACATGGAGACTACCCTCTTGACAGAGATAGCCAGACCGAACCCGGGACCTCTCGTTTACATGGAGACTACCCTCTTGACAGAGATAACCAGACCGAACCCGGGACCTCTTGTTTACATGGAGACTACCCTCTTGACAGAGATAACTAGACCTAACCCGGGACCTCTTGTTTACATGGAGACTACCCCCTTGACAGAGATAACCTGACCGAAAACGGGACCTCTCGTTTACATGGAGACTACCCTCTTAACATAGATAACCTGACCGAACACGGGACCTCTTGTTTACATGGAGACAACCCTCTTGACAGAGATGACCAGGCCGAACACGGGACCTCTCTTTACATGGAAAGTACTCTCCCGCCAGAACTAACCAGAACGAAACCGGGACCTCTCGTTTACATGGAGACTACCCTCTTGACAGAGATGACAAGGCCGAACCCCATACCTCTTGTTTACATTGAGAAAACTCTCCCGACAGAACTAACCAGACATAACCCGGGACCTCTCGTTTACACGGAGAGTAGGGTACTTGACAGAGATGACCAGGCCGAACACGGGACCTCTTGTTTACATGGAGAGTACCCTCCCGACAGAACTAACCAGGCCGAACCCGGGACCTCTCGTTTTCATGGAGACTACACTCTTGACAGAGATGACCAGGCCGAACACGGGACCTCTCTTTACATGGAGAGTACTCTCTCGATTGAGCTTACCGGCCAAACCCGGAACCTCTCGTTTATATGGAGAGTACTCTCTCGACAGAGCTAATCTAACCTCTCGTTTACATGGAGACTACTCTCCCGACAGAGCTAACCAGGTCGAACCCGGGAGCTCCTCTTTACACGAAAAGTACTTTCCCGACAGAGATAACAAGGCCGAATCTGGGACGGCTCATTAACATGAAGAGTACACTCCTGACAGAGCTATCCAGGCCGAACCCGGGATTTGTCGTTTACATGGATAGTACCGACAGAGCTAACCAGCCTTAACTCTGAATTTCCCGTTTACATGGAGCGTACTCTATTGATAGAACTAACTGACATCTCGTTTCCATGGAGAGTACTCTCCCGACAGAGCTAACCAGCATTTACTCTGGATTTTTCGTTAACATGGAGAGTACTCTCTTGAGAGAGCTTAATGACATCTAGTTTCCACGGAGAGTACTCTCCCGACAACTTCATTTTACAGGGGGGAGTGCTAGTTGCACAATTCTTAAAATACATTGAATTAAGAAAAGCACATACAATTGAAACAGGTAAGCTTGTGTATATCTAGATAGAATAACAATATGTGTAGGTTATTATATAAACAACAAATTGAAATTGCCTTCAATGTTAAATAAAAATGTTATTATTTAGCCCACTTTTCACATTTTTCATGTATCTTTTGACTTGATATACTCGGTAGTCTAACTTGACTATGTAAATGCGTTATTCTAACACGGCACACGGCTTGCTTTACGTTAACAAACTTTAGATCGTATATATATCGATTTATAACTGCGATGTTTTCTTTAACATCTAAGTTCGTTTACACAGACCTTCTGGTTTTCCAGTAATATATAACACTTAATGCAGCCGCGGTAAAAAAAGTCAGCGTGTATATACAATGTAGTTCCAATATACTTTTGTATGACGTGTGTTATTTATGCTTGTTTTTCATTAAGAAACTAGAATCCCTCAAATTTATTATGACTGAATGACGCTTACTAATCTGATAATAGTCCAATGTAAGCGCATCAACAGTTTAGAACAAGGAGAGGACGAATTTTAATACATAGCTATAGAACAATAGAGCAACACGATAATTGAAGCCACGTTTGTGTATCTTTTTTGTTACGATATTAAAACGATCGCAATCATCAACATTATCATCATCATTGTCATCATCATCATTGTCAGCAGCAGCATCAGCATCAGCATCATCATTATCATCATCAGCAGCAATGACATTAGCATCATGATCAGTATCATCATGTATATTTTTTGCATTAAAAAACATTTAATGACATTTTTTTAAATAAGAAAAATCTGTGAACAAGTCCCTTTAAAGGTTGTTGAATTTTTTTAGTAACAAAGCCTATCATCAGGAACGAACATTTAATACTTCGTTTACAATGACTAACACCATTAGAAATACTCGTACTATAAGACAAGGGAAGTAACTCTAGCAATGCATAACCATGGATATTGTACGAGTTAACTCCGCGTGTTACGTTTATCAGCAACGGTTTGGAAAACAAGGAAAACGGAGTTATATCATTTAAATATAGTAATATAATTATGAAATACTGTAGTCTGAATGCAGTCTGAATTATATGGTTTAAAGTTATGAAAACAAATAACACGTGAAAGTGTATGGAAACCCAAGTAATTGAAGTGTTAACAATAACAAATGCAGATCTACTAAAAAGGTTTGCAAGCTACGAAATACCTTTAAGTAATAACGTTAATTAGAATAAAACAACACTGATGTCGGGACGCTTACAAAACGTGTTGTTTTCACAACAAAAATAGGTACTTGGTGTCGTAACGAACACATACTCGAATAACAAGCAATGGACAAAGCCACTGTATTATTGAGTGTTTGTATTGAATATATCTATCATAAGAGAGACGTGCCGGGATGAAATCATTGACTTGTTGCACATTTTTTCTCTACATGTGTCAGAAAAATGACAAAATGACTGAAAAACTAACGGAATGACTGACTGATTATTTGACTGACTCACTGATTGACTTACTAGCATACCAGACGACTGACTCACTGAAAACTCACTAAATCACTCACTGACTAACGTACACACACACTCGTTTGCTCATCCACCAACTGAATGCCAGCCCGCCTACCTGGAGCCCGCCTGCCCGAGAACCGCCTTCCTAAATCCGTATGGCTGGAGTATGTCCGTCTCTCTGGAACCCGTCTTACTGGAACCCTCATGTCCGGGAACCGACTGCCTGGATCCGTATGCCCGGAGTACATCCGTCTGCCTGGAACCCATCTTACTGGAACTCGCCTGCCTGTAGACCGCCTGCTCGAAGGCTACTTGCCCGAAACCCGCATGCCCGAAACACTTCTGCCTTCCCGGAACCCGCCCGCCTGCATGGAACCCGCACGCATGCCTGTAAACCGCACCGCCCGCCTGTCTGCCTGGAACATGCCCGCCCACCTTCCTGGAACCTGCCCGCCCGCCTGCCTGAAACATACCCGCCCGTCCGACCACCTGAATGGAACACGCCAGCCTACATCGAAACCGCCCACTTGCTTGGAACCCGCCTGCCTGCTTAGAACCCGCCTGACTGCATGGAATCCACCCGCCTGCCTGGAAAGCTCCCGCCTCACCGCCGAATAAGATGCAGCCTAATGTACCCTCGCACCAGATTAATTTCAAGCTGCAAAAGACAATCACTTGATCTCACACGATTGTCTTAAAAGCAGCGTGTATCTCCGTCTTCAATGTCAAATAGATCAAATATCACTCCAGCTTATATTAATATATTGAATTTAATATTGTACAAAAAAACATAAGGAAATTCCACTTTTTGCAAACAAAAAATGTTCCCTTTCTATTTAAATGCTCGCGTAATTTCCTTCATTTCCTTTTATAAAAAATTCACCGGAAGTGACTTTCTACGCTGTCAACGTTTTAATTAACATCGCTAACGATGCCCGTTTTAAAAACGCATCGACTAAACTCGTTGCTAACAGTTGTTATATTTTTAATTTATCTATTTTAACTGTTGTTAATTCAGTAACGACACATTGCTATGCATTTATTTCTCAAAGTAAACATAAAACGTGTGAACTAAAATAAAAAAATATGCGCGTACAAATATAATATTCTTTTGTTTATAGATATTTAGAACAGCATCATTTGTATGTAAGCACTTAGTTGCAGGCTGTTATGAGGTATTATATTGAATGGCAAATGAGGTGAAATTAATGTGTATGCAGTTCTGCGTTTGTTTGTTTGTTTGTGTTTTATTTAATAAGGCATACATATTGGATTTAATGGTTTTTAAATATAAAAAAAAATTGCATATTGGATATTGTACATTTCAGATGCGTTCAATATTAAAATCACGCCAACAGTAAACACATCTACAGATATGGACATTTAGCATACAGTCGTTAGGCTCGCATGTAAATCAAGTTCCCCACAGTGGTCTCCCCTATGACCACTGCCTCCACAATTCGCTCATCCGAATAATAATAAATAAACGGCGTAGTAGCCCGAGAAAAAATATTTTATATATTCTATGGTTGACCACCCTTGACACGTTACACAATTATATAAAAATATTTAACGCTACGTTAAATAGTGTGCATATACTTAATTACACATGCTATAAAGTTATACCATTATATAATGTGGCTGTAATCAACCATTAATGTTTGCTTAATATAATACGTTTATATCGGAAATTCCATTGGGAGTGTCGACTTTGAAGAAATATCTTAGCTGGTTTATGTGGACATTCTGGTTTTCCCATATCTAAAAATAGACTATATACATGTAAATGCGGTAAACTCGCATTTTAAAGGGACATACTCAACGAGCTTCGGTATTTTTATATTTCTTAATTAGTTACACATTTCGAAGCTTGACTTCTCAACTCAAAAAATACGTATTGGCCTTAATTCGTTAAAAATCAAAGTTTTGCTGCATTAAATTGTTCAGAACATTACCAAGAATAATACGGTATCGCCAAACAGGAACGGGATGCAATGGAGAAGGTTTAAGCTAAGCCATTTGAACTGGATAAAATTATTTCAAATTCAAAATTGGCTGCAAAACGACTTCGCTTAGGCTGGTTTCACTTGTGTTGATGATAATAATAAAAACAATAAAAAACGTCTTACAACCATTAAAAGACGAAGACTATAAATGAAAGACCAAGACAGATTGGTGTTCGCTTATTCTTCGTTCGAATTCACATTTAATAAACATCCGAACAGGAAATTTTATTCAACTTAACTGTCAATTGTAAAAAAAACCCAGAAAAATCAAGACAGTTTGCATTCGAAGACAAAAGTGCGACTTTTAAACTGGGTAAAGACAATCACAAACTTGAGTACGTTCTAAGTGTAGAACCATTAATAAACACTTATCATTGTGGATTATCAGATCGAGGCTTGTATAAGCGCTGTTGCTATTCACCATAATTGTGTCCGTCCGACTGACTGATATGTCTGACATAATATATATTTGACGTTTATTTAGTGATAAACAAGTCGATATGTTTTTGCCTGTTTTTCAAGTTTATTGAGCATGTGAGCAACTTCAATATGTTGATAAATAATAGCATATGCAAGCCCGGCAATAAGGTATGTGTTCGTATCGTGATCGAATGCAGGCAATACTCACAAACATTTTTGCGGCCGTTGTTTAATTCATTTTAAGGTTGTTACTTTTTTTTTTCTCTTACGATGTTTAATAATGCAATTTTAATTCACTGCAGAAAATATGCGAAAGTATCATAAAAATTATTTCGGTAAAAGAATTGGAATTTAAGTCATAAGTAATGCTTTATAAAGTTAATTAGTAGATAATGATTATGATAATGACGATGGTGATGATGATGATGTCGATGATGATGATGATGAGGATGAGGATGATGATGAGGAGGAGGAGAAGGACTGTGTATACACGTTTCACTACAACGTAAGTTAACGAAGGGCTGTCTGATTTCTATGCATTTATTCGAGCATTTTTCGTTATCCACTTTACCATACAGTTTAATATACATACCTCAACGACTACATTCGGTTTTGAATTAGAACAATAATAACTTCGCATGCGCCTGTAATCGATCTGACTCGTCAAGACGCCGTACATGCATGAGCTGTATATTTGCATGCGCAGTAAACATTGTTTTCAATTGCTCTCTTACTACACATTTCTGAACATAGTTCTTTCTAAACATTTATTATAGTTTTATTTCAACAATAGTCAAATGGCATGGTTTAACGTTATGATAATAACTTTATTTTCCAACAAAACAGTGCAGTCCACTTTAAAATATTTTTAAGAAACATGCCGTTACAATGATAATTTTAACACGGCTTTATTATTGTGTGTGTGTCTTATAGAAATAAACAAACATTGCGTTGGAAGATGTATGTTCCAGATTAATAAATTTATGCAGTATTGTCGGTTTGGAAAATCGGTGGGTTTTTCAAAAGAGTTCACAAAGAAAATATGCACCTATATAAGGGCGCATAAAACTTGAAACTGCTATAAGCTTAACTTCATTAGAAAACATAAATGATTGTATCAATTATTGGATATATTCGAACCGTGCATATATAAGCCTCAATTTATGATTGTCCGTTAAATTTCGTCATTGTTAGGCAACTAATTTTTTTTAGGATAATAATAAACTGTGACAGAAATGCGATGCAATTTATCTTCTGTAGTATGTAGTGTACTATATCTAGTCGCATAAAAGTCCTAGTGTTTTGAAATATACTGTGTAAAACCAGTATCGAGTCTTTTCGAAAGATCACGTACACTCATGACGACATGGGGATGACCATGCATAACACCATTAAGATATAAATGTCTTTGAGATTATATAAAATAGCTTTCTTATGGGTAGTATATATTACTTTTTTCTGATGATGATGATGATGATGATTAGAGGGAGAAGGAGAAAGAGGATAACGATTATAATGACTATGATGATGATTAAGGGGAGAGAGAGAAGGATGATAATGATGATAATGATGATGATGATGATTAGGATAATGATGATGATGATTAGTGGTAGAAAGAGAAGGAGGATGAGGATTATACTAATGATGATGACGGTGATGATAATGATGATGATTATGATAATGCTGATGATGATTATTAGGGGGAGAAGGAGGAGGAGGATTATCATGGTGATGACGATGATGATCCATTCACATTCTAGCAGTATTCAAAACTGAAATAGCATGTTCTATTCACCTTCTAGCAGAACTCAATGATGGAATACCTTGAGCAATCCACATTCTGGCAGTACTCAATACTAAAATAGCATGTTTCCTTTACATTCCAGCTGTACTCAGTACCACGGTGGATAAACAAAACGGTTTCTATTCGAACAAATATGCCCTCTCCGGCTTTTATACGAACAGGCAACGGATTCTTTACTACGAAAAGGGCTAAACGCTAAACAGTCCCGTTAGGTATCTGTTGTTTTTATTAATAAATGAGTGTTTTCAATAATAAATCACATAATCACGGAACATCTGATATATGTGTGCGACATATTTTCCAGTTCTTTTACCAGAAAATAAATTGATAGTTTAAAACGAGTCAATATATTTCGCTCACATTTTCTGTTCTTTAAAGAATTTGAAACCTCTATACTATCTATAACAGTTAGTCTTAAAAAAGTAAACATATAGTGAAATGACTGGACTGAAAAAAGAAGCTGTCAAAAAGTAAATTGTACTCCTTCCGGCACAAATAAAAACGCCATAGTAGGCAACGGATAATATACGATGCCGGCACCGGGTCATTAACGAATCGCATCATACATGTATATTATGTGAACTCCAAATCTGTTTGAATTACGAACAAGGAAATGCTTTAGAATATGTTAAATAAACGTATATAATATTTCCGAGAGTTTACTTTGTTTTTCTAGGCATCGTATAAAGTTGCGATGCGATTGGTACATATGGTATAAAACACTTGTAGACCTTTGACCTCAAAATGTTAATTATTTAATCTCGCCCTGCGGGCTCGTCAAGTAACTAACATATTTCGGTCAAAGTATGCTACAGCTAATACATACTTTAAACGACTCCTTAGAAAACTATTTAATCGAACCGAAGTTGATTAAAACTTACTATAATGCCATTGTTAAGTCCATAATTAACCGTGTGAATCTGTATGCAGATAACGTGTTTTTGTGATCCTGAAAGTATATGAGGAAAACACGTAAGGACAGTTAAACTGTAAGGGATTCAGACGTGTAATTCATGTAAAAATGAACATCTGCGCGTGTTTAACCCATTTGGCGCCAAAATTATCACAGAATGTTCCACCCGGCGCCAAATTAAATTGGCACTGTACATACATACACACTTACTTTTATACCACATTTCAGAGCGTTTTCATTTTTGCGGTATTCAACACCTGTGATATCAGATCGGTAAATGGTGGGAGGAGCCTAATATGCAAGCTTACCGCGCAATAAGTAGCGTGCAGTATATTCAATTTTGTTGTAATTTATATGCACGCTACTTATCAGGGGCGTAGCAAGAGTTGTAAAATTTATACGCACACGAGAACATTCATCATGAGGGAGGGTGTGAGAGGGATATGTCCCTCCAGCTGGTGGGGACTCGGGGGTTGGCTCCTCTCCCGGGAAAAATACATAAATAAGGGATGGAATGGTGCATTCTAGAGCATTGGAACATTTTAAGGCTTCTGGCGTTTGAAGAAATTCTTTTCTCTAGTATAGAAACGTATTTTCTTTTTGTAACATACGTGTAATTTTATCGTTAGAATCACAAACAATTTAATCTACGAAATGTAAAACGAAAAATATAGAACCTATTTGTATGAACAATAATCAAAACATGAACATTAATAACGACTGGTGTTTGCAAAGATGTAGACGTTACACCACCATGCGCACCGTCGGACTTTCCATCATGAAACGACGGTGTCGAAGACTTAAATTTATCGGCTTCAGACGGGTTTGATTTGGAAGGTGAACTATACTTTCCGAAATTGGTTGCATAGAGCTCGAGTTAAATGCAGAATCGACGGTTGCCCCTGTAGTGACGGTATGAAATGCCTTTTTGTGCGTTTTGTTTCGTTTAGTTTATGCAGTAGGTTACACAAACAATATGCTTATTAATTTTAAAAATTTCTGTGATTAGATATAAATGTTGAAACACCGTTGTTAAACAGTGTGCGTATTCCGACAATATTAAACTTCAATTGTTGGAGTCAAAGAAAATTCAATATTGGTGCAGAATAATGCAATTTTATGTGTATGTATATTGTTCTACACAGCAAAACATTTAAGCAAAACAGATGCGATATACTTCTAAACCACGCACATAGATATATTTTCAATATGCGACAGTGCTTAAATTACTATGATGAACTAGAAATCTGGGCTCAGATAGTCATACTGATAATAGTCCGAAACCAATTGCTTGTATTTTCAGCTTTAAACACATGAATTATGTTAATGATGACGTCAAACTGTAAATTTCGTCGTTTTGACTGCCATAATGAGCAATGAACAGGTCATTTATGTAAGAGAATTAATACACTCATTCGACTCGCCATTCTATTTATACCGTTCTAGCAAATAATTTATTTTATTTTTTATCATCCACATTTCTGTATTACGAAAGTGCGTATTGTGTGTATAGGGCGCTACGCCCTTGCTTATTGCCCCGAAGAATTGCACTGAGTAGACACATTGCGGCAGAGCCATATTTGTAAACAGAGCTATATTTGCTAAACATGTCACACATCACGTGACGTCTAGGAACAGCCCTTTGGGATCGGTTTCGTAGACAGTTGCGATGTGGTTGGTAAATATGTTATAAAACGCTTGTAGCACCATTTGACCTCCATATGTTAAATAATGGGCTCGTTAAATAATTAACAGATTTCAGTCCAAGCGTGCTACAAATATTACTTATTCCATATTTCAGACAGTTGTCTTTCAACGTTTTCAATAACTTTGGTATCAGAACGTTGCGATGTGACTAGTAAATATGGTATAACACACTTGTAGCCCCTTTTGACATGCGGACTCGTTAAATTACATATTTCGGTCAAAGTATGGCACAGCTATTTTATGATCAAGGAAAAGTTTTTTTGTTTTTTTTTGAATTTTGAATTTTGATTTTGAAAATAGTTAACACATTTTTTTACAATGCATTAATTCTTATTTTTATTATTATGTTTAATTCATTTTCCATGACACTGCAACACACAAACATAAAATATTTACATGAACACAATTACATTTTGCTTTTTTTCTTTAATAATAATCTCATTCACATAATTTAACTTAATTTGTTTTTAAATACGATTTAATATTAAACAGACATTACACTATATTTTAAGTATACAAATTATGCCAGTCACGCAATAAATTCGAGTCAAGTGATCAGTTCTTATACATATAGTTGATGGTTACTTTTGATTGTTTCTGGATTTTTCCAAGGATTGTAAATTCGGGTTGTCATTAAACATGACTTAGTCATACTGTCAACACAAACTGTTTGTATGAAGCTTGAATCCTGGATAAGTCCTTGAATTTAAAATGTAAATATTTTGTCATCCGATCCGGTTTTCAGCCCATCACCAACAGTTCTGGATTGGATCTGAAATTATTTCAATAAAAATAAATATATATTATTGACCTTATGACTATATTAATTTTCATCTTTCTAAATGAACGTTGGCATTTAATTTTTAAAATAAGTCTTGAACCATCAGCAAACGTGTAGTAGTAATAGTGCTGGTGTGTAGAAGCTTGTATAAATTCATGGTGCGATATCCGGTGCCATTATTTCTAATACAATACAAATGATCCTATATTATCAGTGGCATTCGTTGCTATGAACAAACGCCCATTTTAGGGCAATTAACATGATTTCAGCATAATGCCGATTGAGAATTGCTGTTTATAACATTTTATATCCCAAAACAATGCCGAGGAGGCTTTAAAAACAATAACATTTTCGCATCCGTTTACAAATTGTAAGTCCTGCAACTGCTACTGGGCTATTTGTTTTGCTTTGTTTGGGCTACAAACAGCTATTTGGGCAACGAAGATCACATATATTAAATCATTATATACCATAGTGTTCCGTGGAATACTTCATTGCGAAAATTTACCTGTGTTTGTTCGTTTCTTGAGCTTCTTTGTCGTTCGTAGCAATGTCGATGTGATGTTTTCACCATGTAGAATCCGGTGCCTGTTCGTATAGAAGCCGGGCAACGCATATATGTTCTTATAGATTCCATTTTGCTTATCCAACGTGAATACTGAAATAGCATGTTCCATTCACATTCTAGCAGTACTCAATACTGAAATAACATGTTAAATTCACATTTTAGCAGTACTCAATACTGAACCAGCATGTTAAATTCAAATTCTAGCAGTACTCAATACTGAAATAGCATGTTCACTTAGCATTCAAGCAGTACTCAATACTGAAATAGCATGCCCCATTCACATTCTTGCAGTACTCTATACTTAGATAGCAAGCTGCTTTAACATTTTAGTAGTACTCAATAATGAAAAAATATGTTCCATTAACATTCAAGCAGTACTCAATACTGAAATAGCATGTTCAATTCGCATTCTAGCAGTACCCAATACTGAAATAGCATGTTCCATTAACATTCAAGCAGTACTCAATACTGAAATAGCATGTTCAATTCGCATTCTAGCAGTACTCAATACTTGATAGCATGTTCCATTCACATTCTAGCAGTACTCCATACTTAGATAGCAAGTTGCATTAGCATTCTAGCAGTACTCAATACTAAAATAGTATGTTCAATAAACATTCCAGCAGTACTCAATACTGAAATAGCATGTTCCATTCACATTCTAGCAGTACCCAATACTGAAATAGCATGTTCCATTAACATTCAAGCAGTACTCAATACTGAAATAGCATGTTCCATTCACATTCTAGCAGTACTCAATACTTAGATAGCATGTTCCATTCACATTCTAGCAGTACTCCATACTTAGATAGCAAGTTGCATTAGCATTCTAGCAGTACTCAATACTTAAATAGTATGTTCCATAAACATTCCAGCAGTGCTCAATACTGAAATAGCATGTTCCATTCACATTCTAGTAATACTCAACACTGAAATAGCATGTACCATTCACATTCTAGCAGAACTCAATACTAAAATAGTATGTTCCATAAACATTCCAGCAGTGCTCAATACTGAAATAGCATTTTCCATTCACATTGTAGTAATACTCAACATTGAAATAGCATGTACCATTCACATTGTAGCAGTACTCAATACTTAAAAAGCATGTACCAATCACATTCTAGCAGTACTCAATACTGAAATAGCATGTAACATTCACATTCTAGCAGTACTCAATACTGAAATAGCATGTACCATTCACATTCTAGCAGTACTCAATACTGATAAAGCATTTTCCATTCACATTCTAGCAGTACTCAATACTTAAAAAACATGATCCATTCACATTCTAACAGTACTCAATACTGATAAAGCATGTTCCATTGACATTCTAGCAGTACTCAATACTGATCAAGCATGTTCCATTCACATTCTAGCAGTACTCAATACTGAAATAGCATTTTCCATTCACATTCTAGCAGCACTTAATACTTAAAAAACATGATCCATTCACATTCTAGCAGTACTCAATACTGATAAAGCATGATCCATTCACATTCTAGCAGTACTCAATACTGATAAATCATGTTCCATTCACATTCTAGCAGTACTCAATACTGATAAAGCATTTTCCATTCACATTCTAGCAGTACTAAATACTTAAAAAACATGATCCATTCACATTCTAGCAGTACTCAATACTGATAAAGCATTTTCCATTCACATTCTAGCAGCACTTAATACTTAAAAAACATGATCCATTCACATTCTAGCAGTACTCAATACTGATAAAGCACGTTCCATTCGCATTCTAGCAGTACTCAATACTGATAAATCATGATCCATTCACATTCTAGCAGTACTCAATACTGATAAAGCATGTTCCATTCACATTCTAGCAGTACTCAATACTGATAAATCATGATCCATTCACATTCTAGCAGTACTCAATACTGAGAAAGCATGTTCCATTCTCACTGAGACAATGCTCAATACTGAAATAGCATTTACAATTCACGTTCTAGCAGCATTCGATACTGAAATAGCATGTTCCATTCACATTCTAACAATACTCAATACTGAAAAATCATGTTCCGTTAACGCTCTAGCAGTACTTAATTCTGAAAGGCATGTTTCATTATCATTGAGACAGTACTCAATTCTTAAATAGCATGTTATATTCACATTCTAGCAGTACTCAATATTGAAATTGCATACTCCATTTTCATTATACTGATTACAGAGCCCTGTTAAAAAGAGGAAATACAAAATGATATGCAGGGGCACTTTGACAGAGTAGACATGCATGTTTAATTCATAAGATGATGTCACATTACTAATATATAATATAGGAAAAGCGTAGTTAATGCATCTTTAAAAGGACATTTTATTACAGAGGGTTTTTATTTCACGTTTTTATTTTTGATCAGATAAAACTCCATCATTGAGAACTTGCATGAGGTAAAGGGAGGGTATCTATGGGGTCATGAATATCTACGAATACTAGTTGACTGCACGACTGGCTGTGCCCGAAGAAACCACGTGTTTATACAAATCTAATAACCAAGGGAAATCAATATAAATCAGACTAAGAACAATCTTCACTCAGTGATTTTCCTCGCTGTTTTAATTTTGACGATTCTATAATAAGAAATATATACAGTTGGAACGTCACCTTTGTTATCCTAACTCTAGCTCGCATTATTTCCGTACCCAATAAATTAATGCTGAATAAAACCTACACATGCAACATTCTAGTTTTAACAATGCGGTCGAAATTTGTTTAAGTAATGGATAATGTTTACACAGTGTTTGCGCTACAAACTATGACACTGACGCAACATGTATATTGATTTGATAGCCAGTGCTAATGTGTATTCGTAACCAGTTATTTATTAAAACATCATATTTACATATAGCAGTATATGTTATTTAAAACGATATCGACACTAGTTTCGGTATTTTTTTTTATTGAAACAGATGCATTTACACGTTGACATTGCAAATTTAAATAATCGTAACTAAAAGAGATTCGTTTTACAGAACAGAATGGAATTTGTGTTTCAATTTTGGAACCACTTTTTCAAGTCAAAGACATATCGGTACCAATGTAATATTTAAGAAAATAATTAAATCAGTGGAAATAAATGCCCTTAAAAACAAATCAACAATGTATACAATAAAAATACACACGTTAATCTCTAACACATATTACACATTTTGTAAGTACAGCATTTTGGTTTATACCATATTTAAGAGTTTTCTTTGGTTTGCAGTATTCAGTAACGGTGATGTCACTGATGGGCGGATCCTAACCGTGCAAAAATGTAGCGTTTGTACAAATTACAACTAAATTTCAATATATCGCACGCTAAATATTGTATAAATACTTTTGCCGCAATATGTAAAATATTTACCCCCGCCCTACGGGCTCGTTAAATAACTAACATATTTCGGTAAAAGTATGTTACAACTACTACATATAGTGACTAAAAACCTCACAGAGCACCAAACATCTCTATAAACTGATGTTCATGTTAAAAAGGTAATGACACAGCATTACATTGTTAGAATTAATGTTGTGTCCGCAAAAGTTATATAATAAATAAAGGCTAGTAATTATTCTGTAACCCAGAAAAAAATAAGTTATGTAATTAGTATCACATATAGTGTGTACGTTTATATTTTGAATCGGTAATCAGCGGTTAGTTTACTCACCTAGCACATGTGTATTAGCTTGGTGTATCCGTAGACAGCAGTAACTTAACTCTCCTTAAACATTTATATTAGGGTGCAGCTGTATCCGTAGTCAGCAGTTAGTTAACTGTACTAACACACGTATATTAGCGTGGAAGTATCCGCAGTCAGCAGTAAGTTAACTCTCCTGACACATGTGGATAAGCGAAGGGTATCCGTAGTCAGCAGTTAGTAAACTACCATAACCAATGTATATTTGCATGCAGTTGCATCAGTAGTCCGCAGATAGTTTATTACCCTTACCAATGTACATTAGCGTGCAGTTGTATCCTTAGTTGGCAGTCAGTTAACTCTCCTAACACATGTATATTAGCGTGCAGTTGTATCCGTAGTCAGCAGTTATTTCACTTCCCTAACACATGTATATTAGCGTGCAGTTGTATCCGTAGTCAGCAGTTAGTTAACTCTCTTAACACACGTGTATTAGCGTGGAGGTAGCCGTAGTCAGCAGTTAGTAACTCTCCTAACACTTGTGTATTAGCGTGGAGGTATCCGCAGTCAGCAGTTAGTTAATTATCCTAACACATCAGCGTGGAGGGATACGTAGTCTGCAGTTAGAAAGTAGTTAACTCCCCTTACGCATGTATATAAGCGTGGAGGTATCCGTAATCAGCAGTTAGTTAACTCTCCTAACACATGTGTATTAGCGTGGAGGTATCCACAGTCAGCAGTTAGTTAACTTTCCCAACACATGTGAATTAGCGAGAAGGTATCCGCAGTCAGCAGTTAGTTTACTATCCTAACACATCTGTATCAGCGTGGAGGTATCCGTAGTCAGCAGTTACAAAGTAGTTAGCTCCCCTTACACATGTATATTAGCGTGGAGGTATCCGTAATCATCAGTTAGTTAACTCTCCTAACAGATGTGTATTAGCGTGGAGGTATCCGTAGTCAATAGTTAGTTACTTCCCTAACACATGCATATTAGCGCGTAGTTAAACCGTAGTTAGCAGATAGTTAACTCTTCTGACACATGTATACTAGCGCGCAGTTTTGTCCTTTGTCAGCAGTTAGTTAACTCCCCTAACACATGTATATTAGCGTGCAATTATATCAGTTACTTTAGTCAACAGTTAGTTCACTCTTCTATCACATGTATTTTAGCGTTCAGTTGTATCCATAGTCAGCAGTTATTTAACTCCCCTAACACATGTATATTAGCGTGCAGTTGTATCCATAGTCAGCAGCTATTTAACTCCCATAACACATGTATATTAGCGTGCAGTTGTATCCATTGTCAGCAGCTATTTAACTCCCCTAACACATGTATATTAGCGTGCAGTTGTAACCGTAGTCAGCAGTGTGTTAACTCCCCTAATCCATGCATATTAGCGTGCAGTTGTATCCGTTGTCAGCAGTTAGTTAACTCTCATATCAAATCGTTTCCGTGACTTAAAGGAAAGTTGCGTTTCAAATTCATAATATGTTTACAAAATAGATGGTTAACACTTTCTAAAATGACTATAACGTTACAATTTGACTCTGAGAAAGGGGGCATAGCACCGTATAGCCTAATACCCTAAATGTTGTGGTGTCACCTAACATTAGTTTCAGAGGATAAAATCACAGAAAAGGATACAACTCTTATACGTTCGCCATTTCCCTCAAGATAAAATAATACAACTTTGGCCAGGTAAATTCAGAAAGTATTTGACTTAAGATCCGTTCTGAGATAGTGTTTTTTAAAGCATTTCAAAACTCGTCTTTTACAAGAAATTCTTCAAATTCATTGTTAGTAATAAGTGTTTTGAATTATGGAATTATATTGATTCTGTGTAAGCTAAACTGTTGTGTGGATGATAAATGTACAGTAAGGTGTTCAAACGTTCATAAATTTCCGGTACATCTCTATCACGCAATAGAGCAGTGTCTTAAAGCAGGCGTTCAAAAAGATGCTAAAATATTATGGTAAAAATTGTGCACAATACAAATACGAGTATCTAACATCAAAATTGCATGCGAACATCGAGTAAACAATAAACTACAGTCAATCCCTAGTCGACCGAGCGCCGTCTAGCCAAGAAACCAATACACTACAGTCAATCCCTGGTTGACCGAGCACCGTCTAGCCAAGGAAACAATATAATACAGTCAACGCCTGGTCGACAGAGCGCCGTCTAGCACAGGAAACAATAAACTACAGTCAATACCTGGTCGACCGAGCGCCGTCTAGCCAAGGAAACAGTACATTACAGTCAATTCCCGGTCGACCGAGCGCCGTCTAGATAAGAAAACTATACACTACAATCAATACCTGGCCGACCGAGCGCCGTCTAGCCAAGAAAACAATACATTACAGTCAATTCCTGGTCGGCCGAGCGCCGTCTACCAAAGAAACAATACACTACAGTTAATTCCTGTTAGACCGAGCGCCGTCTAGCCAAGGAAACAATACACTACAGTCAATACCCGGTCGACCGAGCGCCGTCTAGCCAAGAAAACAACACACTACAGTCAACGCCTGGTCGACCGAGCACCGTCTAGACAAGGAAACAATACACTACAGTCAACGCCTGGTCGACCGAGCGCCGTCTAGCCAAGAAAACAATACACTACAGTCAATCTCTGGTCGACTGACCGCCGTCCAACCGAAGTAATATATTCGTACATTAAGTAACAGATACAATTGATACTTGGATTTAATTCTTTTGAATGCGTTTTGATTTAAAAAAGACACCTGTACCCAAGAAAACAAGCACAATAAGACGGCCTTAATGAATCGTTATTTTTAACTGTTGTTTTCACTGTACTGGTATTTAAACGCTCAATCAATCGGCGATATTATTTTAACTCACAGCGTAAGTATATTCGGTTCGATTTCAAAGCTTTGCATATGTTTGTGTTATTTGTAGAATGGTTCACTGCCTGAACTGTATAAATTACATGTATTACCATGCGTGTACTAACATTTTCAATAACTTAAGGATAAGGCGTAGAGTTCAAGGTTGTCGCACATTCAGTAGCCGGATGAAATGTCTTGCCTGGCCAATTTTGTATACAATATTGTTTAAACGTTTTGCATGTGAAACGTAACACAATGACAACAAAACTACTATTAATAGAAACATGCGTTAATAATTTAAGGTTACACAACCTAATACAATTAATAATACAATACATCGGATTTAAGATATGCCGACGAACTAATAATCGTTCGTTATTAATATTATAGTTACCTGTATATGTCAGTAGGGTGTTTTTGCTGGTGTAATTTACGGAATCCGGTTATTGCCATATGGAATATCGTGGCTCTTACGGCGAGGGCGAGACACGAGAATTGCGCGAAACACGAAACGAGACACGATATTCCCGCGAGACACGAAGCGAGGCACGATATTGTAACACAAGATCTCGCACTGTCGCAGTATCCCATTCCACGAAATCTCGAGGCAAAATATCGTATAACACTTCGTGTTTCGCGCAATTCTCGTGTCTCGCTTTGTGTCTCGCGGTGAAATAACGCGCCTCGCTTCGTGTCTCGAGCAATTCTCGTGCCTCGCGTTCAAAGGTCGAGACACGAGATGCGAATCGAGACACGAAGCGATACACGATATTCAGGCGAGACACGAAGCGAAGCACTATATTATATCGTTTAAATATCGCCCGAATATCGAGTCTCGCGGTAGATTTTCAAACCACGATAAACGATACACGAAGCGATACGCGGTATTCAGGCCACACACGAAGCGAGGCACAATATTGTATCTTTCAAATATCGCCTGAATATCGAGCCTCGCGTCTACCGGTGCACCAGGAATTTATCACGTTGTAGTTTGATGTTATTTTGTAAAAATATTATGATGATGTTGTTGCTGTTGATGATGATGATAATGATGCTGATGAAAAGTGACACCGAAGTTGAGTTGACATCAAAGTGCGTTGCTAGAACAATAGGGAAATGCACATATCTGCGTTAGTGCATGATGCAACCCCAAGTCGTGTTGACCTAATTTCAGTGTGTAAAAGTTAATCGGAAGAAGGCCTGTAGTACACAACTATGTGAAAACGCCACAGAAGTAATTGCAGCTGCAGTTTCCTCAAGACGGATGGGCGGACGGACGGACAGACAGAAAACGAGACAGTCTGACAGAATGACATACCGTTACTTCTACAGGCACGGCTTTTCATGAAAATAAAAAATAAGCTTAAATAAAACATAGTCATCATTATAGTTCAAACAGAAACAGTTATCAAATCGAGTAGAAGTAGCCATAAAGCAGCAGTCATATCCAGGCGAATGGGCGGACTGATGAACAAAGAGGCTGACAAACAGACGTACGAACAGGCAGACAGAAAGGCAGACAGACAGATAGACAGACAGAGACAGACAGACAGTTCGCCGTCATGGTCTGGGCCGTCAATGACTTGGGCCGTCCTAACCCGCATTCGTTCGTTAGGTAAAAGAGTGTTTCCCTGCTTTACTTCCCTGCTTTCAAACCGCGACACTCAATATTCGGGCAATATTTGAACGATACAATATCGTGTCTCGCTTTGTGTGTCGTCGGATTCTCACGTCTCGCTTCGTGTTGCATGGTTTGAAAATCTACCGCGAGACTCGAGACTCGGGCGATATTTGAACGATATAGTATCGTGCCTCGCTTCGTGTCTCGCCTGAATATCGTGTATCGCTTCGTTTCTCGCTTCGCATCTCGTGTCTCGACCTTAGAACGCGAGGCACGAGAATTGAGCGAGACACGAACCGAGGCTTGATATTTTACCGCGAGACACGAAGCGAGACACGAGAATTGCGCGAAACACGAAGCGAGACACGATATTTTGCCGCAAGATTTCGTGGTATGGAATACTGCGACAGTGCGAGATCTCGTGTTACAATATCGTGCCTCGCTTCGTGTATCGCGGGAATATCGTGTCTCGTTTCGTGTTTTGCGCGATTCTCGTGTCTCGCCCTCGCCGCAAGAGGAACGATATTTCATATGGCACTAACCGGATTCCGTAGTAATTGGAATGTTCAGCCTACACTGAACTATGTGGGTAAATAGTGTTAGCTCAACTTCTGTAGTAGAACGAAACTAATGAGGTGGATGCTTAATTTAAATACGAACATGACTAGCGAGTTAAATAACGTGCATTTTGAAATTATGTAAAAGGAAACCATATGTTTTGAATTTATGCGCATAATTATTGATTTGTTTAGAAAACATTAAACCTTTTGCATATAATAAGACATTACCATGATAAAATAATTGATGTTCTGTGTTTTCGTTCACATATGCATTGGATTGCTATTATTTTTGGCAATCTAATTAAGGCAGAAAAACGGATATACATAATATACACACTTTTCTTTGCGTGAAATTAAGGTACTTTCCAAACGCTTAACTTTAGACCTTTATTTACAGCTACGGGAGAAATAACATACACGTATGGTGGTATATCGCAGTATGATTAAAAGTGTTAGGTTCAGTGTTCATGCCATTGTCTATCACGACACGGTACGGTCATTGTGACGAGAATGCATGGTACAATTTGTATTATGTTTTTTATTGAATAGTGTTATTTGCATACACATATTAACAACTGGGTTCTTTGCCTTAGGTGAAACCATAATTCTTTAGTATTGGCCCAACCTAAATTTTGGCGCAACATATTAAAATGTATGCAAATACGCACGTATCTTATGCATATATTGCTCTTCATTTATACCGAATACTATCAATAATGCGTTACATATACGCGTGTATGTCATTGTTTGAACACACAAACTGTTTGACGGCCATTTTGCCTGACAACTGTAGGATAGTGGAAAATATAATTGTTTGTAGCCTAAAAAATGGTAGAACTTTTAGTCACGAGGCTTTTTTTATTTTTTAAATTTGTTATCAACTTATTTTCTGCGTAAAGACATCTAGAAACCTAGAACCATTTAATGAATTTTTTGTTTTGAAAGCAAATTATTGTATTCTGCACTTTGAAGATTATTATTAAGACTTGAAATATGTTATTACTCATTTCATGAGTAATTGCGGACAAGAACATTTCTCCGGAAGGTCAGTTTTAAATTACTTGCAGTTGTAATACTGTTGCATACTTCCATATGTGTACGACGTAAGCACCATGTCTTGAAATCAATGTGTGGATCATATGCCATAACAACACTATTTGTTAAAAATAACAATTATATGCAGCAATGCTTTGCTGTACATAGATAAGCTTAATCTGGATGTCGATTTCAACACACAACCATCGCCTCAACATTTCTGATAAGGCGAAATATTATAGGGTGATAAATAAATATTTTGAAAATTCCGGAAAAGAGTCGTTATCTGGGCTCTTTATTCACCAACCCATTCTTAGATTTAAGAATGAAAAAAAAAACACACTTAGACTTTTGAAAAATTAGGCGTTTGGAAATATGCTAGGTAGCAATGATGCTTATGTCATTAACAAGTCCTTTTCAATAGCGATGCAAGTAGAGATTGTAAAAAAAGCAACAAGTTAAGTCCAACATTAATGCGCTGTTAGAGCCGTACAGCTTCAAGACTATTCTTAAGTTTAAGAATAGAAGCCGAGATCTCCTTGTAGGAAGATTATGCGCTTTTGTCAGATTAAACTGCAAACGTCGTGCTCCAATAAAGCGCCTAAATGCGATCGCGTATATCGAAGTACTCGTGCATACAAATAAACAAATGAGTTTGTTATACATGTAGTGCGAAATTATTAACCTGACACAGCGTAACATAGACAATACTACAATGTAAATGAATATCGTAAGTATATCTATATGAACATAATTTCCAATAATAGAAACACGTCCAAAATAAAGAAAACATCCGAACACACTTACGGTTTGTCACGAAGATTAATGAGTGTCATGTTAATAAGTTCGCATTATACTTTGTATGACCGGTCCCTGGTGTCTTTACAAACACTGACTGATCCATGTGACTTGCGTACGAAATCCTAGTAAAACAGTTTAATCATTTTAAATGTAAAAACGGGCGTCAATATAAGCACGTATAACTAACATATGATTCTGAACGCAAGTCTTATAAACAAGGGAGATTACTGCAGTGGTCTTATATCCGGGAACTTCTACCTGGACATCCACTTCCGATCGTTTAACAGCGATGGAATGCTGCTATTTGCGTCCCAGAATAAAGATGGAACTGGTCAATTTATATCGATCGACATAAGTGACAGGCTTGTAGAATTCAGGTAAAAAATATTAACTTGTGTAATATGAATTTACTGTGTATTAATACATGAAGATGTTGTATGATATTTGGTTTAAATAGTGTACTATTTCCTGGTAACTAAACATTCTTTTTAAAACGCGTTGTGTATAATGCTATATTGTTGACATTATTGGTGTTTATGTTTTACACTTATATATTTTGTGAATAATTCTGTGCCAAGTGTGAGGTTCGTGCGCACATAAACCGGTTTAAACTCCCAATGCTTTGCATTGACCGTTCCAAGGCGGTGACCCCAGTTTTATTTATGTGTGTTTTGTGTTTGTTATGTATTTTTGCGATGTCCTGTGTATTGTTTTTGGCAATTGGTCACTTGCCATAAATTTCCTCGGGCTGCTAATAAAAGTTCTCTCCTGCTGTCGCAACTTGAGTTTCGATTTGTGTATATTTAATGCTAAATGCACAACAGTCTGTTTCATGAGCTCACTACGTCAAGTTATATTTCTGCACACAAATGTCACAGCATAAACATTTTTGCACTGTTCATGTTTCGTTTGTTTAGCGGTTGTAAAACTGAAAAGTAGTAATGAATAACTTTTGCTATGCATATATATGTCAATGTTAAAATTATATGATTATTATGATTCCAATGTTTATGACATGAGGATAATTATGTTGATTTGTGTTCTGTATATTCTTTCAGATACGACACTGGGACTGGTCCAAGACAAATTCGACATCCTCATCCTATGTCAACAGATACAATGCATCAAGTACATGGTGTTTTATGACAATTTTAAATGCGTTTCCATTTAAAAGCATGAAAGGAACCACACTTGTAATATATAACTTGCAATAGCCGTTCTGTCTCTGAGGTTGCAGCTTGAACTTTACCTCACTACATATAATGATACCAGTAAAGGCTATTACGATTATTCATGAGTAATTCGATCAATGTCATTTAGGGTCATTACTAATACCAAAAAAATAATACTAAACAAATAAAAACTACGACCACTGTTACAATTTAAAATAATGCTACCTATCCAACAGGTGATTGCTAAGAAAATGGGACAGAGTGCAATTTTGATCGCTGATAACAAAGAGCCCATAATCCAGCTTACCATCACTAAGGACAATAACTTGGACCTTTCCGGGACATTCTTCCTCGGGTACCTGCCACACAGTATGAGCTTGTAAGTGTACAATTACTTATTTGCGCACAACAGCTATTCAATAAATCATATGCGCTAATATAAGAAATAATTTAGGCTGTGTTCGTACGATGGTACGATGATGCCACAGAGTGGGATGCTGTACATTATTGGAAGAAGAAGAAAAAGTATTGCGTACTTAATATGTGTTTGTAATTATATTTACATTTTACATTCTGTTGATGATAGACAACCGCCACAGACGTTCTTTGTCGACAGCATTAAACAGTTAAACTCGTTGCTGAACTGTCCGCATTTGGACAATGTTTAAAGATAAGAAAGCAAGAAAACTTGTTAAACTATATGCATTCAAATGTAAACTATAATGAAACCAACGTTCAAGTATAAAAACCCCTATTGAGTTACTCAGGGTAAATTATTTAAAGAAGTTAAAAAATGCCTACGTAACACAAAACAAAGCACAAAACAAAACACACACTACTATTCTTCAAGGGTTTCTTCTGAAACTGAATGCAAGTAACGTAAGTATTATCAATCAACACCTATACTATACATTACAGATTTTTCATTAACTGTAATATAGAATTCCTGGATAGAACACTTCAGGATAAGTTAGATATCGTATCGGTACCTACTTGATTTCAGTATCCAGGAAAAGATTTGAGTCAACCTCGGATTCGTTGGATGTGTCCAAAGCCTGACTGCTGGTCAGGTCGACAAAGCAAGAATGTACAATTTGCAGTTCCCCAGCCCGTCAACCAATACACTTGATGGTCTTGATGTTGGTAATGATTGTGCTGGTTGTAGTTTATTCAATGAAAAATATTAGGGAACATTGCAAACCGTACCTTTTTAAATAAAAACAAACTGTCATCCTGTACTTCGTTTGTTTTCACACTTGTCTTCGCCAAAGCATTCATCATTTGATAAAGAATTACATCAAAATATTATTTATACTGTTACTACCAACCATTTAGCATTAACATACATTTTGACGCTGTTAAATATTTTTTTTTTTTTGTATTGGACTCATCGAAACAGAACCTGATAATTGTACTTAAACATGATATGCACTTATAAAATGCTGATTGTCATTTAAGTTATGTATTGTTTACATGTAGTTTCATTCTACTTATCTTGACGACATTTTGTGTCTTGTAGATGCATGTGATAATAATCCTTGCCATTCACTTCCATGTGGCAATGGCGGTACATGTATAATGGCCAGTCCTCAAATACATCTGTGTCTTTGTCCAAAGGGAATCACTGGTAATTCCAGTTATTTATTTAAGGCATCGAATGAAAGGTTAAATAAGTAAATACTGCAAATTTTATATTATACTTTTCGATTTATTCCACTAAAACGTAATATTTAATGTATTGTTAAAAGATTGATCGATATATACAACTTTATCATAGACATTACATTACCTTTGGCCATTATGTAAAGTCCTCGTTTATGTAATCCAGTTTATATACACTAAACAATACGAGTAATATATCAATGAATTTAAAAATGGTTTATATATGTTTAAACGTCTATTTTGGTGCATTTCTTTTACGGGATAACTGCGAAGCCTCCCTGACCGCTTGTCAGAACAGCCAGTGTCACCGGAGCTCCACGTGCTCGGTTTCGGACAAGGGTGAGGTTATCTGCCACTGCCCTCCAACAAGGGAAGGACAATTCTGCGAGTATGGTAAGTGAGAATGTAGTAGAAGTTACTGGACTTAATATTTATATAAATAAATAAATAAATAAATAAATAAATATTATGTTTCACAACTTCACTTTCAGAAAAGGTGCCTGATATGGAAATTCCCGAATTCCATGGCGATTCATTTCTGGAACTGGCGATTACGGACAACCTTTCCCAGGAGACCAATATTGAACCGTGGATTCTCACCAGAGATCTAAATGGTAATTATACCCACATGAATGCACATACAGTTATGATCACATATGAAACATTTACGAAATAATTGACATGTAAAGACGTAAAGCAACAACTGGCTACGGATATTCTAAATATATTTATTTTAATGCTTTTATTATGCCCCTATTCAAAGATGGCGGGATATATTGGTTTGCTAATGTATGTCTGTCGGTCGGACTGTGTGTCTGTCTGTCTGTCGGTCGATCTATAGGTAGACCACTTTTGTTTCCGCGCTCTAAGTTCAGCAGTTTTCATCCGATCTTCACCAAACTTCAGGAAAATGTTTGTGGGCACAATATCCAGGTCAAGTTTGATCATCAGCTTAATCGCCACAGGAATTGTGGAGTTATGGCCTTTGAATGTTCTAAAATTGGCCTTTTTATCCCTTTCCGCTCTATAATTCCAACAGTTGTCATTCGATCTTCATCAAACTTCATGAAACTATTTGTAATAATCATATCTAGGTTAAGTTAGGTTAATTAGCCAAATCGCCTCAGGAATTGTGGTATTATTGCCCTTGAATTATTTAAAGTTGGCTTTTTTTAGCTGTTTCCGCTCTCTGAGTCCGACAATGTTAATCCAAACATAATATCCCGGCCAAGTTTAATAATCAGCCAAATCGCCCCAGGAATTGTGGAGTCATAGCTCTTTTGTTATTTAAACTTGGCCTTTCAGTTATTATAACCTAGCATTTGGTATTTTATATATCTCGATTATAGCAAGTCTCTAATAGCATATACAAATTATAGATTAATCACAAACTACCTTAACAAATGCATTTGAGTATATTGGTGCCAAGCTTTGTGTGAAATACAGCATCTTATATTTAATGTTTACATCGTCTAACAATATTAGATAATTGAAATTATATCAATGACATTAATAAGCTGTTGAATCAAAGTAAATGTCAACCACTTGGAAATATTTGTATAATGTTTTCGCCGTCAAGGACATCAAATGCTGTACAAATTGTGTACAACTGCAAAAGCAAATAGTTAAATATTGCAAACAACCAGTTGCAGCAGTCGTAGAATAGCAACTTATGGTCCTTAATGTTAGACCAGTGACCAATTACCATTGCCACACACTATACACTAAGAGTCAGACAACAGACAAAACAAACGATAATGCATCAAAACGGCGATCATCGCATTCATTGGAAAGGTCAAACAATACGCTATGCCATTGCGTGTATAAATATATGCAACATTTAATTTTGAATTGCGCTCCATGTTTACCTCTGTCTGTTTCAGATACGCACCATTAACAGGCTTGTAAGTGATTGCTGCTTAATATTATATTTATATTTATAAATGTGTTCCATTTTCTCTTCCGTTTATTTCAGATATACATCAACAACAGGCTTGTAAGTGATCCCATCAGCTCCTCGCAGGACCACTATCACGTGACTCTATATACTGGTCCTCCCTGCAACCTCAATCCCTGCATGAACGGTGGGGTCTGCGTACCCAAGCTCGACCTTGGCGAATGCAAGTGTCCTACAAGATACATAAGACAGCTGTGTGAGAAAGGTGACAAAGTCGTAGTATACTTACTATACGCAGAGAACCATTAAAATGCGCAAGTATATTTTGAAGTGAATACTTCATAATTATTTATTAGGGTCAAATGCATTGTTATTATGCATACATGTATTAAATCAAATCAATTTATTTCACATGCACAATTTTGCTTTCAAATTGATAAAGGCAACTCCGTAAATATACGAACAACATATGAACACACGGTTACGCTTTTTATGGTTGTTTACATTTAACATATTATTAACGCAATTATATACATTGTTTATATTATGTCAGAGTTAATTGCTCAATATGTATTTTATATTACCCAATGGTTGAAAACTTAGAAGCCAATATGCCCGTCCGATTCGACGGAAACACTCATCTGAAATATTTAAATGAAATATCAAAAGTGTAAGTACATGTCACCGTTGGTTTTTAGTAATGCATTGCTACTTCCGTGGATACATGGATGATGGCGCAGAGCTAAATACAAAGTGTTCCATACGGATGTAAATGAGATACACTTGTGATGTTTTAAGTCTAAGAATAATGAATTTCCAGAGACATCACCAGGAGATAAACCTTCATTAATAGCCGCTGGCCCTTTAATTGCATATACAAAACAGGACAATACGCACAACAAAATACAAAACATAACAAAACACAAAACTTAAAAATGATTAAAACTGAGGTCACCGCCTTGGAACGGTAAATGCAAAGCAATGGGGCTTAAAGGGGTTTAAAGACATGCCGAACCACAAACTTAGGCCAGGATTAATTACAATACACACACTTGTAAATACAATTTTAACCTCATAGCAAAACAGAAGCACGATTTCAATTCTGTATTATACATGTATAAACAGAGCGTTTAATTTTATCGTTTTTTTCTTTACCATATGCAGACAAGAGGCACAGAAGGACAACAAGTTCCAGTTCCGTTTCCGAACTGACGAAACCAGCGGACTCCTGCTGTTACAAGGTGGGCGTGGCCAGACCGTGCAGAATGACTGCGTTGCCATGGCAATTAGAGGTGGCTAAGTTGAGCTTAGTTATAATCTTGGGCGGCAGTACGAGGAGAACTTGCTGCTAGCAAAGTCCTGCGTGTTTGTCAGTGACGGAAACTGGCATACAATGTATGTTCGACGGTAGGTTTTTTACTTAAAAAGTCCCTTATGGTATTTAAATGTATTTGTTTTATTTCAGGAAAATTAATTTTCTAATTTACTACATGTACATGTATGAATAAACTAACGGAATGCGCCGTTTGTATAACTATTTAATAAGCGAATTTAAATGGATTTACTTAATTAGAAAACGAAATAACAACGACGGAAACTATATACTTTATTTAGATGGAATTAACAAAATAACAGGTTGTATCACGTCCCAGTAGAATTTTCAGTAATATGTTGCTCTTTTGTTGGATAAATGACAGAACATTCGGAACCAGAATATATTCCACGTGGATTTAAACAGAATGCATTTTATGAACTTCAACACTACTAGTACCAGAGGCGTTAGACAAGGTTGCACGCGCTCCCCGTGGATATCCATACTTTGTAGACATATCCTATCCAATAAATAAGATGTATATGCGATTAAACTAAAACTGTTACAAGAAAATGTGCCCCGTGTATCTACATACTTTGGATAGCATCACAACAGTGCCCAGATTAGACAAAAAGCTTATATTTACATATTATGGCTAGTTCATGTGTGTGTCTCTTCAGCTCGCAAAGAGAAGGCGAATTGCAGGTCGACAAGGAACCAATCATTACGTTGACTTCAGACGCTGGAGCCACACAACTGGACACTGCTGGGGTATTGTGGTTAGGTAAGAACATATCGCCTTCTTTATATGGCCAAGTTTTTTATGTTTAACTTTTCTTTTTGGTCTAGGAATTTAATAGGGTTGTCTCTTTAAAGAAATACATGTTTGTTACAGTTATTCTAATAGATATGGGCATTTATAAGGACATTTATCCGACATCACCGGACCAATATGTTGCCATGAAATTATGTTTTATGATAAGATTTTCTTTTTATATTTAGTGTTATATGTGCAAACTATCTTAATGAATATGGAGATAAGTAGGGATATTCCGTTTCAAGTTGATAAATAACCTTTCGTAAAATGTATTTGCCTTGAATCTCAATACAAGAATGATATGCAGCCTTTTTCTCTTGGCATAATGTATACAATACGTTTTCATAAGAACATCCATTTTAATTGGTTAGAATAAATATGTTATATCAAACAGATAATACTATCAATAGGATAACTTCGGTTGCGGTTGCTAGCCTTGCTTATAAATGCCTATACACAAATGAGTTGGACAACTGCGCTTGAACAGCCGCATCCTATCAGTTTTAGTTTCGTAGTCCATAAGTATCGTTCCATCAGTTTCCATATATTTCAATTACTTTAAGTATTATACTACTTGTATGATTTTCTTTCTGTACGGGATATAATTATTTCATTGAAATCAAAACGAAACTATTTCCCGGTGACATTTCATCAGTGGGAATGAAGGATTTCATTTTCAGTTTTTATACGCCAGTTTGAAAAACGGGACGTATTCTGGGAACACCCCCAGAGCGGTTGGGCGGCGGAAAAACGCTGTATTGAGCATAACTTTGTCCAGCGTGGATGGATTGTCGAATAACTTGGTAGAATTGACAAGCATGATGAGACGTAGTGTCGTTTGCAATAACCAGGTAAATAGGTTCAAGGTCACGGTCACAATTCAAGGTCAAAGGTCAATTTTAAGAAATCAGTACATAACACTTTGTTCAGAGCCTTTTTTTGTCCAGTATGGATGGATTTTCAAGTAACTTAGCAGAAGTGAGAAGCATAGTAAGACGGAGTGGCGCGCACAAGAATCAGATCCCTCGTCCAAGGTCAAGTTCACAATTCAAGGCCAAAGATCAAATTTTAAAAATCAATGCATAACACTTTGTCCGGAGCATATCTTTGTCCAGCATGGATGGATCTTCAAAAAGCATAGCAGAACTGACAAGCATGGTAAGAACCAGTTCTCTAGGTAAAAGATCAAGTCCATAATTCAAGGACAAAGGTTAACTTTAAGATAACACTCCTAAACACGTTGTCCGGAGCACATCTTTGTACAGCATGGATGAATTACCAAATAGCCCAGCAGAAGTGACAAGCATGGTGAGACGGAGTGTCGCGCACAAGAACCAGGTCTAAAGGTAGGCGGTCAGTGTCACAATACAAGGTCAAATATCAAATTTAAGAAATCAATCCTTAACATTTTATCCGGAGCACATCTTTGTCCAGCTTGGATGGATTTCTAAATAACCTGGCAGAAGTGACAAGCATGGTGAGACTCACAAGAACCACGTCCATAGGTCCAAGATCAAAGTCAAAATGAAAGATCAAAGGCAAATTTAAGAAATCAATACTTAACACTTTGTCCGGAGCATATCTATGTCCAGCATGGATGGATTTTCAAATAACTTGGCAGAGAGGACAAGCATGGTGAATCGGTGCGTCGCACGCAAGAACCAGGTCCCTAAGTCTAAGGTCAAGGTAACAATTTAAGGTCAAATGTCAAATTTAAGAAGTAAATACTAAACACTTTGTCCAGAACATATCTATGTCCAGCAAGAATGGATTTTCAAATAACCTGGCAAAAGTGACAAGCATGGTGAGACGGGGTGTTTCGGTAAAAACTAGGTCCCTAAATCCAAGTTTAAGGTCACAATTCAAGGTAAAATTTAAGAAATAATTCCTAAACACATTGAGCGTAGCGTATATTTGTCCATAATGGATGGATTTTCAAATACTTTGGCAGAGGTGACAAGCATGATGAGGCGGAGTGTCGTGCTCAAGAACCAGGTCCCTATATCCAAGGTCAAGGACATAATTCAAAGTCAAGGTTCAAATATAAGAAATCAATCCTTACCACTTAGTCCGGAGCATATCTTCGTCCAGCATGGATGGGTTTTCAATAAGAAGTGACACGCACGGTGAGGTGTAGTGTCTCGCGAAAAAGCCATGGCCCTACGTCCTAGGTCATGGTCACAATTCAAGGTCAAAGGCGTAGTGGTGGCATCAACATTTTGTTTCCGCTCTCTATCTCGACAACGAAGATATTGTAATGGAACTTCATACATAGATTCCTTACTGCGAGACCTCGCTTAGAATTGCATATGGAATGAATGGGTTCAAGGTCATGGTCACTGTTACTAAAAAACAAACGGGTTACGCTCAAGAACTTGAGAACGCATTGAAATATTTTAATGAAACTTAATACATTCCGGTAGTTCCCTTATATCAAGACCTTGCTTGGGATTGCATATAAGCTGAACGGGGTCAAGGTCAGGGTCACTGTTACTAAAAATAGAAAAACGGTTTCCGCTCAATAACTTGAGAACGCATTAAGATATTTTAATTAAACTGAATACATAGATCCCCTATATCGAGTCCTTGCTTGTGATTGCATATGGAGTGGGTGGGGTCAGGTCACTGTTACTAAAAATAGAAAAAATATTTTCTGCTCAATAACTTGAGCATGCATTAAGGTATTTTAATGAAACTTAATACATAGATACCTTATATCGAGACCTTACTTGGGGCTGCATATGGGGTGGATGGGGTCAAGGTCACGGCCAATGTTACTTAAAATAGAAAAACTGTTTCCGCTCAATAACTCGAGAGCGCATTGATATATTATAATTTAACTTAATACATAGATACCGTATATCAAGAACTCGCTTGGGATTGCATATGGGGTGGGTGAAATCAAGCTCAAGGTCACTTTTACTAAAATTAGAAAAACAGATTTGCTCAATAACTTGAGTATGCATTGAGATATTGTAATGAAACTTATATATAGTTACTTTACATTTAGTCCTCGCCTTGGATTGCGTATGGGGTGGAGGAGGTCATGGTCATTGTAACTAACAATAGAAAAATGGTTTCCCCGCATCAACTTGAGAAAGAATTGAGATATCTCAATGCCAATTCATACATAGATACCTTATATTAATACCTCGCTTGGGATTGCGTATGGGTCGGGTAGGGTCAAGGTAAAGGTCCCAATTACTAAAAAATAGAAATACGGTTTTTGCTCAATAACTTGAAAACACATCGACATATTTAAATGAAATGTCATACATACATACCGTATATGGAGACCTCGATTGGGATTGCGTATAGGGTCAGTGGGGTCAATTTCACCATTACTGAAAAAAAAATGCTTTCCGCTTGAGAAGACATTGATATATTTTAATGAAACTTCATATATTGATATCTTATATCTAAACCTCGCTTATCGTTGCATATGGGGTGGGGGTGGTCAAGGTCAATGTCACCGATATTAAAAATAGATAAACAGTTTCTGCTCAATTGCGTGAGAAGACATAGAGATATTTTAATGAAACTTCAATTGTAGATACCTTATATCTATACCTCACTTGGGATTGCATATGGGGGTTTTGTGGTCAAGGTCAAGGTCACCATTACTAACAATTTTATTTTTGTGCTGACTTGAACGCATTTTTTCCAAACATTTGGTTTTCGGGGAATTTTATGTTTCTTGTTTATTTTGTCATCTTGATTTTAGATTTAAGAATATATATATGGAATAGTTTTGATACCTCAACTCACCACACAGAGAGATGATTTAGAAATGAATAAGATGCACAAATAGCATGACTCCACCTGATTAGTTTTAAATTGTTTTTCTTTAGCCGTTGAATATTTACCCCCAAAATGCTACTTTGACGGGCGTATCTTTGTAACAATGGCACACTTGTTTATTGTACCTCCCCCGCCCCCAATATAGTTCTGTGGCCGTTATAATAACCTGATCCCAGTTTTGAGCGTGTGTGTGTGTTTGGTTCGTGTTGTATTTTAGTCTTGCATGTTTGCTTTAAGTTAGATACCAGTTAATGGTCGAACATCCCTCGGTTTTCTACTCGAAAGTAGGCCGTATATCAAATAGTCTGAGTTTTGTATTGATAAAAACGGAACCTAGGTCAAATAGTTATTTCCGGAAAACGATGAGTCTCCTGAACATTGTGATGTATCGTTGCACCAAATTACTTGTAATGTCAATTTCCAGTAGTGTTTGATTTGCTGGTTGTAAATTGTATCTATCAATGATTCGATGCCGTCCATACAAGATAACATGAACTTCTGTATTGCTAATGCAGCAGGAGTTTCACAAACCACTACAATTTGTTACAGGTGGCAATGAAGATATGCCGTCAG
Organism: Congeria kusceri; assembly: GCA_027627225.1. Taxonomy (NCBI): domain Eukaryota; kingdom Metazoa; phylum Mollusca; class Bivalvia; order Myida; family Dreissenidae; genus Congeria; species Congeria kusceri. The sequence goes on along the minus strand of CM051033.1, from coordinate 19,992,555 downwards.
GACTGCCCTCGATTAATATCGAAGATTTCGTGATTGTATAGGCGACGTTTATATTCAGGACAAAGAACTGCATTTATTTAAACATAGAACTGGCGTTGGGAGTGCTGTTGAATTCTGTCATTGATCTGTGATTCTTGAACATGTTATACAGTAAATATATGGTGGTGTCTAAATGTTGTTTTATATTATTATCATTATGTTTTGTTCATTTAAATGATTGTAAAATAGTTACATATAATAACATTGTATTTGTTGAATTGCTCGAAGTGTGCAAGTTTTATGGCCACATATAACACATAAGCATTTAATCACCATATTATGTCAAACATATATACGTTACTTGGCATATATCATCGATTCAATGAAGTACAGATCACGTTTTAGCAAAAGTTTTTTGTTTTTCGTTTTCTGCCTATATTGGTGTTTTGTGTACGTGTATAAGTGAGCATGACGAACAAAACCCGTGCACATGCTTTCTATGTAGCTCAGACGTTTAATATATTACCAAAACACAACAACACATTTTGTATATTTTGCTTTTAACGTTTTAACGATAGTTTGGTGTGTGTGATAAAATAAAAAAGCACATGTTATAACGATTGAATTCATTATATTATTAACAGTTTGCCCGTTCTTTACATGACTGTTGTGATTGTCTTTTTTATTATTAAATCATTGTATTTTCTATCTTCAATGGTGCGCGATTGCCTTTGATAGTTTTAAGATAACCTAACAGACGGCCAGTATATTCCCTGCCGGTGAAAAGAATTTGTTAGTTTGAACCTATCTAGTTCTGCTCGCTTGTTACGAAATCCAGCGGCTTATTGAGAAACTTTCGAGTCCGTTTCCCAGGTATTACCAGTACTTTGTCTATAGAAAGAGCAATCGAACGCGCACCGAGTAGCGATCGAACTCACGACCCCCCGATCACAATGCAGATATCATATCCATTACACCACTGTGACTTACAGAGATTTGAATAAGGAATTGTTATGTGTGATGGTCAAAAATGGAAGCTGTCGTATCACTCTTGAAACCACGAAAATACGTTTTGTATCGTAGATATTAATATGTTGTACTTTTATTGCCATAGACATGCTTATACAATATTTCAATAATACAATAGATATTTAAACCATTTCATCAATAGTGTAAGGAACATGAATTTGGATAAAATACTTGCGATCTTATATTTTATCATATTCGCGATTTTTGTTTAAACTTGTGAAAACAACGTTGCGCAATAACAATACCAGTTGGTGTGTTATAATACGTCGGTCTAGTTATTACGTTTGTGAAAGTTTTATTAGTGACCAATGTTTGTGAAGGCCTACGTGGATTCCCTTAAATATGAGTTTTATTTAGATCATTTCCATTATTCATGTCTCCACCTCTAGTATTGATGTGTGGTGTATTGTTTCATTATTAAACTTCATGTTAATAAACATTCCAACATTACCAATAAGAGCGTTTGTATTCGTGGTTGTATATATGACTTAGATTCGGTAATCACGAAGTACTTTTGTTTTTGTTTTTGTACTTCATAATTTCAAAATATAGAAATGCCCAGTGACAGCGTTACTTATAATGTTCCTCTTTTGACATTATACTTGCAGATAGCGTGCGCATTACACATACATGCACGGATAGATAGCGTGCGCATTACACATACATGCACGGATAGATAGCGTGCGCATTACACATACATGCACGGATAGATAGCGTGCGCATTACACATACATGCACGGATAGATAGCGTGCGCATTACACATACATGCACGGGTATTTAAAATAGTCTTCATCGTGAGACAGTAACACAATCGGATGATAAGCCTTGTCAACCATAAAGAAAGTGATAAGCAATTAAATCTTTGACCCTATATATGTTCTAATAACATTACTAGAATAGTTCTTGCTGAACATGTTTAACTATTATATAGAATAATAAATGTAATAATATAATTTATCATGTAATTACAGCCAAATCGATCGGATAACAACCCATAGTATCAACTAGTTTTATTCGATCCCAATTTTTAGCACACGTTCATTAGATCGTTATTTTATAATGCTATGCATTTCAATGTCACGTCATACCAAATGAAGACGTTTTAAGTAAACAAAATGCAAAGTGTTAAAATGGGAAGCCAAGGCTATTTTTGTTTTATTTTGTACATCTTTTCACGCTCATTACTCGTACGTGATTTATGAGCGTCGCAGTACCATGTTTCTCAGCCTCGCGCATGATAAACTGAATCTTTATCCAGCACTCAGAAAATATTCTCTGTAAATTATTATCTTCATAATAGTATAAGTGCGTGCAATAATATCAGATTTTTTCGTGTGTACAGGCCAGATATTTAGCACAAGTCAACGATTTCATAATCACTAAATATCAAGAGAAAACAATAATATTTTTGTAAAAAAAAATATTGGAACAATATGTAAGCAAGTGTGAATAATTATTATTAAATATTTTTATTCTAACATAATGCGCGCAGAGTTTTCTTTGGACAAACACACAATTCACCGCTGTTAAACTACCAATAAACAACCCGAAAAAATAGTTCCGAAACTGTTAAATATAGTTCATTTGTACATGTTACAATCGAAATAATTTTCGCATTATCGTCGTTTATCGGCTAATAAACATCAATTTGTCTTTCTAATGCGATATATACGCTTTCCTGGTTTAATTCATACGCATCAGAACACCAAATTGTTGTTTATTAGACGATGAAAAAAGATTTTTCCCCAAAAAATCTTAATTTACAGTTCGAAATTGTGCATATAATTATTTATATTATTTTTACCATATTTAAGTAACAATACAAGTTTTTTTCTTTTATAAACTCGATCAGAATAGTGTAAAATATATTTGATTACGATTACACATTCACATTCGTGTGTTTATTATGCTTTTAAAGGGTAATGTATCCATGACTTGTACTACTCTAGATCAAGTTATTTGCAAACTCGACCACAAAAATTGGGATAAATGTACGTACCAATGCACGGTGTCATTTCGCAACAGTGCAGTCAACCTCCGCGCAGAGATTTAACTGTGTCCGAGCATAGCTCAATTTTAAATCCTTGCGTTGTTATGTTTACTTTTTTATGTATTTGTTATGTTGTGTTTTATTGTAACTCGTAATATATTCAACTGGTCCAATAACGCAACATGTCTGTGTCATTGTTATCAAATAATAATGATACAATACAAATAAAAATATATTATTATATACCTATTTAAAATCTTAACAAAATACATGCTTTATCAATCGGTGAAATACATGTCGACAGAACAAAATCCCGTATTATGCTACTCGCTATTTTTCCGATCCCGTATTACCATACTAGCCCGACTACTTTCTAATGACGTCATCATAGAGTTATGTAAACAAATATAATCTATACATACAATGATTAGTCAAAATTGTAGTTTTTACACAAATTAAATAAGGTAAATGAACATTTGAAGTTTATCGTTTTATATAATAAAAGAAATATTACGCTAGTCAATTGTTCCAAGAGAATGTATTAGTCTTGTAGCTTGTGCTATTTCGTATCACACTCGAGGCTCCGCCTCTCGTGTGATTCGTCATCACACAAGCCACTCGACTAATACATACTCATGGAACAATTGACTAGCGTAATATTCCGTATTTATTCAATCTTCTCATAATCGTCTCCCCTGAAATCTGTTAGGTTTTAACTCGTGGTGGGAGTGGTAACTGAAGAATACCGATGGGGAAGTAACCATTGCGAGGGGTTTGCAGTGCAGTGGTATGTGTCTGTAAACATCGTCGCGCGCTGCACCGTGATCTAGATTTACTAGGATTAAAATTGTAAGATAAGCACTTAATAACATTGAATGCAATCATGTATATTTCCACACAAGAAGTTGGGTCTCCAGTTCGCACTGCACTGAAAAGTGTTTGTTTTTACACCGGTCTATTAGACCTGTGTACTCACGCTCTAAGCATTATGGATATGCGCTGCTTTCCATCGTAGCTCGCAATGGTTGATTTAAGGGGGCACTATACAGTTTCTCGAGCTTCGGACGCGGCCTGATGGGGTCTGGGTTCGAGCCGTCTTGCACACACTGATAATGTCAACACCTGAAAATAAACCAAACATCATTTCAATATTGTTGTGGCTGTGGCTTCACAAAAATGTAGGAAAAAGAATTATGCACACAGTTCCACTATAATTTTAACATGCATGATCAACCAATTTCGGGGTTGAAATGTCACCAATTTCCGCGACCATGTCGGTGATATTCAACATCAATTTGCAACCTTACTGCGAATGCGAGCACCTCAAACACTGCATGCCTGTTTGCGTAACTTACCAGGTATTTGATTGCAACTGAGCAAACTGGGGGTCAACCATTCAGATTTTCCAATAAAAATTTCCAGCCCCTTAAATCTGATACTTACAACTTCTAAAACAATCAAAATGCTGCTCAGTTTCACCATATCCTTATTTATTAGAATGTAATCCCCTGCCAATTTGAATTTTTGGCTAAAACTGTATATTGCCGCCTTAAGGAGCATCACACTGTTCCATAGAGGCAAACTGAAATCAATACCTTGAAGTGCAACCAACATCTAGCTTCCATAATAAAATTTGGATGAATATAATGACTTCTTTTCATTTTATTCATGTTTAAGCAACCATGAGACATTGCGGCTTTTGGCCAGAATTTACAAGTGCAAAGAAGCCGCACTATGAGAATGGACACATTGCTAAAATTACACTTTGTAACAACCGCAGTCTTGATTTGATGGTTTAAGCACAGTGCAGAAACACCTAATTCAATTTGCACATCAAGAGCACCTTCCACATTATAACAGAATCCCATGAATGAACCAATCATAGCAAAGCTCAGAAAACTGCTAGTTACACAGTAATTTGTGGTATTCTAACTGCCATTATGCTATTTTTCAACCCAAACAGGCCCAATAATGTTACTAATGAACACAGCACACAAGAAGTCTAAACTTGCATGGTTCATAACTGTAGTCATATAATGGTGAACAATATGGGGCATACAAATCCGACCGCTAGCACCACAAGGCCCTGTCGGATGGGTCCGGATCTGCAGGACACAGATTGTGGTCGCGGATGTTCAAAACAGATGAAAGCTGATCTTCGTAAGGCAGTTCACCTGCTGCAAGAGTGATAAAAAACCTCAGATTGAAGAACAAGTAAACATTCATTTATGCGTGCAAGCAGGACACACATGAAAAGTCACACGAAAACAACTTGAATAATGTTTGGACCGGACAGGAAGCGACAATGAACGTATGCGTTTATGCGGACCATGTTAACCGATGTATCAACTGGTTCAAAATCACTTGTTTTCCTGCATTTTCTGTGCCACTCAGGAAATTCTCCACTTAATTTGGCAATTATTATTCTAATATGGACATAGAATATTACATTTGTTTGCCCGTATAGCTATTTACAAATAGCCGAGAAACTACATCTTTGAATAAATTAGGCAGCAACTGCACTGGCCTGAAGCCATCACATCCATTCAACAAACACGTGTCATTTCTGTCCGAAAACCTTTCAAATATATGCAAAATAAGTTTGCGATATATTTTCAGCTGCAATTTGATGTATTTGAAACATCCTTAACTGTTCGTTTACCTGTGTGTGCCCGTGTGGAGCGCACGGGCCATTTGATCCACTCCAAGAGCGTAAAAGACACAAATTCAATGCACAAAATACATAAATATACCATTGATTTGTGTGTTAAGTAGTTTTTTTAAGCTGTTACACAGCAAAATGCATTTTCTTTTATATCGGTATAAATATATTCTTTAAATGAAGCTTGTTTAACACCTTATAGTGCTTTTTGTAAAATGTCAACAAATCCAGCTACTGAGTTACCTCCCTTGTTTGGGACTAAATAATTATCAAATTATGGCCCGAACATTGACAAAATTATCCAATCCAGTGTGCTGAGGTCAAATGTATGTACGCCCTTTTAAATTTCCTGCCAAAATGGCGTTCAGAGCTAGGAATCCTAATTTACCAATTTTATGTGCAAGGTGGCTCAACACATACACTGGATTTTCATAGGTCATATTTTCGAGCATGCAATTACAAAACACCAGCCCTTAAATCTGATACTTACCACTTCTAAAACACTCAAAATGCTGCTCAGTTTCACTCTATCCCTATTTATTAGAATTTTCTCCCCTGCCAATTCGAATTTTTGGCTAAAACGGTATAATGCCGCCTAACATCGCATTGAGGTTAGATACCAGTAAATCAATGTGTTTCCCTCCGTATTATATTCGAAATATTGCCTTTTACTAGAGTTCTTTTTTTCTTCTGCTATGAAAAGCATTTAACAATGTCAGACATGCCTTTTGTAGTTATTTCTAATGTCCTCTGTGTGTATAGAACATTTGTGTGCATAGCTTTGGACGCTAACTTGAAAGATGAGCTTTTGGGGTGTGTTTACTATGGCATGGGTCGATATATGACTGCCGAAACCCTAGTTTCTATAGGTGTCTGCATGCAGATGAGACGCATTGTTTTAGAAGTAACATGCCATATATTCTTATTGCAATTTTTGGAAGACGAAGGATTCATCTTTAAACTGACAGCAGGCTTGCACAAACTGAAATCTGAAAGTTTGCCGTTTTGTAATGGGACCCTATGGGAATTGGATTTACTGGCACCTAACCTTTAATTTTCACGCAAACGAAACTGAAAGTATCTTTTTATAATAAATACGCTAAACAGCGTTAAGTACGAGCTACTGGTATTTTATTTAAAAGAAATATATTCTGCTATCAGCATTAACTTAATATTACACTGATTAGTGGTTTCAATAAAGTCATTTCATGAAAAAACTTTCACACGCGCGATTACTTCATGCGTAAGCACATTTCGCCGTTTGGGGCGAAATAATGCGGTTATGTACAGCGGTTTGGCGTGTGACGTCATCGTCTGTGTACATTATGCTGAAAAGCGATGCATTTGAATAAAACGGATGAACGTGAATAACTGTCAACGGATTTGACTGTTTTTCATCCCTGAAGACCAACACAATCGTGTTCTTTTCGAAAGGAAAGTTAATAAGTGTTTATACCATTTATCATATTATCTCGACGTATCGATATAGTAGAATCTAAATGGATTGCACAAACTTAAGTGAATGGGAAGTAGGATTATGTTTATTAATCGAAATATTTTTTTATTATAATGTTAGACAATTTGTGTGTGCGTTCGCCTACCAGCGTTGTTGCGTCCGTGCGTATCCAGTTTATTGACTATTATGAGTATGGTTACATAAAATCACACAGCGGTAGTCCTAAAGCAAAAGATAAGATCTCATTGGTCCATATTAACAAACTCCTATCAAATATCCTATAAATTATTTTATTATGGTTCCTAATCAACTGATGCTTCTTATTTTACCATATTCAAAAAGTATAATATAGCAATTGCGATTCTCAATAAAAAATGTATTTGAGTTCTTTACTTATAAATGACTAAGTTAAGAGAACGTAGGATATTTATTGTGAGGTCTCCGGGTGTACATGCCCATCGCCTCGTTCCTTAACAAAATGTATCATTCTTTCAAATTGCTGTAGGTTATAATTAAAGTATATTCCTGAATATACTATTATTATGCTATCGTCTTATGTTTTCATTATAATAACGAATGTTAATGTAGCTTCAACTTGATTAGTGTAGATCGTGTACTATGCAATATAAGAATAGTGAAACTCCTGAGACATCACCAGGAGAGAAACCCTTATTAACATCCGCTAGTTATTTATTTGAGGCAAGTGACCAATTGCCTATACAACACAGGACAATACGCACAACACAACACGAAACATAAACAACTCAGGTCACCGCTTTGGAACGGTCAATGCAATGCATTTGGGGTTTAGACCGGTTTAAAGGCATGTCGAAACCCCGGCAACACAAACCCATATTAATGTACGTACATGTATGCATGCACGGTGTCGTACAATTCATTTAGCTGCGCATTCGTTTCGAAGCAGTGCAGTTAAATATTGTGCGATTTTATTGACCTGGCACTCATTAATCTCCGGTAGCGCTCGGCTGTTTTATTTATATCGGTTTAATGTTTATCTAGCGTGTAAAGCACGGATTTCATAGTCATATAACACAAAATAAATAAACATCAACATGTGTAAGGAAGAATGGCGCGGTGGATAATGATTTAGACTTTGAATCACAATAACTGTGGTTCGATTCCAGCCAAAATCTTTCTTTTTTATTGTTTTCGTTTACTTCAATATCGCTTATTCTCATGACATTTCTCCGTTTTTATCATTTTTACCTTTTTTCATTTGTTTTATTTTAATTAGTTTACTCACTTTATCTGCATAAACATGCATTCGCAACGACTCTGTTTCGCTCGAAGTATCTGTGTTTATATCTTCTTTGTTAGATTTGAGGTTGATAATGAGATTACGAGTCATGACGCCAGCAAAATGATCCATTAAAAATATTAAAAATTTCTGTTCTGGGATTTGAAACTAAAATATCACGCTCACAAACTGTGTGTGCATACCACTGCACTACAGTATCAACTATAACGGAATAAAGATTTAATCAACGTCTCCTATCTGACTTAGTAGCTTAAAATTGATTTACGAAATTAAAGTAATCGCACAATATCTGTATACGTTTTCGGGCGCTTTGTAACTTGATATGTTTAAGTAAATATTTCACGGCAGCAATTCAGTATTGGCTAAACACTTAAATGCAACTGTATTTATTTGTACACGAGTAGTTGGATTTCCCGTTTGAACTGCATACATTCACTCGCGTCCATAAATGTATGTGTTTATTTCCCGGGAAACCGAAATAGTGTTATTATCAGAAGGAACTGTTCTTATTAACAACTAAAGTCATTGACAATATTAACGTACATCGATTAAGCTAAACGGATTGCACTAACGTGGTTTAATTGTAAGTATTCATATGTTTATAAATCGAAATATTGCTTTAGACATTAAACGTTATGATTGCAAAACATGTCGGTGCTTGTTCGTATCCGCGTTGCATGGCGTTCGTGAGTATTAAACTCAATTTATTCTACTAGTTAGAAAAAGGTTATTCACATTTTCTGTAGTCGAATAGATAATAGCACGGTTTCTTTGGTCCATATTCACAAAATTCATTTAAGTTAGTTATACAAACTTAAAATCATAAAAAAAGTTGAGACTGTTTAATTTCCATTATATTTAGTCTTAAATAATGTTCAATAATCAATTGATCCTTCTTATTTTACCATATTTATACGAAAATGTCTATTGCTTTTCACAAATTTTATTTTTATTAAATTCTGTGTTACACTCATAACTGACTTAAGTTAAGAGAACGCAGTGGGGCCCTGGCGTCCACGTTTATCGCCTCGTTCATTTACAAAATAATGTTGCTTAGCAAGTACCGTTTAAAGACGTTGCTCTCTAGTTTCAATTTCTAAAAAAGAACAATATACGTTACAGAGTACAAGTGGATGTTTCGAATAAAACATCAAATACAGCAAAAATACGATATGATAAGTGTTTTTGTTGGTTGGTTTCAAGGAGCAGAAGAAGTATGATAGTGGATGACGTTAGTGCACTTAGTAAAAGAAGGTTTCATTATCAAAAGAATTGCTTGATTAAGTGATTATTTGTAACTGAATTTCTTTACAGATAGTAAGTAACAGGAAGCTCTGATGGATACATTTGTGTTAGTAAGGCTTTAACCTACAAAAATAGATTTAAAACGTATGTGAAGGAATTGTCAGTGAGCAAAGTTTATAAACATATTTTATCAATTTTAATATACTTTAATATAAAAAACATGACTCAAACATATTCTTGAAATAATGTACTGATTGCTGTGACATTTCTGATGCAGATAATCTAACAGATTTTCAACAAGTATATGACAAGAGCGCCATGGCAGCACAAGTTGATCTCATGACAGCGAACATATTGGCATACCTGCACAGGAGGATTGTACGAAGAGTCCTGAAGTATTTGTTAGAAAATGCCGTTTCCCGTGAAACTCCAAACTGGAGAATAGATCACTTTTTAAATTGTCACACACGCAGAATCAACGAAACTGCAATAGGAAGCGAAAATGAACGGCACCTGTTTCCAGCATTTCGTGAAAATGCCAACGTTGGCAATTGGCCATTTTATCTGTTTCCTTTTCTTATTGTGGACATAACTGATTCAGGGACGATCCTGTAAATGTAAGGACATTGGTCCGCGAACTGAATCAAACACGAAGAGAGCCGTACTCAAATATTGTTGCAGGTGTAAGTGACGAATATTATAATAACCACACGCCATATATAAGAATTACTATTGAAACACTTTGTGAGTTTTTACAAAATGACCAATTAAAGGATACATTAGAAACAGAAATAACTGATATTTTGCAAAACAAGGAGGTTCCTGGTGGAAATGACTATGTCCAAGAGTTTAGCATGAGCTACGAAACTGAGAAATCGTATCGACAGATGGTAAAGGAATTTACCCCAAGTACCATTGATTTATCTTCGATCTGAAGAAATCATAACAAATATACGTGGATTATTTAAAATAAATGACACAAATATATATTTTTACTCTAAAACTTAGCATATTTCCAAATAACTATTTTTGTAAGGTACAAAAACTGTGCGATCAAACTTATGATAGAAACAACATGCTATATGAGATAAACATCACACGTTAGACTAGAGTCCGCTACCTTAGGCTATGAAGCTTGAAATCTGCTTTTTAAGCAACATATAGTTTACTATGTTCTAGTCTAATTAGCAGAATGGCACGCTTGTTTTCATCAAATGGTTACACTGTGTTTGGTTTAACGTATTCAATGCATAAAATAAAATTGTGTACGCATGTTTACAGTTCAACAACGTCTTCATGATTTCATTCAAGAGAATGCTGTAGGTATGCAACCTCAAGTAGCTACTTATGAACCTGTTGTGAGTATTCGAGATTACGATCGTGAACGGGGTAAGTGTTTTGTTGTGTTTGTTTCCAAAAATAACCAGAACATTGTACAGAAAGCGCATAGGTACATACCAGAATAATAACTGCAACTAGATAAGTCCGATATACACACCAGTTCATTGGACTGTGTTGGTATAAGCAATCTGCCATGTTATCTTACAAGACACTCTGAATATTCAACAAATTGAAATTACTTTATATCAATGAAGAAAACATATATTGGACATTTTCTGCATTGAATTTGAAAACATTTATTCTAAGTATTACGAGGAATGAATTCAAAACTCTATATGTACTAATGCACGATTACTGAAGCTTGAACATGTTTGTGTTCAATAAATATCCCGCTTAATCTTTATTGTTACCAATGTTCATATAAGCACAAAATAATGTTTATGTACAACAATCTATATCCGAACAGTTTCGTGAATTTTTAAAATATGCATATTAATATAGCATTTACTACTTTTTTAAATGATACAAACTCATTACATTCGAACTTACGAATACATCCTAAAAATCAGCTAAACTCCTAGGAGTATTGAAAATATAACACGGCTATAGTACTATAGCACGGCTATAGTATATAACACGGCTATAGTATATAACACGGCTATAGTTTATAACACGGCTATAGTATATAACACGGCTATAGTACTTTTTAGGGATGCTTGTTAACATCATCATGTATTTGTAATTGCCTTAAGCTGAACGTTCGGGTCATGATCTCAGTGAATCTGATCTGCCACCTCGACCACAAACCAAATACCCAGTCACGTTACCCGGTTAGATTGAATTTTATAGTATTAAGTCATATTTTGTATGTGTTTAAATAATTGGTGGATTTGTATGCGTTTCGTCTTTCCCAGAAAACGGGTCTCATGGGCGTTACGTGTATTTAATCCTCAGTACTTTACCTTTAAGGTTTTGACAAGACAAAAAAAAAAACAGCGACACAAATGTTTTGGTCATAAAAATCATTATTTCAATTATGCTAAATACATTATTTTAGTTTGTTTCAGGAATATATATAAACTGGAACAGTGTATTGTAGCAATTTATTTTACAAAGATCCCGATAGAGATACTTATTAAATGATGTATCGGTCCTCAAAACCAACAGATTTCAGAACTTATTGTAAACACCGTCAACAACATTCATGTGCCTGATATTACTCAAAATAATAGAGATGTCATTCAAAACGCATTCAATGATGCAACCACTGCTTTCGGATGTAGGTGGGCTATTGGGTTGTCAGTACGCTACTAAAATAAGGTATACTTAGACCAATGGTAAACTCTAATGCAAATGGTTGACAATTCAATAATAGGTAGGGATGGCAACAAATACCAACATTGATATTCGAATATTCGATTGATAAAGTATTCGAATATTTGAATATTCGATCGTCGGATGAATTTATTATTATTGTGGTAATGTTAACAGTACCACAAACCGTTGGATATATATATGGACGCAATGCGTAATTTAAGAGCACATGTACGCAGTAACACCTATGGGCATCCACAAGACGCGTTAATGTCCTACTACTGACAAAGAGACATACTGGGAATAAAATACAGTGACCACAAACTGTCATCTACTTAACCATAGGGTACTAGGCTGACTTTGACCCCTAACCTGCGTACTAGAGAAACTTAAGTGACACGAATGCTTGGTAACATTGACATATACTGTATTTTGTATGCTAATTAAAATTTAACTAATCGGACAGGAATGTATTCGAAAACGTTAAACATATTCAAATATTTCTTATTATTAAAATATTCGAATATTTGTTGCCATCACTAATAATAGGACAAGGGCACATTTTAATTGGCCATAGTGGATAGTGTTTCATGCATATTCACGTGTTGTTTGTATGTAGAGTTAATGACATTTAAAAAAAAAAAACGTTTTAATTTTTTAGTATTCAACGCAAGACAAACGTGCATTTAACTTCTAATACAACCAAACACCATCCACGACGTGTTTGAATTGTTTAACGACTGTATCAACGGGGTCCTTACTAAGAAGTTGAAGCCCGTTCAAGATTTGATACGTACCTTTCCTGGTTGCGAGACATACGAACGGGAGGCTGTGCTGTACAAAGATAATTACGATTGTGTAATAGACAACCTAGGTACAACAGACAGTCACCGCTACTTGAGTGCGAAATTATTAACCTGACACTCATTAATCTTCGTGACAAAGCGTAATTGTGTTCGGTTGTTTGCGTTGTTTTGGACGAGTATCTTTTATAGTAATTTATCTTGGTATAGATTTAAATCCAGGGTAGCGAAAGTGATATTTAACGGTTGTGAGGTATAAGTGCTAGCGCCGCATGTCGTCGAACTGAGTTCAATTCTGTCAGACTTTGACCTTTTATTTTTACATTTTATGAGTTATTCTTACAATATGCAGATCACGAAATATTAAATTTAAAAAAGTAAAATTATTTATCGTGTTACTATTATTTTTGAATCATTATATTATACTTTTTATTTACCAATGTTTCAATTACAATTACACGCTCAATGGATCAATCGTCAACACGTGAGTACTAACCCGCAACAAAATACGCAAAATAAAATGATTATAAATGTCGATGCCTAGAATCGAACTCAAAACTTCGCAACGCAAGCGTGACATCTGTTCCACTACATAAGTTGCACTTTACGATATCTATACCAATATGACATAAATTTACATTGTAGTATTGCCTATGCTATGCTCGAACCATGTCGTGGTATATATAAATGAATCCCGATTGCATACGAAATATTCATGAGTGTCAGGTTAATAATTTCGCACTATATAAAGTTATTACAATAGCATCATCATTAAGAAAAAAAATGTTTAAAATCATAAAAGTGTTGATATCCCCAATTTATGTTACATGTGTATGTTGCATTTCTGTTCGCCATTTGTAACATCCCACCAATATACATGCTTTGTTCGGGGCTACGCTGAACCTGTTGACCTCACTAATGGTTGCAATGGTGTAATGGATATGGTGTCCGCTTTTCAACCGTGATATCGTGAGTTCAATCCCTACTTGGAAAGCCTTCAAATGAACTTTCTCAAAATACACCAATTACTGGTTCGACCCAGGAATCGGACTAAAAAATGTCTCAATAAGCCTATGGCGTTCGATAAAATCGAGCTTAAATAAATAGGAATAAACTAACCTTTGACCCAATTTCCAATTTCAATTGACAAACGAAATGTATTTGTTCGAAATGCTGATTTTATTTGTATGTTTTTAAAACAAATATTGTGTAGAACATTTATTAGTACTTAAATAAATACACGATTAACTATCGTAGTTTTCCATGCAGCTAAGCAACTAATGAAGGAACTCGATGCTAAAGGTTACAACTCCGTGTCTAAGCGAAGAGTTACTGTCGAGGAGTCCGACAACAACACTATCCTACTGAATGCAGCATGCCATTCACCTGGTGATCGTGAATACTTCAAAATCGCAATCATGACTGGAAAACTGAAGCCAACAGCTCCAACTTGTTTATCCCGACGTTTCATTGAGTACACGACTGCTTGATACAGGTAGATACAGTGAGTTAATTTTTAAACGGGGTCACATCGTTAATGTAGATTCATGCAAGCACTACAATCGGTATACATGGAGAATATTAGGCGAGTGTTTAAAAAGATGAAGCTTATCATACGAGGCTGAGAAACACATGATTTCAAGGCTTGCCGAGCAACCACAAGTTTCGTGCCGAGCATAATAAACTTCATTTTTATACAACGCTCACGTAATATTCTATTTATCCTATTATGCTCTGATCATACATCATTAGCGTGACAAATGTCCGAATTAAAAAATGTTGGTTTCCCAGTTTTAACACAGTTTATTTTGTTTACTACAAACGTCATCAAGTGGAATGACGTCACATTAAAAATACTTAACGTTCTAAAAATAACGATCGAATAAACGTCTGTTAAAATAGCGATAGGATAAAGCTAAAGTCTATAAGATGGGTTGTTATTTGATTGATTGGGCTGTAGTTATACGATAAATGGATGCATTCTTTGTTTTGCAGAAGTTTTAAAATGCAGCAATACATCCCAAGAAAATAACACTTCGGTAAGAAACCAAGTAAATACCTTTATTTTGTTAGTAAAACGCTAAGTAAACTAATCATAGGCAACAAAATAGTGACCTCTATCTTTCAAAATAGTATTCACCAATTTAACGTTTACATACATTACAACTTTGCGTTTTACTGATTAAGTTAATGACATGAAATATTTGACTAAGAGAACGAGTATTTCCATGTAAATTAATATGAGTCAAGTCATATTGTTGTTTTATTAATGCTCACAAATGCAATAGTAGTTAGTCACTCAAAGGATCATTAACTCACAGGATCAACCCGAATGTGACATCGAGCAAGACAGAGGTTACATTCTTGAGGTACATTGATCTTACTCTCCCATCAGATAATACAACGCCTTCTGTGACAGGAATTTCTGTTAAAGATGCTGGCCGTCTGGTTGCTGCCGATTTACGCAACAAATGTATAAAATTGGTTGACACAGTATCCGGTAAATGTATCGGTGGATCAATTCCAACTTGCTGCACGCCGCCCTGTGACAAAGACTGTAAACGAAATTATCATCCATGTAATGCAATTGTCATCGACAACAATCGCACAGTTGTCTCTGTTCCAGCCGCATGTAAACTCATCTTCGTAGACATCAACAATGATCAGTTATCAATAGTCAGTGAGTTGAATAATCATAAGCAATGTCGAGGTCTGGCATATTGCTGTGGTAGTTTGCATGTTACAGATGGGTCACCGGAAAGCAAAGTACGGATAATGAACACCGACTGTACAATTTTGAAAACACTCACGAACAAGCACTTTTCTGAACCATGGTATATAACAGTAAATGCAGATGATAAATCCATCTTTGTATCAGAATCATTGAAAAAGTGCGTCATCCACCTAGATAACCATGGTATTCCCGTACAAATTATGGACTTAAAACAAGTTTTAGATGAGTCGCGAGGACTTGTGTTTGCAGGAACGTCGAGATTATGATTATGCGCCTATAGATTTAATGGAAAAGATGCAATTGTCGAAGTCAATTTAGACAACGCTTACTGCAATTATGTTGTTGATGAATGCGTAGAATGCCCAATTGGTTTTCAGATAGACACTTGGACCTTGTTTTCATCAGCATGTGCAAAAACCGCAATCTCCGGGTGTTGACCTTACAAAAATAAATTAGAAACTGCAATATGAACAAAGAAGGCGGCTAAACTCATTCAACATCGGTATCCATATAAATAGATAAATGGGCATTGTTTTCATCAGCATGTGCAAACAACCCTGTTTCCGAGAGTTTATGTTAAACAAATTAATGAAAAATTGGAATGTGAACAAACAAGGAGGCCAATCTCATTGAACATCGGTATCCAGATAAATATAGAATTGGGGATTGTTTTCATCGGCATGTGCAAACAACCCTATTTTCGCTCGTTTAAATTTCAACAAAGTGAAACACCAGCTGCATCAGCAGGAGAGAACTCGTATTAAGTTACAAAATTAAATTTAATTTAGAAATTGTAATGTGTACAAACAAGGGACCACGCTAATGTAAATCATCTCAAGCCTTCTTTGTCCGCTGAATAGTTAAAACGTTTGGAGCAAACCATATAAGTTGATATAAATGTGATCGACATCAAGGCGTTCTACTACACATAAAATAACATAAAATGATTTGAATTGTTATCTCAATTCATAAGACGTTATCGTAGATATTTTTTTATTTTTAATCAGTATGCGTTGATATCATTTATTATCAATGTATCTATATTGCACAGCAACCTTTATTTCATGTAAATCACATTACTTGTTGCATAAGTAATAAGAATACTTTTTGAAATCCTGAATCAATCAATGTTATTATCATATTACTATTTTTGCTAAGTGCTGATTTTATTGTTCAATATCATAAGTAAAATTTCTCTAATTAGCATTCATTAATTCACTTTAGGGACATTTATGCGTAAAGTTATGTTTTTAGTGTTTATGCTTTAGATAACTATGCTCATTTTATTTTCAATGCCTTGTAAATATTTCTGTCTATTTTCCTTTATTTGCATAAACTCTGCATTAAGACTGCTTATCAATTATGTCAAGGGCTTAGTCTGCCTGATTCTATTTTTAGATAAGTATCATTATAGTTTCTACCCTATGATAGTGCCTGATTCAATACCGACTTATATTCAGGCTGTTTTTAAATTCTCCCAGTATACGTTATTGTTTAATGCATCCTTTTTCATGCTGTAATTATGTCACAAGTTATCTTTTTATATTGGCGGATTGTTATTGACTTTTATTGCATTCTGACTTGAAACCATTGTGTATTAAAATCATTGTTGTTTGTTTTACTTTGTTTCTGATAGCCAATCAGAATTGAGATCACAACAAGTCAGTAGAGAGAATACATATGTAAACAGCTAATCAGAGGACATGATTAAGATAATGCAATCTGCTCACTGTACGGCTATAAAAGCAGTATTTTCTCTGTGCTCATTAGATGGACTCCTGATTTTGAACAGATAACATCTTGAAGACTCTTAGTAAATTGTTAAATTAACTTAGTGTAAATATTTTGGACTTTGCTGGTATTTATCTTTAGTTATTTTGAAGCTGATTTCTTATTTTTCCTTAATTGAGAAATACTTCTACACTGTTTTAATATTTCTCCTTAATTGAGAAATACTTCCACACTATTTAGGGTGCACCATACTACTTGCTAGTATTTGCTTATATGGTTTATATAAGTAAGAGCTTGTAGTTTTTGGGAATCTTTTTATAGTTCAACAAAATAATAATGATTTCCTTTGCAACACCTTAATTACATTTTTAAATATTAAATTTTTGTATATTAACTAGATAAGTAAATGTTAACAAATGGCCAGTATTTGCACATATGGTTATCCATTTAATATTCAAGTAAATTTTTGACTAATAAGACCATTACAAAAAGAGCCAGTATTAGCATACAAGATAGAAAGAAAAATCGTTGTTTATTTACAGATTAACAACGACAAAGTGAACATTATTTTGATTTTAATATGAAAAGACAACATATTATGCAATTACAACGCGAACTATATTTTACAGTTTCTGAACTACTTTTTCGAAGTTGATTATTGGCAATTTAACAATGGAAATTTTGGGCGTGTCATGTTAGAATATTATTTCTCTACTGACGATGATGCTGGTGTTTTACTGTGATATGTTGTCATATGTACTGTGATGTGCAGTTGCGTAGTTTACCATTTTTGAGATACTATTTGTGTCGGGTATTCATTTGTATATATTACATGATACCATGTGTTTGTTTGTGCTTGTCTATGTTGCAAAATGACATTTGAAATAAATACATATTCTTTCTCGTTAGATTTCCTTTAACTCCATAAAAAGGCAACATGTTTCAATTTATATCGTCGTTGTCTGATCGAATATTGATCAACCCATTGATAAATAAAGGGTGCAGAAACAGTATCTCTAATCTAATGGTTAAAATATCATCCACAAATCCAGACTACAAGTAGTAACGCTGGGGTTTTGTCAGTGTTTTAATATAAATAAGTTTCTAAACAAGTGCATGTATATAACGTGCCTATTATATATAGCCGTGCATTATATGCGCCCATAATTTAATCCAACCTTCCCAGAAAAGTTCATTGAAATCTCTAAAACGTGTGAGAAAAGTATTTTGCAAGCTACTGACAAACCTAACCGGGAGAAAACATAATCTCTTTGGCTTAGGCAATGAGTCCACCCATTGTGATTCTTAAATCGCTTTAAGAACGCAGACGACCTTCTAAAGTCCTGAATATAACTACTCTGGAAATACAAGGAAACGCCTTTCTTATAAAGAATAGACAATGAAATGGTTTAGTTTAGGGAAATAAATGGTTAAATGCAACGGATAATAATCAGATTGGTCTGTAAGCACATCACTTGAAGTTGTTTGGATACCTGAGTCAAAGCTTACTAGTATTCTTCATATACGACTTTATTATTCAAACGTCAATATAATACTTATAACATATTTCAGCGAGTTTTCTTCGTTTATCAGTATTCATATATTAACTGTGAAATAAGATCGGTAAATGGTGGGTGGAGCCTAATATGCAAGCCTGTTGTGTAATAAGTATCGTGCGGTATATTGAACTGCAGTTGTAATTTATACACACGCGACTTATTGCACTGAACGATTGCACTAAATGGACCCATTGCGACACGCATGGTAAGCACGTCAGACATCACGTGACGTCTAGGAACTGCCCATAGGGATCGGCATCGTAGAAAGTTGCCATGCGATTAGTAAATTTGGTATAAAACACTTGTAGCACCCTTTGACCTCAATATTTTAATAATTATTTATTTACTAACTATCATATTTAGGTCAAAGTGTGCTACAACTATTACATGTATGTTCTGCGGATGCCAATATTACTCTGTTAAGCCTTGCAAAAATATCAGACATATATTATGTAGAATCTAAATCATGTTTTGATGCAGGAATTAAGCGTATGTCGGTTAAATTTAAATTACAAAAAAAAGAAACTTTCAATTATGAAAACACAATCTACTATATTGTGACAAGCACTACGTTGTATCAATGAGGTACGCGAATGAATGTTAACTACTGATGGCAATCTCTTTATATCGCGTGTGAAATATAACACACTGAGTTTTAAATGATATCAACAAATTCAATCCTTTTATTTTAGAAATAATTATCGATTTATCGTTCTTTATATGTCAATGATCACCGATTTGGAGTTCTGATGCGTAGGAATTAAACCACGAGAGCGTTGAAAAGCCACGCATCAGAACGACAAAGAGTTTTTATTGGCCGATAAACAACGATATTGCGAAAATTAGTTAGATTGTAAAATGATTTGACATATATTTTTGCAATCGAAATGGAGCTACTTTTGACTATGATCCGCTCAGAATCGTAACTTTTTATTAGCGTTGTTCATTGGGTAATTTAACAACTATAATTTTGTTCTTTGTCTATAGAAAATTAGCGAGTATCATCTTAGAATAACAAATACATTCAGTATCTGATTTATTAATAACGCTTGTTAATTATCTATAATAATATTGCAAAAACATATATGTTTTTAAATATCCGCCGGTATCATATAATAAAACGTAATTAGTTCACCCTAATGTGACCTGGTCCATATTGTCCCAATTTGTATAGTGGATTGTAACCCAATTCTGATTATTGTAACTTCATAATATTTTGGTAATGTCACATGATCTTTTTGGTGGGAAAGGAACAGCCATATTTTATTCAGCCTAATGTTAGTTCTTGCTCTTCAGTTCTGAGTGGTTAGTATTGGCTCTATTGTTGGTATATTAATGAGAACGCTTGCAATGCATTGTTTTCTATGTATTTGTGTAATTGGGTTCACGGTTTGAGCCTGTCTAAATGTTCAAATCATATACATTGTACTTGTCACTATTTATACCATCTACTTCACTGATTTGGATCACAATAATAAATGTTGGCATGATTCTAATTCTAATTTAAAGCACCATTGCAACTTGAAAGAGAGGAAGCTATTTTTGGTAAGATGTTGTACATGTTGTATAGGTTTTATGTGATCTCTGTGTGATTTTTCATTGTTTTGTTTTGTTAGAATGCCATATCAGAATGTTTCTGTATTCTTTACGTTTATTATGTTGTAGGAAATTTATTATGTTCTAGATTCAATACATCGTGTATTGTGGACATTTAAAAAAAATTAGGACTTGAACCATTTTTATCTCTAATTTTAAGACATTAGTGTGTTCTAGTGGCCAGAATTACAGTAAATACGGTGTACAACAGATGTGTAAGTACATTTTTTTAAGGAAATTAAACAGTTGTTACAGTTTCAGTTTTGGCAATAATTATTCATTTTCTTATAATTTTAACCAAAACAAAGTGGATGGGGAAATAGCTGTAACATTTTTTTGCCATTGTGTATGATATTGTAAGTGTGAAAGTAATTTTTAGTTACATTTCACAAGTTCACTTATAATTAATAGGTGGTAGAAGTTACAGCGAGGTATTTTCAAAGCTCCCTATCAAATCAATGTAAATTTTACGTGAGAAGTATCGATTTTTGCGTCGCGCAGAGAAGAGAGATTGTTGTACGTTGGTATATTTCTTGTTCCCAAGAAAGAATCTCACTCATTTATTGTCAATAAAATAAAAAGCAACTCTCCATCTGAGCTTGAGCCAGTGATTACTAGCCGCGAGGCAAAATCGTGCACCTGTGTGTATCGAGTAGGCAAAAAGAGTGTTTAATATTACAGTAAAAATGCCGTTTTCAACTGAGCTGAAATCGTACTAATTAATGGCCATTTTGTTTCAGTTTTCCTAGAATCGATTTTTTTTAAATTTATATGGATTTCAGCGTGCATCATGTAGTTAATAGTATACATATCATGATATCATGTGCTATTGATATCGACCAACAGGACGAACATGCAAACATTTAATAATAGACAGAGGTAACAAGGAGGACCGGTAAACGCATAAGTAAAACATTGAGGCGGTCGTTATTGGCGCGTGATTTTACTGAATAATACACCTTTTTTGACTATAACCGACGGCTTTTTGTTCGTTAATACACCCCTATACCGGACTGAAAACGTACTTTTTACGCAATAATAAGTGTATATGCAGCTCTTACGAGTATTTGAATGGTCGGTTTGAGTACATTGAACAAACCAAATGTTGTTTGGGGGTTATACATGGGACTGATAAACAATGATTTAAAGTGTACTCATACTCTTGAAATAAAATATCTCATGTAATAAACTATGATCTTACAATAAAATAACTATCTTTTTATTGTAATTCTTGTTTACGTATTGCTGTCAAGTGATAATTCGATATGTAGCCTATCAAATCCACTGACAGTAATACCATACTCTCCGCGCTCAGGTGAGGAACATGATTGTAACATCAAACGTGAGGCCACATTATTGAACGAATTGTAGAAGTGTTTTCGAATTAACAGATAACAAACTAATTAAATTATAATTATACTTTTTGACAGATATTTCTGACTATATTCATTTGTTAGCGCACCGATAATATTTCAACATGCTGAAATTCTTGCTTGTTAATAAAAACATACTTTAACAAAATATGTCGCCCTTTTTGAGAAAATGTAATAATGCTGTCGTCCGATACCACTTCACTAGAAGTTTATTGTTAATTGTTCTTACCGAAAAATGAGTTTGCTTGAATATGTGCAACCTACTTGTATCAATTCATAATACTTATATATTATTATTAGCACCAGTTCGTTACATTATGTTACACATTGCCATTTAAAGTAAACAAATACGCAGAAGAACGACTATCAAATAGAAGGGAGTCATTAGAACAAATTTTAGATAGAAAATTGTAATGAATGATTGAGGTTGTTTACCCTCGGGACTTCGGTTGAAAACCATTGCCCGAGCACACTGCTTAACATAAATACTTTGCGCAAATATAGTAATCTATACAATTTCCTTAATATGTCAGGAAAGCTACATATATAAAACTTTGCAGTGTGGGTGCGGTGCTAGTAATACAAATCTATGCTTTGTAAAACTGTTCAATAACTTACATAAAGCACAATATACTAATGTATCAAACTGTATTGTGTTATAAAACTTTATTACTAACAATTACACTGCATATTTAACACTAGAGAATATAATAATATGTTAATATATAACAATATTATTGAGGGGATTCTTGCATTTCACATAAACACACACTGTTCTTTTATAGGGAAACAAATACCAAGATATACAAAGTTTAGAGGGGAGTAGTTCTGCAATTACCTTTTATTGGTCAACAGGTGTTACCTCCCTTATACTATTATGGAACTACACGGTAAAACAACCAAGCAAACAAAGATTTAATCGAGATCTTTCCCTTTACTTTTGTAAATAATATCACGAGAGACATAACAGTATAAATACTTATTATGAGAATGTGTAATAAACTGTTCTATTTTTAATTAAGATACATATATCTGGCAATAGGACTGAATAAGTATAGCTTTCTTTGCAAACAGAGAAAAAAAGAGAAAAAACAACAACACATATTAACATGAGGAAATGGAGATTGGAAGAAATAGCCCAACTAGAATAAGATTTAAATGGTGGGAACACATAATTTCATGGGAATCATCATTTTTCCTAAAGCCGTTATGCAGCACATGCTTCAACGGAGTTGTTGGAGTCTTGCTTACTTAGAGATCTGGGTAAAGTTTGGTAAAACTTACCATATACTATATGAAGTATTAAATTTTAAAAGCCAATGTGTGAATGCACATGTGACGGTATTTACAATAACGACTATTACCAAAGTTAATGATTTCCAGATCACTAAGTTGTTCAGCATTGTTTTACAATATCTGTATAATTAACATGTCTTTACATATGGAAATAGAGAAATAGACAAAGCAAGTAATACACAATGTAAACACTGGCTGGATTCAACCGTCTGCATGCTGAAATCTCATTTAAATAATTATTGGTATTGATTGTATCTGACCTAAATGACATTAAAACGTTGACTTTATTCCAAAACTTTGT
Source organism: Congeria kusceri (assembly GCA_027627225.1). Taxonomy (NCBI): domain Eukaryota; kingdom Metazoa; phylum Mollusca; class Bivalvia; order Myida; family Dreissenidae; genus Congeria; species Congeria kusceri. The sequence continues at coordinate 19,968,866 of CM051033.1, read as the reverse complement.
ATTCGTATTGTAAGTTCGGTGTGTTTAATTTCAGCTCTTTGTTAAACTTGTGGAGACACTAATCGAGAGAGAGAGAGAGAAGCTCTATTGTTAAAGACAAATGTTAAAAACACTGTTGATTTTATCATGTTTCATGCTTTCCATGAATAACTGTACTGCTAACGGTAATAGTAACTGTCATCAAATGGACAAGTCATGTTAAGGGCCGTCTATGAAACATGTTGAACATTATTAGAAGATTACAATATATAATAAATTCAACCATTTACGAGCTAAAAATCACTTGGTAAGTTTTTGTCCATCGATAAGTAAATTTGCATGGAAAAACCACGCCAATTTGTTTATAACCTATTTTTATCCATTTGCTGTACCAATTTTTTTGTTCAATTTTGGATACTAATATAAATTTATGAGACGACCCTCAAACTTGAAACGCTTCACTGACCACAATTCTGGCCAGGGTTTCCCGCAGGCCTGTTTCGCTTGTCGGGCCCGACATGCCGTCAAAGCCGTTAGCCATTTGCCGAAATGCTTAAAAAACGCCGACATGCTTTAATTTTCAAAGCGACAACCCTTAATCCCTTTATCTACTACACCGATCTTTAATCACAGGGCCATAAAAGAACGTCGTATTGATCGATAAGGTCTAACTTCCAACAGCGTAATTGACAAGTGACTGAACTGTGGAGTCCCGACCACAACGATCTCATTAGCCAATCAAATACGGCGATTTTTTGAGGCGGAGTTCATACCTTACTACCAACTAAAAATGTGTTTCACATCAAATACTAGCGTTGACGGGAAACGTGAACAGGCATTTTAAAACATTTGATTATTATATTGAACGTTTTCTTTTATCCCGCTAATTCCCTTATCCAGTTCACAAATTGACAATCAAAATTATGGACACGAATAATGTAATATAGCGCCTCATTTTAAAACACAATTTATTGTCGTCAGACGTAATTTTGTTCTCATGAACACTGCAATCAAGCACATGACCATTACACGCAAATTTTCTACGAGGCGTCCGTGACATTGTGCATGGCAATTTTCACACGCTTTTGTTGCAAAACACGCTTTCTACATGGAGATACTGGTCCGTTTTG